>CM077019.1:40931207-41396207 GCA_039090855.1 Macrothele yani
AGAAAGGTGATTATCACACGAAAATCGATGTCAATAAATTTGCAATAGATGTGGATAAAAATGTGAATGATATTGTGGGATAAAAATTTCCTGGTTATTATCAAAAGTTCAAAAAATATTTAATCATTACACTAAAAATTCATATTAACAAAAATTTTACACAATTTTATTTCTATTAATGAACAAACTCAACAATAAAGTTATACATCTCATAAAAAGAAATGCAGCAGTCGTAATTATGTATACACATCCATACATGACGTCTTGATATGGCTGAGAACATCTGCTCACACTTATCACCAAGGTATCAACTCGGTGTTCTCAGTAATGCATAGAGCTTTAACACAGTTTCAGTTCAATTCAGCTCAAAAAAAACAACATTCACATGTGAGTGCACATCAAAGATTTTAACAAATATAACCGCCATTTGTACAAGATTTAGTCATCTCTGCTATAATCTTTACAGTGTGCCTATAATACAAGTCTTTATACAAGCAAAAACCAAATGCAACTTCATCAATATTATGTACTAAAAAAATCACTGCTCATAATGGTAAAAAAGAATTTTTACAGATCTTCTATTCACAGATATTAACAGACATGCTAGTTCTATATATAATGGTGGTTCACATTAACCAAATTTACAAGAACATGCACTAAACACAGTCTTAGTACAACAGATCTATTTTTCAATTGGCTAAAAAGGTTACAACTAAATGGCATACTAAGCACTGATTGGCTAAATATACAGGTGTTGGAAGTTGACTGCATATGACATCATTTAATGGGAGGAAGGAACTGCTTTTTTTTTTATTATTATTATTATTATTTTTCCTACTATCAGACTTATTGCTTCGCTGTATCTACATCTGAATTTCAAAGGCTTTCACAGAATTCTCCACAAATGGATTTGTGCTTGGCTTGTGCCGGTGATCTAAATCTACCCATTCCACATTAAATGGGTCTGCGTAAGAGCTCGACTTCTCTGACTGCTGGAGAGTCATTTCTGTCCTGTGGATGTCAGACTGAGTAATGGCCGTCGTGGAAGCTTCTGGGTGATCCTTTTGGTTAAACTGTGTGAAGAAGCTATCTGCCGATCCCATCGAATGACTCCTCAGATGAGAGAAATTCGGGCTGCTACGCCGGGGTGGAGCCTCGACTGGCTTTGGCACAGGGGTGCACTCTGTCGGGTTCCCTAGAAAGAGATCATTTGAGTGGGTCACTTTCAGCTCCAGAGGTGCTGGGTTTACAGGAACACTAGCAGTTCTACCAAGCGGGTATCGTTGCAAATAATCTGAGCTGCTTGAAACCCATGCTTCTGCTGCTGCAAATCCTACAGTGGGAAGGAATATTTCACTAAGCTACAGCCATGCAAACAAAAGTTAAAAAAAAAAAAGCTCAAATCAAAGCAGGATAAGGTAAGGATATTCAGCATTAAAACAAATTTATGTTTTATATTTCACTACTCTTCATTAATGTACACTGGCGTGCTGATGGATAACAGACAAAATCACACTAAACAACATGCAGTGTGTGGACAGAAATGCAGCAAATTAATATGCAAATACGAGGTTCGATCAACATGTTCCGAGACTAGGCCGATATACAACAGAGTACTTATGTTACTTAAGTCTGGCTATGATCTCCCTCAAAGGAGTCTCCTTGGGCAGTGATACACCACGGCCAGCGTTTTGCCACTGTTGGAACGCTCCCTGGAAGTTCTGTTCGCGACTCATGTCAAGCACTGTCTGCTATTCACGCTGGATCTCCTCCACGGTTTCAAAACGGTGACCCTTGAGCTTCAACTTCATCTTCAGGAGCAGAAAGAAGTCGCAGGGGGCCAAATCAGGCGACTAAGGCGGGTGAGGAAGGGTAGTTAGTCATGCTGTTGAACTGGGGTGTTGCTAACGCTCCATGAGCTGCTGCATTGACGTGATGGAGCAGGAAATCGCCCCTGCGCCACATTTTTGTAGCGAATTTCCTCCCTAATATGCCGCAGAACATCGTAGTAAAAAAGGGCTGGGATGGTCTGGCCCTGGGGGCCGAATTCCCAGTGCACAACCCCACGAATGTCGAAGAACACATGATGAGCATGCTTTTGGTTGCGCTCCGGACATGTCGGGGCTTCTTCGGTCATGGAGATGCCGGGCTCTTTCACTGCGACGACTGTTGTTTGGTCTCTGGGTCATAACCATAGTAGACCCAAGTCTCATCTCCAGTGACGACTTGCGACAGGAACATTGGTTCATTCACTACCTGCTGACGAAGAACTTGACAGAGTTCGCCACGGAGCACCTTCTGTTCAGGGTTCAGAATCTTTGCAGCAGTGTGGTGCAAGTTCGAAACCGATGTCAGATTTTTTTGCACTGTTCCATACGACACATTGACGACGGTAGAAATTTCTTGAATGGTTCTCCGACGATCCTCATGCACCAGTTCCCTAATTTTGTCCACATTTGCGGGGATTTTGCTCGTGAACGGTCGCCCTGACCTCTCGTCGTCTTCCAGTGCAGCTCTGCCGCAACA
The DNA here is from genome assembly GCA_039090855.1 of Macrothele yani. NCBI lineage: Eukaryota > Metazoa > Arthropoda > Arachnida > Araneae > Macrothelidae > Macrothele > Macrothele yani. The sequence continues at coordinate 40,933,734 of CM077019.1, forward strand.
TTTCGCGCGTCTCCGTTCCCGATTTGCCGAGTTTGATGTCCGCTCGCTGCTCTAGTTTGCAGTCCCTACCGAAATCGAGAGCTGTGTGTCCGCACGTGGTCACCTAATACTGTGTAGCACAGCTCCAGATGTTCACAGAACGACGCCACTGGGCACAATGACTCGTGAAGGTCACTGCCCTCGACCGCTGCTCGCGCATCTGCGTGCTGCCATCTGTTGGCGATCTACGTACCTAGTCTCGGAACTTTTTGATCGCACTACGTATATAGTGAAAGTGAAGAGGAAACCATGTGCACCTGCATCTCTGTTAGAGCAGATATGCAAATCCGGACCATATTATAAAGTTTGTAGATTGGGGCTCCCTTTTTGCACACACACATATCATTAAACTGTTCTCTGAGATTCAGAGGTTAGCTTCTCAAAGGAAGACCATGTGCCAAGTACACATTTAACTGATACAACTAGAATTTACTTACTGTTGGTGTTTCAAATGTTTCCATTTACAACGATCTCGGCACACTGCTCGAGCTGCATTAACATCCGTCACACGGCACACACAAGACCTTTTGTACTTCATACTCAATCTTTTTTTATCATGCAGACATTCCTGTTTCTGATCCTTCCATGGTTTCCTTGGCCTACTTCTACATTTCTATCCTGCCACTTGGGCTGGAAAAATTCTCTTAGTCAGCACCAAAGTTCGTACTCTTCCAAGCAAAATAAATTCAAGCACTTTTCAAGGACTTTTTAAACCCGAATTTTCATATATGTGTACTGTCGGTTGGTGTCAATAGGTAGTATTTCAGTACATTCGGACCATTAATCTTAGCTGGGGCTGTCACACCTTCAATGACCTGCTGTTACCCCTTGCCCACAGTTTGTTTATTTTATTAACTTTGAATTGCCCCCTCTGTTTTGGTATTTTTCAAAATAATTTTATCTTGCGGAATATTTTGAAAGGGTTAATTATGTCCGCATTAGTTTGCAGGTATAACACTTATTGTTTGCTTTAAGCTTTTATTTTTGAATCATGATTTAGATTCTGTTTTTTTTTTGATGTGGTCAGGAGACGAAGGTTCTTCGCATAAAGCACAAGCAATTCCTGGAAGTTCCACCCTCTGGCAAGAACGCGTCTCTAACCCCAGTAAACAGAAGCCCATCACAATTTGCAAATACATAGTTCCACTTATGGCACCAGCTGTCCACACACTCCCATGTGTTGAATGCAAGTTCTGCACTACTTGATCAGCTTGGTGTTTTTATTGGAACTACATAGAAATCTGTATACAACTTTTTAGCACAAACAATTATTTTAAACTGGCTCTTTCATATCATTACTTAACAAACAAAACAATTTTTTTTCAAGTACTATTTACAGAGCCTTAAACTTTTTCAAGCACTTTCAAGGACTTGAAAATTAACTTTTTTATTCAAGGACTTTTCAAGTTTTCAAGGAGCGTACAAAACCATGAGCACCTCATCACTCATTCTTTCAACATCGCCAAACCACCTAAGAATATTAGTCTCCACCTTACTAACGACACATGCCTCACATTACACAGCTGCAACACATCTTCATTCCTCACATGATCAGCGCGTGTCTCACCGCAAACATCCTGTAAGCAGAGCTCCATTTTGACTGGTAATTACTAGCAAATTGTTAGCAGACACATTTATTTTGCTAGTGATAAAAAGTGGTTCTAGCAAAAGTTGCAAGTGAAAAAATTTTGCATGTTTTAGAGTGAGTTGTAAAGCGCCACAGCATTGTGCGTGTGGAATATTTTAGACACATACAAAAAGGAACAACTGCTTTCTGGAAACGAAAGTTTCTTTAAAAGTACAAACGTTATAAAAACATTTTGGAACTAGTAGAAATATCCAGTACAGGGTGATTCATAAAGCAGCATACAGTTTCCAGATGTTGTAAAACAGTAACAGTTGAAGACACGGACCACCACTGCGAACCGTTAGATAGATGTACTCATATAGTTTGTGTCCCACTACTGAGGGAAGTGACGTAGACGACAGCGCGCGTGTCACGTGACTAGTCAGTCGACGAACATCTTCTTCACTGATGGACTGGACGAGCCGCGGACTACAACATGCCACTTTCCCAATGACCACCCAGAAGTCCTGACTTAACACCTTGTGACTTTTTCTTGTGGGGGTAAGTAAAGGACAAGATATTCGCCTCTCCGATCACAGCCACTATCGCTGCACTTGATTCAGATATCTTACTTGGCGTTTGGGCATAAAGGGATTACCGGCTCTATGTGTGTCTTGTGACTAAGGGTGCACACATAGAACATCTGTGAATGTCTCTAAAAAAACTTGAAATATTTACCCTACAATTCTGTTACAGGTAACATAAAATATCTTACATTGTTCTTGTTTTATAGTGCGTTGAAACTGTATACTTCTTTATGAATCACCCTGTATATTTCCCTTATCTACTTCTGCACGTGTGGTTGGGTTCAGTTTCATGAAGAGAATCCAGGGCGATTGGAGGGGCAGTTTAAACTTACAAACATTCAATGCTCTCATGAGTATTGAGGTTGAAGGTCTGTCTGAAGACAAGTTTGACCCCAGGCCTGCTGTTTTAAAGTGGTCTGATGAAAAGACCCAAAACCCAGATTGTAAACCATGTAGAAAATAGCTTAAGATTTTGAATAGTATTCTTGAATTTTGTGAATAAATTTAAATACAAAAAAATGTTTTTTTAAATATTTGCATTCGAATTAAATTGTTAGAATTAATCTGTCAGGTCATGAAAAGGTGAGTTGTACCTAAATATTTGTTATCTTTTCAGCATTACAATGTGGAAGTTGCAGGGGTGAAATCATAATTTGTTATGGTTGACATGTTAAAGTTTCTTTTGTATAATGTTAATAAACTTTCTCTAGTAGATAATGCAATTTGCTAGTAAATAATAAAGCCACTATCAAGTGTTGCTACTGCTAAAAAAAAAAAAAAAAACCAGCAGCACACAAACAACTCCTGTGTCTTTTATGTAGCACCTAGGTTGCACTGCCGGTTACATCAGAGAAGGAACAATTACACAGACATTTGGGACTTCCTTGAGAACCCATCATTCCTGTGAAATCTCCTTAAGCACAGCTATGACTTTCAATGAAGAATTCACTCGCCTAATAATTTCGCCATCTAATTTATTCTCTCCATCAAACATACTTCCTCAACATACAAACTCATTCAGCTGGCCAATCTCTTGTCATTAAGACTTTCAGTATCTTGCATACAGGATGAACAGTTCCTTGCTCGAAAACCATAATTTCGGTTTTTCCCTTATTTATACTCGGTTTGAATTTCATACAAACTTCATACGTCCGGAACAACACAATCTGCAACTCATTTTGGCACTCTGGCAACAAGACTGTGTCAACAGCATAGAGCAATCTGCGCGCGCACACACACACATACATCACCAAGATATAAACCAGTATTATCCATTTTGGCATCATGCATGCATGCATCCATAAATATATTAAACAGCCAGGATGACATTACACAACCTTGTCTGACTCATGTACCAACAGAAAACCATTTTGGTACAACACCATTCACTTGTACACGAGCTCTACTGCCAGCATACATGGCTTTCACACTATTAACGAGATTCCCAGTAGCGCTCGCTTTTTATAGCAGCTCATTTTCCTCCTCAAAGTAGGCTGGACAGTACTGCAGTGTAAGAGTGAGTTGAAAATGCCTCAGACAGAATTTGGATGATGCAGAATGGGGGAGGGGGGGCAAGTGATCAATAGGATCAGGGGATGATTCACAGGGAAGCCCACAAGTACTGCATGCATGGCTCGGTGACGCTAGGGACCCGCAAAATAAGCATTTTTTTTTTTTTCATTTTACTTCTTAAAAAAAAAAAAAAAAAAAGGTGCACAGCCAATGATGAATTTGCTGTTCTGGGTTTTTGGAAAGAAGATTTTGCTTGAACTCCAAGTCTACAACCTACACATATTAATTTACTAGCTTTTTTTAAATGCAGGGTTACTAAAAATCACTTTTAGATTCAAATTACTTAATACTACACTACATATATCTTACAGTTATATGGTTTTTATTAAGGAATAATCAAAAAAATTTATCTATAGTTATTGGTTTTTACTAAGGAATAATCAAATCAAATTTTTGGGTAATAAAATTTTAGGTAATCCTACCCTTCGTCATGATTACAGCTACAGTAGGTTGTCATTCATGAGCTGCAGTCCTGAAAGGTAGGGTTACCACCCAAAAATTTGACTTGTAAACAACCTTTTATCCCTTAGTGAAAACCCATACTTTTATGATACACAGGAGTTGTCCAAAATAATGGAAAAACCTCGCTGAAAACAGTGACTTTGGTATGTGCTGCTTTTCGAATAAAACAAACATGTAGCTACAATTTTTTTTTTATTATTGTTTTTTTTTTTTGTAAGAAAATGTTGCTTATAGTCCCAAGAGTCTGTGTGATTGAATTGTAAATCGGTGTTTGCATAATTTCGTTCCAGGTGAAGGCACAATGGGTGACCTGTCGGATTTCCAAAGACGGCAGATGGTAGGAGCCCATCTGGTTGGTGTGTTGGGTAACCACAGCGGCACAGGTATTGGGGGGTATATCGAGAGGTACCGTGTCTAAGGTCATGGCAGCATACAATGTTCACGACACATCATCATCTGCGAGACACAGCTGTGGAAGGAAAACAAAACTCACTGCGAGAGACAGGAGGACGTTAAAGAGGATTGTGACCGCAAGGAGGAAGACCACGGCGACGAAAGTGAACACTGAGCGTAATGCACATCTCCAAAACCCAGGGTCGACCCATGCGGTGCAAAGGGAATCGCATAAGCACAATATTTACGACAAAGCTGCGATTGCAAAACCCCTGGTGTCACAGGTGAATATGAAACGGGAGACTACGGTGGTGCCTGGATAATAAAATGTGGACTACAGATAACTGGAAACAAGTCTTGTTTTCCGATGAATCAAGTTTCTCACTATTCCCCACCACAGGACGGGTTTACGTGTAGAGAACCCCCGCAGATGCCTACAATAGACTCTCCTTCCTACAGTGAAGCATGGGGGCCGTTCCGTAATGGTTTGGGCCACGATCTCGTGGTTTGCAGCCGGTTCCATTATCACCTTACACGGACAGATCACTAGCGGTGACTATGTCACTCTTTTGGCCGACCGTATGCATTCAATGGCGCAGACATTGTTTCTGTCAGGGGATTGCACCTTTCAAGATGATGATTCACAGAAGTCGAACTGTTCAATCATGGCTTGAGGAACATGAGGATGAAGCTGCACACCTTCCCTGGCCTGCACAGTCACCGGACTTAAGCATCATTGAGCGCCTGTGGTCTGTGTTGGAAAACAGAGTGCATTCCCCTTATCTTCCTCCGGCATCTCTCATGGAATTGGAGCAGTTTCTGCAGGAAGAATGGCACAACATACAACTTACCACCATCCAGGACTTGTATGTGTCCATTCCAAGGAGGATTCAAGCAGTTTTAAATGCCAACGGAGCTCCCACAGAATATTAGGTGCTTAAAACCTATTGTTTCAAGGTGTTCGCATTATTTTGGACAACTCCTGTATATCTTACAGTTATGGGTTTTTACTAAGGAATAAAAGGATATTTTCAAATCAAATTTTTGGGTAGTAACCCTACCCTTCCTCATGACTACAGCTACAGTAGGTGTTGTCATTCATGAGCTGTAGTCCTGAAAGGTAGGGTTACTACCCAAAAATTTGACTTGTAAATATCCTTTTATATCTCAGTGAAACCCCATACTTTTAAGATACATGTAGTTTATTAATTCTAGGAATAGCCATGTCATCTACACTGGCGTGCAAAAATTAAGGACGAGGCGGTTTTTTGAATGTAACGTGGTGCAGAAGTGCTCCACATAGACTCAAATCATACCATAAGATCCCCAAGATGTAAATGGGACAGGTGAGCAAAACCATCCAAACAAGGAATCCAAAGGATACAAAGGCACTTTATTGAAAAGGTAGCTTCGAGCACAACTGGACAGAAGACAGAAACGTCCATGTGACAGTCGGCTGCCAAGAAAAATTCAGTCTTTAGTAGGGGATATGATCACCGCTGACTGCGTTGCAGGATTTACAACATCTGTGCATGCTGAGGACGAGGTTGTCAAGGAGCTATTGAGGCATCTTGGCCCATTCATCTTGTAGAGCCAATCGCAGCTGCGGAATCGTTGCTGGCGGCTGGTGACGTGCTGCCAAGCGTCTCCTGAGAAGGTCCCACACCTGTTCAACTGGATTTAGGTCCGGGGACCTTGCGGGCTAATCCATGCGTTCAATATATTCACTCTCCAACAGCTCTGTGACAGCCACTGTATGATGAGGTGTAGTGTTGTCGTCCATGAAGAGGAACTCAAGACCCACAGCACCTCTAAACAGACGCACGTGAGGCAGGAGAACCTCGGTACAATAGCGGACACCAGTGACTGAATCTCCTTGGAAGATGTGGAGGTCAGTACGGCTACCAAGCATGATACTGCCCCAAACGAGAACTCTGCCACCTCCAAACCTGTCCCTTTCGATGACGTTGGAGGTGTGATTTCGTGTTCCCTGCTCTCTCCAGATGTGTATACGTCCAGAATCGCTCGTCAGACTAAATCGGCTCTCATCCGTAAAGAGAACTTGACCCCATTGCTGAAGTGTACAGCTCTTGTGCTCCTGGCACCACAGAAACCGCCGTCTCCGATGAGCAGGCGTTAATGGCACACACCCTACTGATCGTCGTGCAAATAGACCACATTTGTGCAGCCTCCTGGCCACAGTAAAACGCGATAACGGACGTCCAGTTGTCTGATGCATGTGCCTTGCGATTTCTCCCACTGTCTGCCATCTGTCTCTTCTCGCCTGTAGGACAACATACCGGTCGTCCGCCGCCACGGTTTCTTGTGGACAACCACTGCTAAACTCTCAGACAGCTGTTCCTGTCGTTTGAAATGCTCCCCAAGCTCGTGAAACGATCCCGAACTCCTCGGCCACACTAGTCACACTTCGAACTTCTTCCAACTTCCCAATGACGCGACCTGGGGTAAAAGTCATCCAGATGTCATCTACTGGATTGCCTGTTGGCCATATCACACGGTGGCAGCAACTCGTCGTCGTTCAAACCGATGTACACTGTGCAATAGCTTTCACCGAATTGCTGAGCGCACACCGCCCGTGTGCTTTTCTATACCCTTCAGACACACACACCCCCACCTACGTCATGCTGCATATATGTGCACGCCCTACCGTACTGAATCCTAGTCTAGTCTATCTCCTGAGTGGTCTTTCGGTCCGTTCTGCCGGCTCATTCCACTGTTATGCTAACTTCTCCCCTTCGTCCTTAATTTTTGCACACCAGTGTATTATTACCAAGTTTAATACTACGGTACAACTGAACTCTAAGATTGGGTTGTTACTTCTGGCTGATTTGTTTGGAATGTAATGAACATTTTGCTTTTAAATGCAGGCTTATTAGAAATCATTTTTAGATTAAAATTACTTAATACAGGGTGTCATACTCGTTAATGAATCCGGCATTTCTTTAATAATATTAACACCAATGAAGATATTGCAACGAAATTTGAAGTGGACTTACCTCATTTCGTGCGAAATGTGATGACATCCCAATATGTGCTGGAAGTGGCCACCATTTGCATGCAGACAGCATTGAACCTGGCGCTGTCCGCCAGCCAGCCAGCCAGCCGGAGTGCTCCTTAGTGGCAGACACATTCCTAATTGTGGCGCCACTGAGGAGCGGTCCACCAGCTAGCCGGACAAGCCTCTCTGCTGCTTTGTTATGCCATTTTGTTGAGCGTGTCTACGCAATACGGTTGTTGATAGCGAGTGCTTGTGCTTGTTCATGTACGTTTGAAAATGTTTTGGTATACTCTGGAGGAATGAGTGTTTATTGTTTCCACTTATTGCAAAACAGAATCGATAAAGTCTTGTTAACAGGACTTCCTGGAGAGGCTCGCAGGCAGACATCCAACGAGCAAGTCCACCATTTGGGCATTGTCGAAGAAATTGGAAACCAAGGGTGCTTTATTGGACGGCCATGCAGGAGGTAGTCCACAAATGTCCGAAGAAATGATCCAGAATGTAAAGGGACAACTACTCGTGTCTCCCAGGAAGTTGCTTAGCAGACTGTCACAGGAAACAGGGTTGTTTAAAAGCACTTGTCAACGTGCTGTGAAACAAAGCAAAGCTTCGTGTGTACCGTATCTCCGTGGTCCACGAACTGAAAGAGCCTGACCACGTGAAATGAGCGACATATTGCCGACGGTTTCGAACATTTCTTCAGAAAAATTCGGGCATCCTGGTTCTCGGACAAGGCATGGTTTCACCTGTCCGGATACGTCAATTCTCAAAATTCCCGGGTTTGGGTCAGTGAAAATCTCAACGCGATGCATGAAGAACCCCCTTCATTCACAAAAAAATTGGTGTTTGGTGTGGGATGACCTGGCGCCGCACAATTGGTCCCATCTTCTTCGATACAACCATCACAACAGCTGCATATATGGAAATCTTCGACACCTTCATAAATCAATTGGATGATGAACTCTCCACTGGATATTACCAGCATGATGAAGCGAATCACACACCAGTATGGCTGACACTCAGTCCTTTTTTGGTGATCGCGTCATTTCGAAGGGTCTATGGCCACCGCGCTCGCCCAGTCTGATGCCTCCTGATTACTTGTTATGGGGATATCTAAAAGGGAGAGTTTACCAAAAGCAACCACGAACCATAAGTGCCTCGAAAGCAAACATCACCGAAGAAATTCAGGCAGTGACGGCGGATGTTCTGGCAAGGACTCCACTTCCAGCACATGTTGCGATATCATCACATTTTGCACGAAATGGGTTGCAATATCTTCAATGGTCTCAATATTTGCATCTTTATGCCAATTAACTACCATTCAAGTGAACTAATTCACGTGCAAGTCAATAATGACTTCATAACTAGAAAGAAATCCAACTTACCCTTAAGGTCGTGTCTTCCGTCAATGAAACACTTCATGCACGTTAGCCAAAACGATTCTTACGCGACTGTCCTTTCGGGCCCTATCATTCTTCTTATCTGCATGCAAATTGCTGATGTTATCTCACAGGCCATGAATATTTTTGTTTCACTCTTAGAACGCTATTATTTGCTGATCACTTTCATTTGTTTGACGCTCATGACAGCTCTTTGTATTACAAACATAACTTACTAGCATTAAAGTGTTTGTCGTTTGTTTTGTTTTTTTACTTGTTTTATATTACCTTGCTTTCAAACACACACAGCTAAAACCCAAAGCTCCTATCCATAAAAATACATACATACTCAATAAATATGCACTTAATTCACACATTGAATATTGAGTGGCATATATGTGTGAATTAGGTACATATTTATTCAGTATGTATGTATTTACTGATAGGACCTTTGGTTTTTAGCTGTGTGTATTTGAAAGCAAGGTAATATTGGGTATATAAATAAGTTTTGAGGGATTTCCGTTTGGTGTCATACTTATTACTGCTCGCAGGTATTTTAAGGTGACAACACTGCGATATCGCAGTACGAGACGCCAGCTGTCAGAGTCCAGTCGGTATACAACGTTCGATTGAGGTGCGAAGACGTATTTGTTTTACTCGATGGAAAATGGCAACTTTCATCCCGACAAAACAGCATTTGCAGGAAGTGTTAGTGCATTACTTTATTGTCAAGAAAAGTGCTACCGACAGCTATCGCTTAATGTCAGAAATCTATGGTGAACATTCCCCATCCATAAAAACACGTGAGTATTGGTTTAGACAATTAAAAAGGAACGATTTCGATGTCAGTGATAAAGAACGTTCTGGACCACCCAAAAAAAAAAAAAATTGCTGATGCCGAATTGGAAGCTTTACTCGACGAGGATCCGTGCCACACCCAAAAAGAACTTGCAGCATCATTAAAAGTTAGTCAACCATGCATTTTACAACATTTAGCTGTCATGGGAATGGTGCAAAAAGAAGGGAATTGGGTTCCACATGCTTTACAGGAAAGACACCTTGAACATCGAAAAAGCATTTGCGAATTGTTGCTTCAAAGGCAAAAAAAGAAAGTTTTTTTTTTGCATCGTATTATTACTGCCGACGAGAAATGGATATGGTATGATAACCCTAAACGGCAGAAAGCATGGGTGAAGCCAGGTGAACCAGGTCCTTCAACGTCAAAACGCAATATCCATGGTTCAAAGGTAATGCTGTGTATCTGGTGGGACCAGAAGGGTGTGATCCACTATGAACTGCTGAAACCGTCAGAAACTATTACTGGTGATCGGTATCGAACCCAATTCATGCGTTTAAAACGAGCTCTCACGCAAAAACGGCCGGAATGGGAGAATAGACACAACAAAGTCATCTTACAGCATGACAACACAAGACCACATGTTTCTCGACCTGTGAAAAAGTACTTAGAAGGATCCGACTGGGAAGTTCTACCCAACCCGCCATATTCGCCAGATATTGCGCCATCGGATTACCATTTGTTCCGGTCGATGCAGTCAGCACTAATCTGGAGAACGGTTTAGTTCTTATGAAGACATCAAAAATTGGCTGGATAACTGGATCTCTTCCAAGGAACCGGAATTCTTCTTTAGGGGCATACGTTCACTGCCCGAAAGATGGGGTAAAGTTGTAGCTTCAGAGGGAGCATACTTCGACTAATATTAAAATATTGCTTCTGTTCTCCAAAAACTTGTTTTGTTCACCTCAAATCCCTCAAAACTTATATACCCAATACAAAACGAGGAAAAGGGTAAAAAAAAAAAAAACGACAAACACTTTTGCTAGTGAGTATGTTTGTAATACAAAGAGCTGTCACAAGCATCAAACAAATGAAAGGGATCAGTATATAATAGTGTTCTAAGAATGAAACAAAAATATTCATAGCCTGTGAGATAACATCAGCAACTTGCATGCAGATAAGAAGAATGATAAAGCCCGAAAGGACAGTCGCATAAGAATCGTTTTGGCTAGCGTGCATGAAGTGTTTCATTGAAAGAAGGCACGACTTTAAGGGTAAGTTGGATTTCTTTCTAGTTATGAAGTCATCTTCATTGGTGTTAATATTATTAAAGAAATGCTGGGTTCGGTAGCGAGTGAGATACCCTGTACTACACTACAACTTAGCACTGAGATTGGGTTGTTACTTCCGGGAGCTTTGCTTAGAATGTAATGAACGTTTTGGCTCTTCAATTCGGTACTTAATAAGTGCCGGCCCATCTTTCCTCAAAATTTATTTTCCCTTATTCAGTCCAATTTAAGAGGCAATAATAAGACTATTAGTCTATAAGTAAAATGACATTGGAAAAGCTGACTTTATGAGACACTAATTGATTACATCCATGGTTGGGATCTTTAGTGGAACTGCCAGTGGGACAGAACCTGATCATACATCACAGCAGATCCCATACAACATTCAGCATATATATCAGTTAAGGCAGTGCCATAAACTAACTACACTATCTACCAACAAGTAATTGGACACCTGTGAAAGCAAAGGAAAACAAAGTTTATTCACCTTCAATAGTTGGTGGAGCCTCCACGAGCGGAGATTACAGCTGCGACCCTCCGGGGCATACTCTCAACCAGGCGTTATATGACGGCTAGCGGTATTTTCTTTCACTCAGCTTGGAGAAGACAGGTCAGTTCCTTCACTGATTTCGGACCCTTAAGTCGACACTCCAACTCGTCCCAGAGGTGCTCGATAGGGTTAAGGTCCGGGCTCTACGCAGGCCAGTCCATTCGATTAACCCCGTTGTCACCATAGCAAGACATGGTGGACCTCGCAGCATGACAGGTGGCATTGTCATCCTGAAAGTAACATGGGTCCACCCCGTAAAACTGTCACAACGTAGGAAGCGCATGGTCATCCAAAATGGTACACTAGGTCTTGGCGTTGAGTCTACCAGGAATTGTGACCAAGGATCCCGTGCCATACCAGGAGAAACACCCCCATAGCATAATTCCACCGCCGCCGAACTTTACAGTTCGCACAATACATTCCAGCAGGAAGCGTTCTCCAGGCAGACGTCAAACCCAGACCCTGCCATTTGAACAGTAGAGGGTGAACCTTGATTTGTTGCTCCAGAGAACCTGTTTCCACTGTTAAACGGTCCACTGTCGACGTTCTTTGCACCACGTTAGCTGAGCAGCGCTATTAGACTTGGTGATCAAAGGCTTGTGGTCGGCAGCAAGTCCATGATAACCGAGCAGATGGGCTTCCTTACGGATGGTATTTATCGAAAGAACACTCCCGGATGCCTGTTGAAATTCCTCGCGGATGTGTCCGATCGATTTGGTGCGGTTCTTCCGGATTTCTCTGGCCAGCACCCTTCGGTCTCCAACTCCCAGTTTAGTGGGTCTGTCGGGTCGGGACACATTCCGACAGTCACCTCTCACCTTCCACTTGCTAATAACGTAGGCCACTGTCGATTTTGGGTACTTCAACTCACTGGATATGTCACGTATGGATAGGCCATTTCTGTGATACCCGACGATTACACCTTTCTCGAAATCAGAGAGCTCCGAACTGCATGGCATCTGCATACGACTGGATGCGTTGTTGTTTCCCACACGATATTTAACGGCGGTGGCCATGACGTGTATCAGGACCGCAGATATCGTCGATTGCAGGGGTGTCCAATTACTTGTTGGTAGACAGTGTATATGTAACCGATGAAATGCCTGTACTGTGCTTCAGTGACCATTTTCTATAAAAGTTCTAAATTTTCTTTCTTAACAAAAGTTTTCCACTTCTAACAAATTCTATTTTTTCTCCATCAGGGTATCACAAAACCCATAATCATTAAATTTCATGTTGATAATTATAATAGTTTTGGAGTTATTGCAGCAGGCATGTAAACTGGCAAACCATGTTTGGAGGAACACAAAATGAGCATCACGAATAGCGAATCCTCTGATGGTTATATTCAAATTAATCGTAAGCTTGAGACTTAGTAGTTTTGGGTGGTGTACTAGTTAGCATACCCAGGTGCTATCAGGGAGACGTGGGTTCGATTCCTGCTCCAGGACGACGACAACAGTCGCCAGGGTAGTAGAGGTATCAAGAGATACTGTCTCTAGTGTCATATCAGTACACCGTGTTTGTGGCAAAACCTTGTCTGCGAAACACAAGAGTGGCTGGAAAACAACCCTGATTGGTTAATATATATCAAATACGTGGAGATAATGTAAATGGACGATGTCATCGCTCTTTCCACGTTATTTTTAAACAACGCATAGAGACTGAAAAATTGTATTCCGGCACCGCTGGGATCGAACCCCAGAACTCTCGATAACTAGTCGAGTGCGTTCGAATTTACGCTATGGCGCCAACAATTCTCAGCGCTATGTCAGATGCTGACTGATAAACCACGCATAGCGCTGAGAATTGTTGGCGCCATAGCGTAAATTCGAACGCACTCGACTAGTTATCGAGAGTTCTGGGGTTCGATCCCAGCGGTGCCGGAATACAATTTTTCAGTCTCTATGCGTTGTTTAAAAAATAACGTGGAAAGAGCGATGACATCGTCCATTTACAACCCTGATTGATAGAGACAGGAGAGCATTAAAGAGGATTGTTATCCGTAATAAGACCATGGCGCCCGAAAATTAGTGCGGTGCTCAATCTGCATCTCTAGACACTAGTATCAACAACCACAGATTACTGCATAAACAAGATATTCATGGCAGAGCTGCTATTGCAAAACCTCTGGTGACCCGGATGAATGCACAACGGTGATGGCAGTCGTGACAGGAGCAAAATTTCTGATGACAAGAAATTTGTCATGGAAGACTGCAGTGTGCTGAACAAGTTCAACACAGGTAGTGACCATAGATTGGCGAGATGTAAGATTCACCTCAATGCTAAACTTGAGCGTGGCAAGCTTATAAAACAAAGTGTATTGCCGTGACCAACCTTAAAAAGCATCATAATACCTTCAAATTGGAACTGAGGAACAGATTCTCTGCTCTAGAGGGTCTAACATCAGAAGAAGTGGAGATCTCTGAAGTTCACAGAAAAGTAACCAAAGCTCTTATGGAAACAGCAACAAGATTAGCTGGGTCTAAGAACAAGTTGCATGTGAACAAATTATCAGGAAAACCTAAAAATGTTGATGCAAAAAGAAGAGAGAAGAGGACAACTAAAGAAGATGTGACTTCAAAATTGAAATATATAGAGCTATGCAAGACAGTATGAAAAAGTATCACTGAAGACGTAAGGAAATTCAACTGTGAACTAGTGAGAAAAGCAATTGAAAACAACAAAAGCCTAAAGATAGCAAAGGGACATCTCAGTAAGGGAAGAAAACAGATTATGGCACTGAGAAAAGAAAATGGTTCTGTAACAAGAAATAGAGGTGAAATTTTGACAAGAGTGAAAGATTTCTACTCCAAATTATATGAAAGGGATGATACATGTACTCCAGAGATCATGAAAGGTACCAGTACCAGAGTTCTTCCAGTCCTCCCAGCAGAAGTTGCACATGCAATCAAGAACATGAACAGTACTCGCCCAAATTTTCACTCGATGCCTAAATGAAGGTAAGATTCCTGAGGATTGGAACAACACTACAATGATCCTGCTACATAAAAAAGGTGACATTGAGGATTTCAGGACCTACAGACCTATCAGTGGTTTATAAAATCTTCACTAAAGTTCTTTCACACCGCTTGAAGGTAACACTTGACATGGCTCAACTGAGAGAACAAGCTGCATTCAGGAGTGGCTACAGCACAATAGATCATATCCACGTACTGAGAGCACTAATTGAAAGAGTGAAGGAATATGAACTTCCATTGTGCATGGCTTTTATCGTTTATGAAAAAGCCTTTGATTCGGTGAAACCATCAGCAGTTACAATGGCTCTGAAATCCTGCGGTATTGAAGATGCATACATTAATATTATTAATAACATCTATGAAAATGCAAGTGCAAAGATTCGGCTGTTTGAAAATACAACACACATAAAAATTGGAAAAGGAGTGAGACAAGGTGACACCATATCTCCGAAGCTCTTTAATGCCACATTGGAAAATATTTTTCGATCATTGAACTGGGAAAACAAAGTTATAAAGATGAATGGAAATCTAACCCCACCTTCGTTTTGCTGATGACGTAGTCATTTTTGCAACTACCCCATCAGAGCTGCAGAGTATGATCCAGGAACTTGCTGACAAGAGTAAAGAAGTGGGATTAAAAATGAACTTTCAAAAGACAAAAGTGATGTACAACGCTTTTCAAGAAATGAAGATTTATTGATTGATGGAGAAAAGCTGAAGATAACAGTCCAGCTATCAAGTGAGGGTCACATTCATGAAGAAATTAATCGGCATACAAAACTTGCCTGGAGAGCTTTTGGAAGAAACAGCATAATTTTCAAGAGCAATATGCCATTATGTCTTAAAAGAAAAGTGTTTGATCAATGCATCCTTCCAGTGCTTACGTATGCTGCAGAGACGTGGACCTTAACTAAAAGAGATATACAAAAGCTGCAGACAACTCAAAGCAGCATGGAGAGCTGCATGCTTGGTGTAGCCAGGAGAGATAAGAAGAGGAACTCATGGATCCAAAAAATGGCAAGAGTGGAAGATGTCATGATCAGAGTTAAATCCTTGAAATGGCAATGGGCTGGACATACTGCCAGAAGAATAGACCATCGATGGACAGCCGAAATTTTAGATTGGATTCCAAGGGACAGGAAAAGACCCAGAAGAAGTCCACATGAGAGATGGGTGGATGAAATTCAAAAGTATGCAGGAGTGACATGGAGGAGACTGGCACAAGACAGACCGTTGTGGAGGAAACTTGAGGAGACATTCATCCAGCAGTGGATTGATAATGGTTGATGATGATGATATATATATATTTACATTTAACAGCAACGCAGGATAAATGTAACATCGCAGAGAAAAAAATTAGGGACTACCAGCAAAATCTACGCTGTGTCTAACTCCCATTTTAAGAAAAGTTTTTCTCCATTTCGAAGCAGCAAAACAAGTATTTATGGAATAACATTATATTTAACAACTCTACTGGGTAGGAGAAACATCGTGAGAAAAACGGATTACGATTACGGGAGAAACCTTCACTTCATCTAACTTCAGTTTCCGAAAGTTTTGAAAGTCGGAATTCCGCCCACCGAAGGAAAATGACCCCCACCACCAATTCCTCCCAAATTTCTGTTAAGTTCCCCATCGATCTTGCAAACCACCAAAATGGCAATGGAAAAAGCGGAATTCTTCGAATCCACCGAAGAATTTCGTGCCTGAAGATCACAGGGAAATTTTTGGGCCAACTTCCGTTTTCAGAATTTTTCTTCCATTTTCAAGGTGAAATGCAAATATTTATGGAATAAAATTATATTTAACAATAATAATGCGCCGAAGAAGAAACGTCAAGAGAAAAATTAATCACGATTACGGGGAAAATGTTCACTCCTTTAATTTCCGTTTTCGAAAAACGGAATACCATTACCAGACCAAAAAAATGCCCCACCCCTTCACCCTTTCCCCAACTAATCCTCAAAAATTTCTCTCCAGTTTTGCATCGATTTCCAGAATAACCCAAATGATGACACAAAAGAGCGCGGAACTAAACGAATCCGCGGAAGAATCTCATGTACGATTTATTACTGGTCATAATGTTTTGCATCGACTGTGCATTTCCAAATTCTGTTCAATTTATGTGAAATTTACCTCTTCTGAACAAAATCATAAGATGTTAAAAACCAATCCAATTTAGAAATTCTCACTAAAAAAAAAATTAATGCCATTTTCTTTCAGCTAGCAAAGCACACCATAAAAAAAAAAAAAAAAGAGATTACATCACACACTTGAAAACAATAATTTGACTCACCTTCGTTCAGCTGTTCGTTAGCATCAGTCATAAAGGGATTATCACTACTGCTAAGGAAAGATAAACCTTGCGTTAACTGCTGGCACATTGAGCTAATAGTGTCCTGCCTTTCAACCTGCGGAGAGGCCTCTGGGATTGGAGTTACTAAAACACACACATATAAAAAATTAATAGGTTAAAAAGTAATACAACAAAGCATCTTAGTATTAATCAGGTAGTATGAGACACTAACTACAAATATACACCGATCAGCAGAAACATTAAAACCACCTGTGTTATGCAAATAAGTAAACAGGCAGCCAATCACCATAACATGCCAAGGTCGTGAATCAGGGTTTAAACTGCGATCACATTTTTCGCATTTTGAGAAAATGAATGCAATTTTGCTAAAATATTTATATTTCTTTTCGCATAAATGCAAAAACATTTAAATGGCGCTGTTTCTCTTAGTGAGTGCCATTAAAATTCCACGATTCCATCGAGCGCATACGAAATATCGTTGTTGTGGAATTTCTCGTCTTTCATCATGTGACGTCAAATGATGCATAGAAACTAGTAGCCAATCCAGTTTCTATGATGTCATAAACCGAGCTGTTCCTCACGTTCTTCCCGCTTTGGGTTTTTGAAAATTGGCAACACCTAGTCGCCAAACGTGGCCCTCTCTCTCATTCTCTCTCTCTCTCACGTGTTCGCTTTCACGCTCGTCTTTTTTCACGTGGCTTTATTCGTGTGTGTTGAGCAATTTTCATAGTCAAAATATGGGTAAGTGGCTAGGAATAAGTTCCAAACAAAAAAAAAAGCAATATTGAAAATGTTACTACTACACAACAGCCAGCTAAAATACCTAAGGTATCCAAATCTGTGGGCCAAATGTATCCAAATCTTTCACTTTATAAGTCGGCCAAAGTAAGATGGCACGACGGTCAACCTTACATTTCGTGTGAGCTATGCCAGAAATCCAAAAAGAAAAACATCCTTGCAACTGCTGAAGATAAGTTTTTTTTTTTTCCTTTTTATTTAGCATTTTTTTCTTTTGGTTAAATTAATTTTTTTTTTTGTCATGCTTGATCGGCGTTCAAAAACAGCGTGTCCAAGATGAGCAACCGCATTTGACAATCAATCGCGCAGGCAATCAACCCAGGAAGACGAATTTCGAAACATCGCCATGTTTACAAATTTCGGAATAAATTCCACAAATTTAGTTTCAAATCTGAATTATTTTTTGTTTTTGTTTACATAGGGTAAATGTGTAGTTTAGTGTCCTAAATTATTTCGCCGCAAATGTTGAAGGATTTCGAAAAAGTGAGACGTACAAATTTTAAAGTATGTAACGTGCATACCTGCCAACTACTACGGAATGTCCGTAGTTTCTACGGATTTAGTTGTCTGACTACGGAATTCACGGTCAAAACTATGGATTCTTCAAATTTTCATATTTTAATTTATTTTTTTTATTTTGCTATTATTTTATGATATACACGAGATTTTTATGCGGATTCGCGAAATCCCTCCCCCCCCCCCTCTTTTTTTTTTAAAGTTGTCATTTAGATCAATCTCAAGATCGATGCAAAACTAAAGGGGTGTGTGTGTGTGTGTGTGTGTGTGTGTGTGTGTGTGTGTAGGGGGGTCGTTTTCCGTCTGGGGACGGTATTTCGTGTTTCAAAAAGGTAATTAAACCGAGTAAAAATTCCTGCCCTAATCGTAATTTTTTTCTCCCAATGTTGCCTTTGCGTCCAGTATTCTTGTTAAATATCATTTCATTGTATTAATGTTTGTATTTCAGCTTGGAACTACAGGCAGCAATTTGCGAAAACGGAAGTTAGACACGGCAAAAATTTCCCCGTAATCTTCAGGCACAAGGTTCTTCCGCAAATTCGAGGAATTCCGCCCTTTTCATTATTATTTTGGTCATTCACACGGTCGACACCGAAGTGAACAGAAATTGGGGGAGGGGGGCTGGTGGTGATGGGGAGGGGGAGGGGTGTTTGGAGGACGGAATTTCATCTTTACAAAACTTACGAAAACACAAGGTCGACGATGTTCTGATTTTTTCCGTAATCGTAATTTCTTTTTTCTCACGATGTTACCTCTGTCTAGTATTATTGTTAAATAACATTTTACTGCATAAGTATTTGTATTTCAGCTTGAAAATAGGGGGAAAATTCCAAAACCACAAGTTCGACGAGGCAAAGATTTCTCCCGTAATCATCTACCCTCCTCCCATGATGTTCCCACTCTCCTGAGTCTAAGTATGCCGCGCAATAATACTATAGTTACTACTGACAAGACTCTTGCCAATTTTGCAAGGTATGTAACATGCCAACTTTTACGGATTTCTGCTTAATTTTACTGATTTACGGAGAGAGGTCTTTTTTTTTTTTGCGGAATTTTTAATATTTCAATCTCCGGCAACTATCCACTTAGTTCTACCAGACCTTACGAGAGCTGTGCACTTATTTTTTACTTTTCCGCTGACTTAACAAAATGTTTGTCGGTTCTCATGGCTGATATATATTTACATTATGTGTCTTCTTTTTTCAGTTAAAGGTTGAAGCACAGAGTAGTGACTTCCTTTCTTTTTTATACTGTTTTGTTTGCAAAGATTGGCGAAGAACACCTGCGTTTACCTCCTGCTTGTCATTACTGCGCTTGCACGCCAGCTGCAATGATACATTTTCTCACGCTCCGCAACATAAACAAACGCACTCTAGCGGCCGCTCGGAGTGTGTTGTTTATGTTACTTTGAAAGATCCGCGAAGTACTTTTTCACATTTTTTTTTTTTGTTTTGTTTGCCGCTTATCTGAGCGAAGATAAGAATTTTATGTTTGACATTTACAGAATGGGTCAAGCTTTCGGTTTTCGTTGTTTGATTTTATTTTATTTATTTTTCTTTGTTTTGTCTTCACATTTCCGCTGTTTTTTATACGAAATTCTCTTGTTAGAAATTGTTTAACAGAAAATGTAAAGCACATGTTAAGCGTTAACATAGAAGGGCCAGGCTACAAGGAATTGGATTTTAGAATTGCATATGAAAACTGGTTAAATATAAAACATCGTCACATTGTAAATTAATTAAAACATTTTAACATTTTTTTTTTAACTAGTGTTTTTTTACTAAAAACGCTGAAATCCATTTTATTGGTGTAGTACTACACCAATAAAACGGATTTCAGCGTTTTTAGTATTACTGGTGTATGCCTACCCGATTCTTCCGTTTGAGTATTTTTATTCATCTCTAAATAAATCTTTTTAAATTAATGCTAAATTGTTTATAAAAAATGCTAAAAGAAATTTCAAAATGCTAAAATGTTTCTGGAGATTTTTGCTAAAATGCTAAAGGTTTTCAAAAGCCAGTTCAGACCCTGTTGTGAATGATATATACAGGGTGATTCAAAATAATTCATCTGATTTCAAATGACTGTATTTTATGTGTTTCTATATATACAGCAATTAAATGTACATAGGATTAAAAAAATACTGCCCAAATTTTGTTTTCATACCTTATAAATATTCTGCATGACTTCCGTTGGTCACACGAACTATGTCGAGGTAATAATTAAATTCCTGCCAGACGTGATCAGGCATGTCTGTTGTTAATAACTGCAGACCACTATGAATGCGAACTTTGAGTTCATCTAGCATTGTGAGCAATGATGGCACATACACGTTTGTCCTTAACATACCAGCATAAGAAAAAGATGCAAGGGGTCAGGTCTGGAGACCTGGCAAGCCACCTGTACAGCGCCTTGTCACATTTCCACAGCAACCAATCGAGCGATTACGAAGCTTTTTCCAGGAAACAAACAGTAACAGGATATTCGAATTTAGATATGTTGGCGATATGGCTATTTCCCCCATTAAATGAAGATTCATACAACTACATCTTTCAGCTTGATGGAGCGTTGCCACATTGGCATCTGGATGTTTGCCATTACCTTAACGAACAGCTGTGGGAATATAAATAGATCAACAAGGTGAGTTATGCTGATATTCTTACAAAATTATTTGTTTAATTAATCATAATCAGAATAAAATTCCTAAAATGGCAATGGGCTGGGCATGTTGCCAGAAGAACGGACCACGGATGAAGAACTGAAATCTTAGACTGGATACCAAGGGACAGGAAAAGGCCCAGAACACCACATGGGAGATGGATGGATGAAATTCAAAATCACACTGTAGTATCAAAATCATGCTGTAGTAACATGGAGGATACTGGCTCAAGACAAATAGTTGTGGAAGAAACTTGGGGTGACCTTCATCCAGCAGTGGATAATGGTTGACAATGATGAAATATACAGGGTGATCCATTTAAACCAGTACCATGTGATTTACTTATAACTTTTTTTAAAAATAACAACAAAATCATACAGTAAGTTGAGAATTATACATGTGGTATTGGAGAATCATTTTATCAAAGCAAATGTTGGAATTGTCCTCCATTTTCTTGTAAACACAGTTGAACACGCCACATCATATTCAGTGATGTCTCATGTAGAGTACGAGCAGTAGCATTGCCAATTTCAGTCGCGATTGTTTCACGCAATGCATCTAATGTTTTTGGATGGGTTTTGTAAACTCTATCCTTTAAGTAGCCCCACAAAAAAAAAAAAAAGTCAGGGGGAGTTAAGTCCGGAGATCGGGGAGGCCATATGTTTTTTGAAATTAATCTGTCATCAAAGAAGCTGGTTATGAGTTCCATTGAGACTTTCGATGTGTGACACGTAGCGCCATCCTGCTGAAAGTAAGCCCTCTGTCTATTCAATGTCATCAAGTTGTTCCACAAATTCATTGAATATGAGGCAATAAATGTTAGTGTTGACAGTCTCGGAGAAAAATATGGGGCCAATAATTTTCGTAGACGAAACCGCACACCATACACCAACCTTTTGTGAATGCATCGATGTTTCACACACAACGTGTGGGTTTTTGGCAGCCCAGTATCAGCTGTTATGCGAATTGACGTAGAATGACAGATGAAACCAGGTTTCATCCGTAAACCATGTGATGGAGAGAATATCAGGATCGCAAATTAAGAAAATTTTGAAACCATCTACACTAACTTACTTTCTTTCCCTTGTCGGGTTCCTGCAGCTGATGGATTACGTGCACTTTAAATGGTCTAATATTCGCTTATTTTGCTGCCTTTTGACAAGTTCCGTATGAATATCCAGTCTGTTGGCTTAATCTGCGCAACGATTTCGTCGGAGATTAAAGTAAACGTTGCCGAACATCGTCCACACACGTTTGGGGCATCGGAGGGTGATGTCTATCGCTACCGCTGAGAAGAGAACCGGTTTGCTCCAGTTTTTTTGCCATCGACAGAATTGTTGACTTGCTTGACACTTTTCGAACTCCAAACTCTCTTCGAAATGCGCGTTGCGTTTTGATGACAGAATTGGTTACCCAATACGATTTCACTAAAAAAAACACGCTCTGGAACAGAGCACTGCATGTTTCTGAATGCACGCACGTGAATGACAACGCAACAACAAACAAATCACGAGCTCAGTTACAGTTACGGTTAACAATCTTCTTCACAGTGGCAGTTTTCATTCTACAGGAGTAGCTGCTTCTATTGAAAAAAAGAAGTTCCTTGCAAAAATGTAAGGCTTTTTCAGGGTATTGGTTTAAATGAATCACCCTGTATATATACAGAGGATGGAAATGTGAACACCATGATTATAGAAGTTAATATTACATGTCTAGGCTATGCTAGAAAAGAATTAAGGGGAAAAGAACTAAGTGGCTTTCTGAACAAGCAATCAGAATTGCAATGAAAGTGTTGGGTAACAAACAAGATACTTTGAGACTAAATGCAGGTTTCCAGCATCAAGTGCAAAAGGACAAGGAAAGTTACCTGAACCAATAATGTCAACTAATAGAAGCATACAACAGGGAAGGAAGAACAAGAGACCTTTTTCAAGAAAAAAAAGAGAAATCACTGGTATGTTGACTGCAAAATCTGGAATGGTCAGAAATAGACCAGGACGAGATATTGTGGAGGCTAATGAGGTTAAAGATAGGTGGAAAGACTACACTGAAACTGTACAAACGAGATTACAAAATGATGGATGCTGCATTTGTAGAAAATGCGTACATTCTAGAACAGGCTCCATTGGAAAGTGAAGTATGATGGGCATTAGAACAGCTTGAAAACAGGAAAGCACCAGGAGAAGATGCAATTTCAGTCGTATTGTTTAAGGCAGTTGGAAAGAAGCTTTTGAAGTTCTAACTACTCTTTGCCGACAAATTTGAAATATGACTATGTGGCTTGTGATTGGAAGATATCAGTATTTATTCCATTGAATAAGGAAGGAGATGCCAAAGAATGAACAAATTATATAACTATTGCATTGATTCTTCAAGCTAGCACGGTTGTGGTAAATATCATGCAAAGAAGGTTAGAACAATATTTAAAGAAAGAATTGCAAGTACAACAAGCTGGCTTTAGAAGAGGCAGAGGAACATGGGATCAAATTGCCAACATTAGATGGATATTGGAGAGAGCAAGAGAATTTCAGGAGGACATTTATCTGTTTCAGTGGCTATAGCAAAGCTTTTGACTGGGTGGACCATGCAAGATTGTGGAATGTTTTGAGATTCCTGGAAGTGTGAGAACACCTAATCATTTTTTCAGGAGTCTTTATCATGAGCAAGAAGTCACTGAGAGAACTGAATTTGGTGAGACTGAATGGCATAGACTAAGAAAGGAAGTGCACCAAATGTGCATTCTGTCTCCATACCTGTTAAACTCATAAAGTAAATATATTTTTAGAATGGCAGGCTTGGATGAAATGACAGCTGGTATTCATAGTGGAGGTTAAAATATCAACAATTTAAAATATGAAGATAACACCACTCTTTTGGCACAAAATACAGATATCTTAGAGGACCTCATGAAGAAAGTAAAAGTGGAGAGTGCCAAATCAGGCTTAATGTTAAATATTAAGAAGACAAAAGTCATGTGAACTTCCAACCTTACAGATTTTGTAATTGACAAGGAGGAAGTGGAGGTCATAGACTGTTTTATTCTTTTGAGCTCCAGAATAGATCACAAGGACAGTGTGCTGGGGGGGAGGAGATTATCCCTAGGGCAAAAGGCAATGACGAATTTAGAGATTATGAAGGATAAAGACATTTCAATGATGACAAATATCTGAATTGTTAAATCAATCATATTTCTTGTGGTAATGTATGGTTGAGAAAGCTGGTCACTGAGGAAGAGTGAGAGCAAGAAGATAGATGTTTTTGAAATATGGACCTGAAAGACATCTACTTAGAAGTCCATGGACTGTAAGAAGAACTAACCAATCAGTACTTTCTTTCTGCTGCTTCCTTGAGGCTATGATGTGTAAGCAAAACCCCACATATTTTGGACATATGCATGCCAATAATGGGCTTGAAAAAGTTATGTTTAGCAAGCTTGGAGGAAGCAGAAGAAGACAGAGAACAAGATGGGTGGATGGAATCAAAGACGCTTATGGAATGACCATAGAAGAGTTAGAAGATCTTACTGAGAACAGATCGAGATGGTGGGCTTTTGTCATACAGCAACAAAGAGTCGAACTTGACTCAATGGAATCTAATGATGACCAGGCTACATTGCAAAGAACAAAAGTTGTGCTATCTTCTTTGTATATATTCTCCAGGTTGCATGCCAGTGCAGTACAAGTTGTGTTCAGCAGGGTTAGTACAAGCAATCGGTGAAATGGGTGACCTGTCAGACTTCGAAAGCAGACAAGTCATGGTAACCCGTCTAGGAAGTGTCTGTAATCATAACAACCGAATTGTTTGGTGTTGGTGTTTTAAGATAAAGTCTCCAGGGATACGACTGCATACACAAAGCATGGCAAGACATCATCAGCCAGGAAGAACAATGGCCAAAAACCGAGATTGAACGAGAGGGACAACAGAACACTAACAAGGATTGTGTTCAAACAACTCAGAACTACTGCAGCAAAAGTGATAGCAGAACACAATATACACCTGGAAGACCCTATTTCCACAAAAACAGTCAGCACAGAACTTCACAAAGCCAACATCTGTGAAAGAACTGCAATTGCTAAACCTTTAATCACAGAAATCAGCACTACGTAGTGCGATCAAAAAGTTCCAAGACTAGGTACGCAGCGTGCCAACAGATGGCAGCACGTGTATGTGCGAGCAGCGGTCAAGTGCTGTGACCTTCATGAGTTATTGTGCCAAGTGGCATCGTTCCGTGAACATCAGGAGCTACGCTACACGATATTTGGTAACCACGTGCAGAACTCAGCTGCGATTTCGGTATAAACTGCTAACTAGAGCAGCGAGCGAACATCAAATTTTGCGTCAAAATCGGAAAATTGAGAACGGAGACGCGTGAAATGTTGAGGCAGGCTAATGGCAATGAAGCAATGAGTCGTGCGAGGTGTTCTGAGTGGCACTCGCGCTTCAAGAGTGGCAGACTGGCACTAGAAGACGACGAGAGGTCAGGGCGACTGTCCACGAGCAAAACCCCCCAAAACGTGGACAAAATTAGGGAACTGGTACATGAGGATTGTCGGAGAACCATTGAAGACATTGCTACCATCATCAATGTGTCATACGGAACAGTGCAAGAAATTATGATGTCGGTTTTGAACATGCGCCGTATTGCACCTAAGTTTGTGCCAAAGATTCTGAACCCCGCTCCATGTCGAACACTGTCAAGATCTAACTGTCGAACTCCCGAAGACGAAGATTAACTCTAAAAAGATGAAGATCTGTCAAACTCCCGAAGATGAAGCTCAAGGGTCGCCGTGTTGAAACCGTGGACGAGATTTAGTGCGAATCGCAGACGGTGCTTGACACGATTCGCGAACAGGACTTCCAGGGAGTGTTCCAACAGTGGCAAAAACGCTGGCAGTGGTGTATCGCTGCCCAAGGAGACTACTTTGAGAGAGATCATAGCCAGACTTAAGTAACGTACATACTTTGTTGTATATTGGCCTAGTCTCGGAACTTTTTGATCGGACCTCGCACGAAGCAAAAAAAGATGTAATTTTGAGCATAAAACCTGGACAGCTGATGGCTGGAAATATGCGATACTGTACAGTCTGATGAATCCTTATTTACATTTTGCCCCAACAGTAGGTCAGAATTCTGTACGGAGAAACCCCCAAGGAAGTATACAATTCCGAATGTCTGGCTCCAACTGTAAAACATGGGGATCTGTGATGATTTTGGGGGCCAAATCTCGGTATTCGGCTAGCACCCATCATTACTCGACATGGTTGAGTTATTGTCAGCGAGTACCTGGACATTCTGGGCAACCAGGTACATCCTACAGCCTAAATGTTGTTTCCCAACAATGATACCATTTCTTAAGATGATAATGCACCTATACATATAACCAGAACCGTTCAGTCTTGTTTGAGGAGCACCAAAATGAACTTCAACCCCTACCCTGGCCAGCTCAATCACCTGAGTTGAATATCATGGTGGGAAGTTTTGGAAAGTGATAATGCACTCATACACAGAGCCAGAACAGTTCAGTCTTGTTTGAGGAGCACCAAAGTGAATTTCAACACCTACCCTGCCTGGCCAGCTCAATTACCTGAGTTGAATATCATGGTGGGAAGTTTTGGAGAGAGATAATGCACTCATACACACAGCCAGGACAGTTCAGTCTTGTTTGAGGAGCACCAAGATGAACTTCAACATCTGCCCTGGCCAGCTCAATCACCTGAATTGAATATCATAGTGGGAAGTTTTGGAGAGAGATAATGCACTCATACACACAGCCAGAACAGTTCAGTCTTGTTTGAGGAGCACCAAGATGAACTTCAACATCTGCCCTGGCCAGCTCAATCAGCTGAATTGAATATCATGGTGGGAAGTTTAGGAGAGTGATAATGCACTCATACACACAGCCAGAACAGTTCAGTCTTGTTTGAGGAGCACCAAGATGAACTTCAACATCTGCCCTGGCCAGCTCAATCACCTGAATTGAATATCATAGTGGGAAGTTTTGGAGAGAGATAATGCACTCATACACACAGCCAGAACAGTTCAGTCTTGGTTTGAGGAGCACCAAGATGAACTTCAACATCTGCCCTGGCCAGCTCAATCACCTGAATTGAATATCATAGTGGGAAGTTTTGGAGAGAGATAATGCACTCATACACACAGCCAGAACAGTTCAGTCTTGGTTTGAGGAGCACAAGATGAACTTCAACATCTGCCCTGGCCAGCTCAATCACCTGAATTGAATATCATAGTGGGAAGTTTTGGAGAGAGATAATGCACTCATACACACAGCCAGAACAGTTCAGTCTTGTTTGAGGAGCACCAAGATGAACTTCAACATCTGCCCTGGCCAGCTCAATCACCTGAATTGAATATCATAGTGAAGTTTTTGAGAGAGATAATGCACTCATACACACAGCCAGAACAGTTCAGTCTTGTTTGAGGAGCACCAAGATAAACTTCAACACCTACCCTGGCCAGCTCAATCAGCTGAATTGAATATCATGATGGGAAGTTTTGGAGAGTGATAATGCACTCATACACACAGCCAGAACAGTTCAGTCTTGTTTGAGGAGCACCAAGATGAACTTCAACACCTACCCTGGCCAGCTCAATCAGCTGAATTGAATATCATGATGGGAAGTTTTGGAGAGTGATAATGCACTCATACACACAGCCAGAACAGTTCAGTCTTGGTTTGAGGAGCACCAAGATGAACTTCAACTTCTACCCTGGCCAGCTCAATCAGCTGAATTGAATATCATGATGGGAAGTTTTGGAGAGTGGTAATGCACTCATACACACAGCCAGAACAGTTCAGTCTTGTTTGAGGAGCACCAAGATGAACTTCAACACCTACCCTGGCCAGCTCAATCAGCTGAATTGAATATCATGATGGGAAGTTTTGGAGAGTGATAATGCACTCATACACACAGCCAGAACAGTTCAGTCTTGTTTGAGGAGCACCAAGATGGACTTCAACTCCTACCCTGGACAGCTCAATCAACTGAATTGAATATCATGGTGGGAAGTTTTGGAGAGTGATAATGCACTCATACACACAGCCAGAACTGTTCAGTCTTGGTTTGAGGAGCACCAAGATGAACTTCAACTTCTACCCTGGCCAGCTCAATCAGCTGAGTTGAATATCATGGTGGGAAGTTTTGGAGAGTGATAATGCACTCATACACACAGCCAGAACAGTTCATTCTTGTTTGAGTAGCACCAAGATGAACTTCAATTCCTGCCCTGGCCAGTTCAATCAACTGAGTTGAACATCAACATGGACAGTTTTGGAGAGCAGAGTGAGAAGCAAACTGCCTCCTCCAACATTTCTGAAGCAAGTTGGCCACGTCAATACACTTTGTTTGTTTTATGAGCTTGCCACGCTCGAGTTTAGCATTGAGGTGAATCTTACATCTTACCATTCTATGGTCACTACCTGTGTTGAACTTGTTCAGCACACTGCTGTCTTCCATGACAAATTTCTTGTTACACATAATAAAATCAATTTCGCTTGTCCATCCATTGGGATTCCTCCATGTCCATTTCCTTTGTGGCTTTTTCTTGAAAAAGGAGTTCATGATGAAAAACCCTTCTGCCTCTGCAAACTCTACGAGAGTATTTCCACGCTGGTTTCTATTGCTGTGACCGAATTTACCTACTGAAGTTTCATTCTGTTGCCGTTGCTTTATTTTTGCATTGAAATCTCCCATAATGATCTTCAAGTGATGTTTGCCTTTATTATTTAGATTACGAATTTCCTCATAAAATTCTTCAATTTCTTCATCAGGATGACTTGTGGTGGATGCATCAGTTTGAATAATCTGAGCCTGGTATCTTCTCGAGAGTTGGATAACGAGTTGTGCAGCTCTGTCAGAGGAACTTTCAACTTCTACAACTTTATCCTTCAGTTTCTCGTTTATTATAAATCCAACACCACTAGTTCTGCCAGTATCTGTCCCACGATAGTAGAAGAGATGTCCACTTTTCAGTTCAATGAGATCTCCTTTTCTCCTTACCTCACTTAGCCGGACGATGTCCCACTTGATCGTTTGTAGTTCTTCTTCCAATTCAAGGAGCCTTGAATCAGAAGATAGGGAGCGTCCATTATACGTAGCCAAGGTCAGCATCAGATGGCAGTCTAGTCCGGTCCTCCGGTGATTCTTAGCGCCCTCTGCCTTCATGTTGCACTGGCCGCTGCCTCGGCCAGGTACATTCCAGCTGCCGGAGACTGAGGGCCAAGATTTAAGTTGTGGAGTCATTTTGGAAGGGTTTGGCCATAACTCACCACACTGGCCAAGTGGGTTGGTGAGTGTGGGATAGCATTTCCTCTAATCCCAATGGTATAGTTATACTGCTATTAGCGGTCGTCAGAGCCCCTTTAGTGGGAACAGGATGCACCACGAGAAGGTTGGGTTGACATTTGTCAAGGAGAGGCTGTGATGTTGCGCATCACCTGACCTTACATCCCGTTTCTTATATATGTAACTCTATCTTCCTTTTTTTTTTTTTTTTCCCTTTCTTCATTCTCTTCCTATTTCTATGTGTTCTTTTTTGGGGTTATATTAATGTTTTTGGCTTGGGAGATCAAGGCTGAGTCAGGCCTCTTCGAGGCCTTTTCCTTGATCTTCCCTGCTGTTATTTACATGTTTACGTTCAACTGTTCAGAATTATTAACTTTAATATGTAACAGCAAGATCAATAAATGAAATGAAAATTAAATTAAATTTTATTGCAGCCTTATATTTCCTGTACAGCTGTTTTCTCTGCAAATTAAGTACGCAAAGAATATGATTTGCGGGAGGGTTTGTTAAGTAGGTTTCACTTTGGATTCCAGTTAACTGGGTCAGCCATTTATCTGGGACAACTCTTGAACATCCAAATTTAGCTCTTTGTAATAAAGCTTTGCATAACTGAAACAGCTGCTTATTAGGCAAAAGAGTTCTAGTCCTGATGTGTCCCAATTAACCAGAATCTACTATATTTCAGTATGATTTATGCTTTAATAAATTTCACTCTATAAAGAACATGTCAAATGAGATTTTATGTACCTGACATTCCATTTTGCTGACTAAACATGTCAGACGATCCCAGTGACATCGATCGCTGTCTTTCCATGTTGGATGGCAGTTCACTAATCCTAAGCGAGAGTTGACGCTTGAAAGGAGATGCTTGGTTTAGTGAACTGAACCCACGAAATGACCCTTGCCTTTGCAACATCAGTGGTGTAGCATGAGGCCTTGCAATTGCATAGGGATTGTGAACTTCTTTGACGGGTGGAGGCTCTACAGAAAAGTGAAAAAATTGCACTAAGAATTAACTATAACATATAATACACCAAAAACATACATAGAATGATTTGAATTAGGACAGCAAAATGCATTGGTTGTGAGTACACATTTACACCAAAGAGCCAAAACATTATGACCAGCACTATGCAAATCAAAGCATCTGCAAGTAAAGGAAGGTGCATGTGAAGGCCATGGAATGGTAGAAATAACACCTGACACCCCTATAGCAGAAAGCTCATCAGTTTGCGACAGATATCATGGTACCACAATAAATCTGTGGGTGGTCACAGATAACTGCTGTTGGGCTGTCGGAAAAGTCATGACGCGTTTTAGCCATGTTTTGCAAAGGTCATTTATTGATAGAAAGAACAAAGATCAATCAATGATATAATGCCCGTTTTGTTCGATAACCTTTTGCCATCCTTCAGTGAGCTGCAGAATGCCTCGTTCATAGAAGGACCTGTCTTTCGTGGTGAAAAACTGTACAAGGTGCTGATTTACAGCCTCATCTGAATTGAACGTTATACCAGGCAAGGACTGTTGAAGAGAGCAAAACAAGTAGAGGTCCGATGGCGCAAGGTCAGGCAAGTATGCTGGGTGAGACACACGTCCCACCCAAGCTCCAATAATTTTTGGCGGGTGATCGAACTTGTGTGCGGTCTCGCGTTGTCGTGATGGAACACAACACCTTTACGATGAACGAGCTTTGGACGTTTCTGGATGACGGATTCGTTCAAACTGTCCAGTTGCCGACAGTACAGATTTGAATTGACTGTTTGGTTCCGTGGTAGGAGCTCGAAAAACAAGACACCTTTAAAATCCCACCGCAATGAGACCAGAACCTTCTGCTGATGAACGTCCGCTTTGGATGTTGTTTGAGGCGAAGCAGCACGTCCGGACCTAGACCGTTTGCGCAGCACATTGTTGTACACAATCCACTTTTCGTCCCCAGTTATCAGACGCTTCAAAACGGATCATTTTCCTCACGTTTAATGAGCATATCGCAGATGTTTATACACGCCGTCAATTGAGCTTCTTTGAGTTCACGAGGAACCCACACATCGAGTTTGCTTACGTATCCCATCTTCTTCAGGTGGTCGTGAACGCTTGAATGATGGATGTGCAATGTGTCTGCAATCTCTCGTGTCGTGTAACGTGGGCTTGATTCGATCGATGCCTTGATTTGGTCGTCATCAACCTCGGTTGGTCTCCCGGACCGAGGAGCATCGTTGAGGTCAAAGTCACCAACACGGAATTTTGAGAACCACCGCTGGCACTGACGTTCTTGTAGAGCATTATCACCGTACACTTTACGCAACTTTTCACAAGCTTGACGCGCGGTCTTCCCTTTACGGAAGTAAAACAGTCAAATATGGCGAAAATGCAGAGTTCGGTCTTCCATCTTAAATTTGATGTCAAATCTCCACAAATCAACCAAATCGCTCATTAATCCTTTTAGACTGCAGCTTGAACTGGCACCTGTTGAATGCCAAAGCGATAACAGAGCTGCCATGCCTAGGTACTTCCAAAACCGCCCAACCTCCATCGGGTGCCAAAATACTTCATGACTTTTCCGACAACCCAATATTTCAGTAGTAAAATAGGATTTCCAAGAATCAGAATAGATAATAGATCCTTTGTTAATGTTGTTCTTAATGGCTTCTAGGAGTACGGGCATTGAACGGTTAGCAACTTCGATAAGAAAGCAGTCGTTAGTCTCACGGCATATTCCTTCGAATATCCAGTGCTGGGGAAGAACCCCAGCGTTGTTTTTACGTTTGCTAAACAGACTTTCATTGACTTCCACAAATATATTTGCACCACCTATTTTCTTCTTCTCACGTTTAATTGTTCCAGTCCACTACAGTTTCCCCACTCATTTCTAGCTGTTTTTCACACCACTTCAGAAGAACTCAGTGTTACAACAACTATAGCTTATGCCACAACTATTCATAATTTACATGCATACAATTATAATCATAATAGGTAGCTTACCTTTTGTACACATTTCCCTGCACGTTTTGTTCTTTTTTACGCTGTCCAACCGTAGGTTGAAGAATCGTATAAAAATGGTTTAATTTCAACGAAATTTTAGTATGAGGCAGGGGACCACCTTGGGACAAACCCTATTGAAAATGGGCAAAATGGGATCAAAGGCCACGGCACAGGAGTGGGATCCATTCCATTGCCCTTATGCGCCATAACTAGCGTAAATATGGTTCCATGTCCATGAAATTTTACTACATCATAGGGGACTACCTGGGAATGAACCCTATTGAAAATGGGTGAAGTGGAGTCAAAGGTCAGGACATAGAAGCAGATGCATTCCATTGCTCTTATGTGTCATAACGTGCGTAAAAATGGTTCAATTTTGATTAAATTTTAGTATGTGGTAGGGGACCACCTGGGGACAAACCCTATTGAAAATGAACGAAATGGGGTCAAAGGTCACGGCATAGGAGCGGGATCCATTGCCCTTATGCGTCATAACTTGCGTAAATATGGTTCGATGTCCATGAAATTTTACTATATCATAGGGGACCACCTGGGAATGAACCCTATTGAAAATGGGTGAAGTGAGGTCAAAGGTCAGGACATAGGAGCGGGATGCATTCCATTGCCCTTATGCCTCATAACTTGCATAAATATGGTTCAATTTCTATGAAAGTTTATTATGTCATAGGGGACCACCTGGGAATGAACCTTATTGAAAATGGGTGAAGTGGGGTCAAAGGTCAGGACTAGGAGCAGGATGCATTCCATTGCCCTTATGCGTCATAACTTGCGTAAATATGGTTCGATTTCAATGGAATTTTAGTATGTTGTAGGGGACCACCTGGGGACGAACCCTATTGAAAATGGGTTAAGTGGGGTCAAAGGTTAGGACACAGGAGTGGGATCTATTCCATAGCCCTTATGCATCATAACTTATGCAAAAATGCTTTGATTGTGACAAAACTTTGTTATTTCGGAGGTATACTGAACCAGTTCTGTTGAATATCATCGAAATGGGGTCAAAGGTCAGGACGCAGGAGTGAGATTTATTGCACAGCCATTATCCTCATAACTTGAGTAATGATTTCTGGTACGTTGGAAAGCGTATTATAATCAATGCATTGCATGATTTTACTAACTTGTTATAGTCTAGCTTGGTTCAAGCCTCTGGTGCGGTGGTCCTGTTCCATCTTCAGTTCATTCAATGCCTGGCGAATGTATAAGTCCTTGAAGTGTACTGCAGTAATGACATTTGGCCCCAACAACATCTACTTCCCTTCCAACCACTCTTACCAACGTGTAAAACCCAATTTTAGTTGGTTAATTGACATTTATAAAAACCAAAATTTTTTTAACTCAATACGAACTGACATGACCGACTAACACAAATGTTCTATTGACTTGCACACAAAAATTTTAACCGAAAACATTAAAAAGATATATACAACTATTTACACACAACTTATCTTATTCCCTTCTATGTCATTCCTTCAATTCCCGTTCCCTACACCTCACGACAACCAAAGCATTCAGTCACCACACCTAACACCTAGCCATTCCCATGTACGTAGATTGCCTCAAGCGCTTTCGATCCCCCCACCGGGGTCATCCTCAGGAGGCGTTCCAAATGTTTTCTCTCCTGCTACTGCAATGTGAGATACGATAGTCTTCCTCACCCGTGCTCTGAAGTCACCTACGAAAACTTCCACCGTGGCTCCACCTATTATAAACTTTTGTAAAAACTTCATTTTCTTCTTCCGTGTTTTTGGCTTTTTTGTTCAATTTTTATTAATTCTTTCCATTTTTCATTAAGGATACTTGGGTCATTATTATTACAAATTCTATCTCTATTTTTCTCAATCAACACAGATTCTGCAGTGCGTAGGTGTCTCTCATTGCAACATGATTTTATTATTTTAATCTCTTCAAAATTCAGGTATGTGTGGCTATCCAGGCAGTATTGTATTGGTGCTGTTCATGCTTTTTTTTTTTTTTTTTTTTTGCCAATTTTTAATATGTTGTTGTAGTCAATGTTTTAATTGATTTTTTGGTACTTCCATACATACATCATACATATCACTAAGCTGTTCTCTGAGATTCAGAGGTTAGCTCCAAAAAGAAATACAAGCTTCCAGATATTTTTACTTATTGTTGTCGTATCAAACTTCGCCATTTACAGGCGAAGTTTGATAGGACATTTGGTACTTCCAATAAAAGATATTGGTGGGATTCCACTTATAAGTATTTCGTATACACCAGCTCTTTTAAGATACTACAATTTTCATTATTATTAATTATCATATTAAAAAAAAAAACGTGCAAATGTGTACAAAAGGTAAGCTACCTATTATGATCACTT
This sequence comes from Macrothele yani, assembly GCA_039090855.1. Taxonomy (NCBI): domain Eukaryota; kingdom Metazoa; phylum Arthropoda; class Arachnida; order Araneae; family Macrothelidae; genus Macrothele; species Macrothele yani. The sequence continues at coordinate 40,968,302 of CM077019.1, forward strand.
CCGAGAAGTTAATTCCTCGCACCATGAATAGATAAGTCTCACCATTGTTAGAAAAGGCAAAAAAGATCCCTCAAACCATGTACCAATATGAACGCTTCTTTTGGAACGGCAGGATGCTAAATTACATCGCCAACGAATTCCATCAGAGTAATACAATTTCATTTCATGATTTTTCTTACACATCACTTTTAACGGAGTGAGACTGTTCTTGAAAAAATTCACAGCTTCTTGCTCTGAGGAAGACAAGTCCCAAATTTTCACGACAGCTTTACACATACGAACACAGGTACTAAGAATATGTACGGTACCTACTGAGTTGCAAACAAGGTTACCTAGACAACGCGGTAGTGCCAAACGCGGCGCCATCTAGGGACAAAAAATGAAACTTCTTATTTCCGTTGTGCCCGACTAACCGATAAGTACCTATTTAAGCAATTCTGGTTGTAAAACAAGAAATCATGTGATGGATAGTGGAAGATGCAAATGCTTTCTTACCAGCAGGCTTACATTCCTGAGGGTCTTGCAATCTCTCCGTAAGGGATCCTTGTCTGAAAGATCCCGTGCGTGTGAATGTTGAATTTTGGGGATCGTAATTCACTGTGACTGCTTCCTTGTCCCTCTTCTGTTTCCGCTCCAAGCATACTGCGAAAGCACAGCCAACAGCATGGCTTAGTCTTTCACCCTAGAAGCAAAAGAACAACTGTACCAATAATATCAAACTCTGTAAATATAAATTCAATAGAGAGTAATCTGTTTAGGTTGGGATAAAATAAAAACTGGGTGGAATAAGAGCAACACAAGCAATAACACAACACCTGATACAATTTACCTCTATGGATGAAAGTTTATCTAAGTCTCCATGATAGAGGTCATCTATGGGGGTCCTAACAAAAGTTCTGCACACTGCCCATTTTTGAGAAAAGTGTGAAGTAACGGAGAAAACTTACCTTATTGCTTTTCAATGTACTCCCCTCTACAACTAATGACACCTTGCCAGTGGTGAGATAAGCCCTGGATGCACTGTACGACGCCATCTTTTTTCAGCTGTCGTATTACTCGGGTCACGTCCAATTGACAGTTCGTCCAGCGATTCGCAGCAGATGTCACGGAGCCCATTTTATTAATATTGTATATACAGGGTGTTTCATAAAGAATGTCCCAATTTGAAAAGTGGATATCTCGGCAACCACGAACCACCGATGAATGCGACTCGTATCGTGTCTACGGGCGTGGCCCAAAGTTTGTTATGACTACCGCTAGATGGCAGCACGAGCGTCCAAGCAACCGCTACGCTTAGTGAGTTGAGTGAGAAGATGGCGTCGAGGCAACAGAAGGCGCTTTGTGTGCTCGAATTTAGCAAGACCAAGCCCGTGATTACGGTGCAGCGTGCGTTTAAATGGCGTTACGGCAGTGCTCTAAAAACATTCGTCGTTGGCATCGACAATTTGAAGAAACAGGGTGTTTATGTAAGGGAAAGAGTCCTGGATGACCAACCACCTCAGCAACAAATGTGCAACGAATTCATAGGCGTTTCAGCGAAGCCCACGGAAGTCTACTCGTCGTGCGAGCCGCGAACTTGCCATCCCTCGTGTGACTGTTTGGCGTGTTTTACGACGACGTTTGCTGCTGAAGCCGTACAGATTGCAACTGGTGCAAGCTCTTTGTGGAAATGGCAAAACACAACGAAAAGATTTTTGTGCAACTCTGTTAGAGGACATGGAGGATGACACCATCATACAAAGGTTGATTTTTGGCGATGAAAAGCAACCTTTCATGTAAGCGGGAAATTTTTGCGCCACAATGTTCGCATATGGGGACTGGAGAATCCACATGAAACTCTCCAACATGAACGTGATTCACCAAAACTGAATGTTCTTTTGCAAGGTTTCTATTAGAAAGGTTTATGGCCCTTTCTTTTTTTGCGGACAACACGGTTACGGGCAACTCCTATCTTGCAATGCTGAAGGACTGGCTACATCCATAGCTGCAGGATGACTCTGAAGATTACATTTTGCAGCAGGCCGGCACACCGCCACATTGGAGCCTCTAAGTTCGTCAGTTTCTAAACGACATTGCCTCAGCATTGAATTGGAAGCAGGAGACTTGGCACTACATGCTTGGCCTCTGAGATTCCCAGACATCACACCATGCGACTTTTTTTAATGGGGATACGTAAAAGACCGTGTTTATGTTCTCCCTTTACCTGCTGACTTGGATGAGCTCCGAACGATAATCACGGCTGCAGTAAATTCTGTGACTGAAGACACTCTCCAACATGTCTGGGATGAATTCAGCTATCGGCTTGATGTTGTGCATGCAGCAGGTGGAGGGCACATTGAGCATTTGTAATTGTGGTGAGTGAAACTTTAGACCTTCCTTCATACTTGGCTCTTTGTTTTGTAACTATCCCACATTTGTCTTATTAATTATACTACTTCGAAATCGGGTCATTCTTTTTGAAGCATCCTGTACTTGTCAACGATTAGTTGACACGTTGTGTATTGTTTCTAAAGTTATATGTCAAAGTGCTCATGGGAAACTTTCATCTATGTTTAACATAGGGTTATTGTCATTGAATGCAATAAAATATTATAATACCAAGGTAAAAAACATATAAATGAAGACTGTTACTCACTTTTTCATTTTATGGAGTATTTCGGAAAATTAAACATTATTCGACGAAATCTTTATTTTATTTATTTATTTATTTATCTTTTTTTTTTTTTTTTTCTTGAATTTGTCGATAATCACTTCTTGAAGTCACTTCCTGACAGTATTAATCTTATGAAGTTGCAAAATGTGGGCAACATTTCTTCTTAATGAACAGTGATTCGGTTTAACCTTCGAATTGAAGTGAAACAATCTAGCAAGATATTAAATCTTGACAATATCCCATACATCGTTTTTACTTGATGAGTTAAAACTGGTGGGTGAGTATTCTTCATTGAGTCATCATTGTAAAAACTAATATTTTAAACACTAAAATATTGAATGTTCAAACCTTTAAGTTGAAGGGAAGTCGATTACGTAAGAAATGTTCTGTCCTGACGATAGTTTGGACTTTGTTTCCCACTGCACAAATATTCCCAGACTAGTTTCGACTATCATTCTCGTAGTCTTCTTCCGTGGGCTAAACGTATTTCTCATTGTACCTGTTGTTCATCAGCCAGCTATCTCACAATCCACAGGACGACTCAAAAGTTCCACGTCGACCGAACCTTTTGCGCATTCAGATTTTAGTTTTATTGCGCATTCTACGTCGTGCGGGCCAATTCTTGATTGGAACGTCCACATTTGCTCCCGATTTCACATTACCTGGTGTCACCATCTTCTCAACATCAATCGATTTAGTACTTGTCTTGGTCTTAAACGTTTTATTTTGGCTTTTTTTCTTGTTCTTTCTTCTTTTCTTGCTCAATGAGATATCTCCATGCGTATGAAAGGTCCATTGGGTTGTTGTAATTACAATTTTTTTCCTTCGTTTTTTCAATCATAACCACCTCTGATGTTAAAATTTGGGCCTTAGCTTTATGTGATGTTATTAATTTAGCTTCCTGCCAATCAGGGATTGCCTCCTTTTCAATACAATGTTGTATTAAAGATGTTTTATTTTATTTTCTTTTGGTACTTCCTATGTACATTTTACTCATTTCATTAAATCTCTCTGTATCAGTAGGGTTTTTTGTTGGTATGCAGTATACTCCTGCTTTTTCTAGAATCAATTTTTTTTCGTTGCCTGTTGTCAATATGGTTTCGTTATCTATGATGGTCTCCGCTAGTATCAAGTTTTCTTTCGCGCATTCCTTCTTTAAAATATTCGTAAGTGGAGGTATGTAGGGGAATTTACCTCCAAATTTTCTTTCTGTCCTGGGTTTAATGTTGGTGTTATTTATGGAATTTTTTTTTTTTAAATTTGGGAAAAGATCAATGTCAAGTGGACTGAGATCAGGGCTGTATGGTGGTTGGGATAAAGTTTCCCAGTCATATTTCGACAAAAGTCCCTGTACCGACAAGCATTATTGACACAATGCGTCACCATGCAGCAAGAAAACTCCCGCTTCCAACTCGGGGCGATTTTGACGTATTTTTAGTCTCAACATTGTCCTCAGAAAGTCGCAATAATATTGTGCATTGACATTTTGCCCTATCGGCACTCGATCAAAGACCACAAACACCCTGGGCATTGTATGCAAAAATCATAATTTGCTTCACTTTTGAATGTTGCCAATGACACTTTGGAGGCCATGGAGAACTTGGATGCTTCCATATCGCCGAGTTCCTCCCCACAGACTTCTTGCAAGGCAGTGTGGATCTGTGTCAGAGTTTTTCCCCACAGAGTTTCTATTTTTCACGTACGAGCACTGGTCTAACGCCATGACTCGACCTGAGGAGCTGCATATTTCGATTTCCAAACCCACCCTCATCCACACAGCAAATGATAGCACGTTGTTCTGACGGCACTGTGTTGCTGAGAGTCTGACTTTGACACGACGCAATCATTTTCCTGATTGCGTCATCTGCTTCCATTTTAGATTAACATGTGAAGAACTTTTGTCATGCACATGTTATTATGTAGGTCTCCATGATAAGGGTTATCTAGGCCACCATGACAGAGGTTGTCTACGTCTCCATCACAGAGGTTGTCTACGTCCCCACGACAGAGGTTGTCTACATCTCCACGACAGAGGTTATCAAGGTCTCCACGACAGAGGTTATCTAGGTCTCCACGACAGAGGTTATCAAGGTCTCCACGACAGAGGTTATCTAGGTCTCCACGACAGAGGTTATCTAGGTCTCCACGACAGAGGTTATCTAGGTCTCCACGACAGAGGTTATCTAGGTCTCCACGACACAGGTTATCTAGGTCTCCACGACAGAGGTTATCTAGGTCTCCACGACAGAGGTTATCTAGGTCCCCATGACAGAGATTATCTATGTCTCCATGATAGAGGTCAGCACGGACTGGTTTGGGTATTTTTTTTTAAGTTAAGTAAAAAATTCTGAGCTCAGGTCTGGTCATGCCTGTACACTGGAAGGTTTAGCATTTTACCACTGCATTAAAAAAAAAAAATTCGTCTCACAAAATGAAGACTGACTTGTTAAATAATCAGATGGTGCAGATAACCCAGTGTAGCAAAAGACGTGGCAGACATGTTGATTAATTACAGCTGAAACTGACGAGGTGGACTGAAAGGTGAGAGTTGGAAATGGGCCAGTTTATTTCTTTAAACGTTGAAATCAAATTCAGCTTTCAGTACGTAGTGCCTTTAGTGACTAAAATGCTTGACTCTTTTCTATTCCCAGAAATGTTTACATACGCAGACTTTTCATCCTGTGAATAAAGCTTATGTTGAAAACTGGCCTCCTAGCTTATTAAATTAACAACAATAAAGTTGGATTAGGAGAATTCAAATTCGTGCAGAAATAGTCCAAAGTAATTGAGGTAGTTGCCTTCAATGCACGATCTTAATAACAAGAGTCACTCACAATGCAAATTTAAATTCGTTGACTGAATTTAAAGATTTTATTGTATAAGAACTTTCGGGTTTCCCTAGAACCCATCATCAGATACAGAAGGAGTAAGTTTAAATAAAATGTTACATGAACATAATATAGATATCAGATATTAATATGACATAAGTCACGTGGCATCAAATTGTCAAACAACGTGGCATGTATCATGAAATAAAGAAAATAGAATGCAGTTATACATAAAATACTGCATTGTACAAATAAAGGAAGGTTAGTAGGTAACTAAATTAATTGTGTTGTTCTCATCAGGAGATTGAACAAGGAGCACTATATCAGAAATCGAGATTAAGTGATTTCGTCCTCAGTTTGCCTCGTATTCGGAACTGTAAATAGTTTCCAGATTGTAGGTACAGATACTGGAACATTGTCATTACAGCATAAATGTCTCTGAGTAGCAATTACAAGGCTCTCAGTGAACAGCAATGAAGAGACAGCACTAGGTGTTACGATGATGGGAGCATCATTCCAAATTGGATAGTGCAGGCCATCGCACACGAGTCGAGACAATGCAGAATTTTTAAGTCCATTCTTTACGGCGTATTTATGTTCATTCAGTCTTGTTGCTAGTGTACATTTTGTAGATCCTATATATTTACTATTGGGAGTGTCAGCATCAATACTTTTTAAGGGGATGCTGTAAACGCCAAATTTGTTTAGCTTTGTTACCTGGTCTCGATCTTTTTCAATTAACTGGAAAATGTTTGTAGTACGTATTCCGAATTCCAGGTGAAAGTTTCTGCAAATGGCTTTGAGAACAGGTGTTATGGTTGAATAATAATCTATGGCACCTATATATCTACGAGGTTGTTGGTCCCTCTGGAGAGTAGTTGAGTTTTCTTGGTGGAGCTTCTTAAGAGCTTTTTTTATGATAAAGGTGGGAAAGCCATGGTTGAGGGTGATGTTGAATATTTTGTTAATTTCACATTTACGTCTGCTGAAATTAGATGAATGCATGATGGCTCCTTTTTGGATGTGCTTCTATTAGAGTTGGAAATGGGCCTGTTCACTTCTTTACACATTGAAATCAAATGCTGCTTTCAGTATGTACCCAGTCTTAGCATAAATACTGTTACAAATGTTTGACAGATGGTGCATAACCGATGTGCAACGTCACCGACCAGCCAGGGGGCATGAAGCAGCTAGTGAATCATCGTGCGTTCAGTCACAGAGGAGATAACGTGTTTCGTCAAGTACTTGCCATGGAGTGGGGAGATTATGAGAATCGTGTTGCTGTAATAGTGCTGCACAAAATTGGAAAATCAGCTTCCAAGATTTACAACATGCTGAAGAAGCTGAAAATCAGTCCAAATTTTTGTTTACACCATAAAAAGGTTCCTTCAGACTGGGACCATCGCTGATCATCCCAGAAAGGGTCGGCTGGGTAACCGTGAGGACTGCTCGCCAGGTGAAAGCAGTGGCAGCCCGTATTCGATGAAATCCTATCAGAAAACAATCAGTGATGGCTCGTGAGCTGAACATTTCAAGAATGTCATTGCCGCATGTGCTGCGGAGTGACTTAAGGGTGACAGCTTACTGGCGGAGTACAGGGCACTTCCTCACCCCACAACTGAAGCAGCATATGGTGCTAAAAGCGAAACGTTTCCTGCAGCATTATGCAGACAATTGCCACAGACAGATCCTTTTCTCTGATGAAAATTCTTTCACTATTGAAGAGGCTTTCAACAGCCAAAATGACGGAGTGTATGCGTCAACCTCAAGAAAAGCTCAGGAGAAAGCTCCAAGGATCATGAGGGGCCATCATCCTGCTGCTGTCATTGTTTCATGGGGAGTCTCCAACGAGGATACCACGGAGCTCCATTTCTGTGAGAAAGGAGTGAAAACATCCGCCTAAGTCTACCAGAACAGGGTTTTGGAGCCAGTGGTCAGAAATGTGAGTCGCACCCTCTTCCTAAACCGACAGTGGAGCTTTCAGCAAGATTCCACACCACCTGCCCACAAAGCCAAGCCAACCTAAGAGTGGCTTCAGGCGGATTTGCCAGGCTGCATTTCTCCAGCTGATTGGCCTTCAAGCAGCCCAGGCCTCAACCCATTAGACTACAAAGTTGTGGGCCACACTGGAGGACATGGCCTGCAGAAATAGACACCGCAGTATTGACCGGTCTCCATTTCATCGACAACTCATTTCGTTGACACTATATATGCAAACAGTCGATTCCAAAAAAAAAAACGAAAAAAAGTTAGGAACCACCAAATTTGGTATAATATCTCATGGTACTCTCTCAGACCATACATGGTTTTTGGAAAGGGGCAGGGCACGGGGTCAAGAACCCCCACACACAACATTTTCGTAAAATCTACAGTTTTCAATTTAGAACCACCAAATTTGGTATACTACCTCATGGTACTCTAACTTAGACCATACAGGGTTTTTGGAAGGGGTGTCGGGGCCCGAAGTCAAGGAGGCCCCATGCAAAATTTTCGTAAAATCTACAGTTTTCAATTTAGAACCACCAAATTTGGTATACTACCTCATTGTACTCTTACACCAACTTGGACCATAGGCGGAAGGGGTCGGGGTCAAGAGGGCCCCATACAAAATTTTCGTAAAATCTACAGTTTTCAATTTAGAACCACCAAATTTGGTATACTGTCTCATTGTACTCTTACACCAACTTGGACCATAGGCGGAAGGGGTCGGGGTCAAGAGGGCCCCGTACAAAATTTTCGCAAAATCTATAGTTTTCAATTTAGAACCACCAAATTTGGTATACTACCTCATGGTACTCTAACTTAGACCATACAGGCTTTTTGGAAGGTGTCGGGGCCCGAAGTCAAGGAGGCCCCATGCAAAATTTTCGTAAAATCTACAGTTTTCAATTTAGAACCACCAAATTTGGTATACTACCTCATTGTACACTTACACCAACTTGGACCATAGGCGGAAGGGGTCGGGGTCAAGAGGGCCACGTACAAAATTTTCGCAAAATCTATAGTTTTCAATTTAGAACCACCAAATTTGGTATACTACCTCATGGTTCTCTAACTTAGACCATACAGGGTTTTTGGAAGGGGTGTCGGGGCCCGAAGTCAAGGAGGCCCCATGCAAAATTTTCGTAAAATCTACAGTTTTCAATTTAGAACCACCAAATTTGGTATACTACCTCATTGTACTCTTACACCAACTTGGACCATAGGCGGAAGGGGTCGGGGTCAAGAGGGCCCCATACAAAATTTTCGTAAAATCTACAGTTTTCAATTTAGAACCACCAAATTTGGTATACTGTCTCATTGTACTCTTACACCAACTTGGACCATAGGCGGAAGGGGTCGGGGTCAAGAGGGCCCGTACAAAATTTTCGCAAAATCTATAGTTTTCAATTTAGAACCACCAAATTTGGTATAATATCTCATGGTATTCTTAACTTAGACCATACACAGTTTTTGGAAGGAGTCGGGGCTTGCAGCAAAGGGAGCCCCAAACAAAATTTTCTCAAAAATTTCCATTTTTTACTTAAGAACTGAAACACAATTCTGCCCTCCAATACCTATCTGCAGTCTAAGTTAGCATACCATGAGATAGTATACCAAATTTGGTGGTTCTAAATTGAAAACTGTAGATTTTACGAAAATGTTGTATGGGGCCCCCATAAACCCGGGCCCCAACCCCTTCCAAAAACCGCGTACAGTCTAAGTTAGAGTGCCACGAGATAGTATACCAAATTTGGTGGTTCTGAACTTTTTTTCATTTTTTTTAGGAATCTACTGTTTGCATATATAGTGTCGACGAAATGTGCCTGTCAACGAAATGAGTTGTCGACGAAGTGGAGTCGACAAAATGAGTTTTCGACGAAGTGGCGTCGCGAAAATGAGTTATCGACGAAATGAACCAGACCCGTATTGACAATCTCAAATGCTCTTTGGTGTGGGCAGTAGTAGCTTTCCCTGTGGAGACCCTGTGTAAAGGTATTATTGAGTGGCCACAGCGACTGAAGGACTGTGTGAAGGCAAAAGGAGGTCATTTTGAAAATTGATTGGTGCCATGCATTCGCAAGTGTACTCTACCTATGTTATATCACATATACTAAAATATCTTTGAATTTATAGTGTTATTCCATTGAATACTTTGTAATACTGTTTATGGTAAGACTAGGTAGTGCTTTTAGTGAGTAAAACACATGCCTTTTTTTTTTTTGTATTCCCAGAAATGTTTACAAATACAGATTTTTCATTGTGTGAATAAAGCTCATGTTGAAAACTGGCTTCCTAGCTAATTAAATTAACCACTTAATTCACTTATTTAAACTTCTAATATCGTTTTTTTTTTTTTCTAGGAATTTATTTCAAGTTGAAAATTTTCAGAGAAAACCCTTCTCCTTCATCAGGCAGTCCCTTGTCACTCTTTCACCATGACTACCATAGTTACGGTTAACCTTGACGGTTACAATTATTTTTCACCAAAACTTGCCAGATGTTAGGCAGGGACAAACCTCTGCAGTCATTGCTGATGGAATTCTGATTCTTCTCAATTATTTCTATTCCTTCTTTTAATTTTCTTTTTTGAAAGTTGCTTTCAAAACTGATGACTTTAAAGGGATTCCAGTCCATGTTATGACCAGTTTTTGATGACTTTAAGGGGATTCCAGTCCATGTTATGACCAGTTTCTCTCCTATGCAAGACAGGTTGCAGACTAGAAATTTGAATGCAGAACATACAGCAGCTATAAAAAATTGCTCTAACAACATTCATAAATGGGAAACGAATTTCCCCAAAGAAATATTTTTTCACAAATACATGGAAGGCAATACAAATGTAATCATTGGCACTGATGTGCTGTATTTTCACTGTTGTCCATGTAGCCACTCTTTCAGAAACGGGTGCCGGTCCAATTCGCTCCTGCAGGGCAATGTAATTTTCAAACTTTCTGAAAGGGTGGCTACATGAACAACAGTGAAAATACACTGCCGGACAATTGCTAAGGACGGATGATGATAGCAACCATAAAATGGAAGGCAGGAAAATGTGGAAATTAGCATAAGTGCGGGATACAGTAAGACGTGTTGTGCGTATGCAAATTTTGGATTGCCGAACTTGTTCGTGACGTCATAGCGCTGATAAGAGATATAAAGGATTTGACGCGTATTGACCATTGTTGTTCAAACGCAAAGTTAGTTGAAAGGGAAAGAATCAATTGACGAACTTGCAATTTTCAGTATGTCTTCCCGACATCACCTAGATGATTTTACGCATGGCCGTATTATTGGCAAGATTGAAGAAGGGCGAAAAATAACAGATGTTGCCAGGGAGTTCGACGTCAGCCACAGTGTTGTTTCAAGGCTTTGGAAATCATTTCAAACAAATGGAGAGTGTAGCAAACGTCACGAGGGAGGTCGTGTTCGCAGAAAGACACCTGCAGAAGATCGGTACATAGTGCTATCAACAAAAAGACACCGGCGCAGCACAGCTAGTGAGGTGGCAAATTAGTTTATGGCTGCTACTGGCAAGCGGATCTCCCGAAAAACTGTCGCCAGACGTTTGCATGAAGGAGGACTATACGCCCGCCGTCTTGTTGTGTGCATCCCATTGTCCAGACGTCACTGTACCGCCCATTTGTAATGGTGCCATCAACATCGCAATTGGACTGATAACGACTGGTCTACTGTCCTCTTCTCAGATGAGAGTAGATACAGTTTATCGTCTGATTGTCGACGACAACTGATCTGGCGTGATAGTGGTACTACATATTATCCAGCAAACATACAGGAAAGGGACCGATATCCGACATGTAGTGTCATGGTATGGGCTGGCATCATGATCAATGGCCGTACGTCTCTCTATGTGCTTCCAACTGGGACTATGACTGGCCAACGATACATTAATGATGTTCTGCTCCCTCATGTTCGCATGTTCCGTGGTGCTGTCGGTGATATTGATTTTCATGGACAACAACGCAACATGTCATCGAACAGTCGCTGTCCAGGAGTGTCTTGAGAGCGAGGATATTCAACGCCTTGTATGGCCAGCACGTTCTCCAGATCTGAATTCCATTGAAAATGTGTGGGATGCTTTGTGGAGGAGTCTTGCTGGTCGCCAATGCCCTCCAATAAACAAGGACACCCTCATCCGTGCACTGACAGAGGAATGGGATAAATTACCCCAACAGCTGCTTGATAATGTTGTGCAAAGCACGACACGACGTGTGGAATCTTGCATTGCCCTCCATGGTGGCCATATCCCATATTGACATCTTACGCCGGAACGCCTGCGGACGGTAACTGCCATTTTTTTCACGTTTACGTATTCTGCACAAAATGGCCTGTTTGTCCCTTGAATGGGTTCCAAAGCCTTCTGGATTTTAAAGCACAACAAATTGTCTTTCTTGTAATTTCCTGGCATTCAGACATTATTTTATTTCACTTGGCATCCAACCACACTTACTTTTTTATGCGCTATATAGCCGTTTACGATCCGTCCTTAGCAATTGTCCAGCAGTGTACAACACATCAGTGCCAATGATTACATTTGCTCTAACAAAATAGGTTTAGATAAGCATGTTAGAGAAACTGGTCACAACATGGACTGGAATTCCTTTAAATAAGTTTTCAAAGCAACTTTCAAAAAAGAACAAAAAGAAAATTAAAAGGTAAAAAAAAACTTCTGGGGCATAATATATCTAGTACACCTACTGCTTGATATCTGTTGTCCAAGGTAAATGTAGATATTGATTACCTTAAGATTTTCCCCATCAATTGCAAAATCTTCCTTTCTTGTAAAAGCATTAAACATCAGTTTTGTTTTCTGAAATTTGAATTTTATTCCCACTTCTTTACTCTTGTCAGCAAGTTCCTGGATCATAAGCTGCAGCTCTGAAGGGGTCGTTGCAAAAAGGATTACATAATCAGCAAAACATAGGGGAGTTAAATAATCTCCACTTATCCTGATCCCCCTTGTTTTCCCAGTTCAATGATTGAATGACACTTTGCAATGTGGCACTGAAGAGTTCAGGAGACAGGATATCACCTTGTCTCACTCCCTTTCCAATTTTTATTGGTTCTGTATCTTCAAATAGCCGAACCTTTGCAGTTGTATTTTCACAAATGTTATTTTGTGTGTGTGTATTAATAATGCAAATGTAACTGCTGATGGTTTTACAGAATCAAAGGCCTTTTCATAATCAATAAAACCCATACATAATGGGAGTTCATATTCTCTCATTCTTTCAATTAGTTCTCTCAGTACACAGATATGATTTACTAGTACGTTCAAAAAGTTCCGGAACTTTTTGAATATTTGCCAAAAGTCAGTGAATTACGTCATTCCCAGCTGAGCAAGCGAAGAGCATCATGGGACTGACCAGCCAGAACCAGTTTGATCCCCAGATCAACACATACGTAATCCCAAATACGTGCGTAGTTTGGGATTACAGGCATTCGAAGGCTTTCCGTCGTGAGGACAACGATGATGAATTTTGAACAGCGTTCAAGTGTAAAATTTTGTGTTCTGCTCGGAAAATCTTTCGCTGAGACTTTTCAAATGATTAAGTCAGCGTACGGTGAGAGTGCAATGCGTTGAACTAGAGTTTATAAGTGGCATCGACGATTTGAAAACAGGCGACAGGGTATCGAGGATGATGAGAGGTCAGGACGACCTTCAACATCCACAATGGATGAACAAATCGCCATTGACAAAGAAATTGTGAAAAATGACCGTCAAAAAACTGTTACAGCGATTACAGAAGTTGCCGTCATCTCAGTTGGAAGTTGCTTTGACATTTTAACAAAGAAACTGGGCATGCATCACTTGTGCCAACAAATTGTTCCCAAAAAACTTGACACAAGAAAAAATGGATGAGCGCATGCAAGTTTGCAGGGATAACATCGATGCAGTGGATTCAGATCCCGATCACTTGAATCGATTGATCACTGGCGACGAGACTTGGTGCTTTCTGTACGACCCCCAATACAACCAACAGTCAAAAGTGTGGAAATCACCGTCGTCACCACGACCAAAAGAGTTCAAGGCTGACCGCTCCAAAGGAAAGGTCTTGTTAACAGTTTTCTTCAATTGCAAGGGGGTCATACACAAGGAATTCCTTTAACACGGTTGTACAATCACCAAAGAAGAGTACGTCAACGTCCTGAAACGTCTCCAAGAATCAGTGAGACGCAAGCGACCCGATCTTTGGAAGACCAACTTGTGGGTGCTCCATTACGATAATGCGCTGGCTCACAGATCCCTCCTGGTGTCCGATTACCTGTCCAAACATCACATTCCCGTTCTTCCACAACCAGCTTATTCCCCTGATCTCGCCCCGTGTGATGTTTTCCTTTTTCCCCGGATGAAAAATTTGCTTAAGGGGCGACGCTTCTCAAGTTCCGAAGAAGTGCAACGAGCTGCAATGGAGGCACTGGAGGATGTGGCAAAAGAAGGCTTGCAATCTGCATTTAAATCTTTGTATGAGCACTGGCAAAAATGCATAGTTGCACAGGGTAACTACTTCGAAGGAAACACCGCATAAACAGATATCTATATTCATTCTTTAAAATAAAAAGTACCGGAACTTTTTGAACGTACTAGTATAGTGCTGTGGCACTATTTTAATAAAAGGGTGTTATGACATAAGAGTATCTATACAGAGAAGACTCATGACCAGCTAATTCTCTCTGTTGAGCCATATCCAATTTACTTTGAAGCAATGTGGCAACTACCATTTCAGAGTTGCACAGCATGATCAAAGAACTTGCTGACAAGAGTAAAGAAGTGGGATTAAATATGAACATTCAAAAAACAAAACTGATGCACAATGCTTTTACAAGAAATGAAGATCTATCAATTGAAGTGGAAAGCTGGAGACAACCAATAACAACATTTACCTTGGACAACAGACATAAAAAAGCATGGGTCACATTAATGAAGAAATTAATCTTCCTATAAAACTGGGTTGGAGAGTTTTGGAAGAAACAGTACAATTTTTAAGAGCAATATTCCATTATATTTTAAAAAAAGTGTTTAAAAATGCATTGATGAAGAGTGTTTAATCAATACATCCTTCCAGTTCTTATGCGCAGAGCAGAAACATGGACCTTAACTAAAAAAGACATTCAAAGACTGCAGACAACTGAAAGAAGTCTGGAGAGATGCATGTTTGGTGTAACCAGGAAAAATAAGAAGAGAAATTATGGATCAGGAAAATGACAAGAGTGGAAGACATCATGATCGGAGTAAAATCCCTGCAAATGGAGTAAAATCCATATCATTGGCTGCAAAAGCATGCCAGAGTCACATGGTGGAGACTAGCTCAAGACATACCATTGTGGAAGAAACTTGGGGAGACCTTCATCCAGCAGTGGATTGATAAATGTTGACAATGATGACGATACAGTTTTAGAAAATTATTTGCACATTTGTAAATTCATTTCACGAAAATGAAAATTTCTATGCAGAACTAATTTTGTACGTGGATTACTTTTTCCATGGAACTTGTACACACACACACACACACACACACACACACACACACACACACACACACACCAAAAAATACAACCGCACATACTGAAAATAAAAATGTGTTTTTAGAAATAAATAAGCAATGCAGAAAAATACTTTTAGGATTGATATACTTACAGAATCCTTTATAGAGAGAAAACCATGGCACATCCACCGTCTTGTAGTCCCATCCCGACAAATATATGAAAAACCTTTTTCATTATTTCTGTCTGGTGCACAAAACGAAACCTTTTCTATTGTTTGGTCCACAAGGAGACCCTAAAGAAATAAAAGTAACACTAAACAAAACCATTTCGCAATACAAGCACTTTTAATCATACATGAGACTAACCAAGGAACAAAAAAGCTGAACTTTTTAATCGGGCGAAAAAAATCAGAACATGCGACAAGAATGTGTGCATACAAAGTGGCGCGAGCAAGATGGAATTGTTCACTATAAACACAATACAAAATCACTGAATTCAAAACAAAATAAAGTGATTTTAAAAGACACCGCTTCAAACACATCTACATCTCTCTCTCTCTCTCTCTTTATTTGCTAGAACATCAGCTCAATTTTCCTCTTGTGTTGCTTTCTTCTCAGCAAGTTCCATGGCCATATTTGTCTTTTGTTGACTGTGCAGCTGCACAGCAATCTTTGCTTAGTTTTTCTTTCTGTTGATATCATTCCCTTCCTATTTCTTCACCACTTTTCTTTCCTCCTCCCCATTTATTACCTCAGATGACAATAATTTATCCATCATGCTGAAAGAACTTTCAGCTTGAGAACCACAAAAACATGATATCAAAGCTTTTGGCTATGTTAGATAAATGGTGTGACTTTCAGAATATGAATACTTTTGAACACCATGCATCAGTTCTAACAAATGTTCATATTCCGTCGCTTCCGTTTTTGGAAAATTTCCCCTCCATTATGAAGCTTAAGTGCAGACATTTATGGGGGGAAAGTAACACTTAACAACATACAGAGGATAGTGAGAACATCGCAAGAAAAAAATATGATTTCGAGAGAAATCTACTCTCCGACTGACTTTCGTTTTCGTAAACTTCTTCCTCCAATTTTAGGTTGAAATGCAATATTGTGGAATAAAAGGATATTTAAGAACAATACTGGTGGGCAGAAGGAACATCGCGAGGGGAAAAAAAAAAAAAAAGACTACTTCGCTGCATCTAACTTCCGTTTTTGAAAGTTTTGTAAGACGGAATCCCGTCGTCAAACGAATCCCTCTCCCCCACCATTACCCCCCAAAATTTCTGCTTAGTTCTGCATTGATCTCGAGAATGCCCAAAATAATAATGGAAATGAGAGGATTCTTTAAATCCACGAAAGAATCTCTGCCTGCAGATCACAGGAAAATCTTCGTGCCGTCTTAACTTCCGTTTTAGGAAATCGTTGCCCACAGTTTCATGCTGAAATACACACATTTATGCAATAAAATTACATTTAATAACAATACTCAGAACATCGTGAAAAAAAGTAATTACGATTACGAGAAAAATCGTCACTCGGTTTAACTTCAGTTTTCGAAAGTTTTGGAAGACGAAATACCATCCCCAGGCAGAAAACGACCGCTTCCTGCCCCATTTCTCTTCAATTCTGCATCGATCTCGAGAGTGATCCAAATGATGCCAAAAAAAGCAGAAGAATCTCATGTATGTTATAATGCCTGCACAAAAGACACACAACAACAATAAATGGAAAACCTTCATTTCACAGATCATTCACGAACAATCAGATTAAGACTGTGAAAAATAATAATTGCTGCATGAATAATTAGGTGATTTTTCCATGTAATAATGAGGAATATACCAAATATTCTCAAGAGCAATATGCCATTATGTCTTAAAAGAAAAGTGTTTGATCAATGCATCCTTCCAGTGCTTACGTATGGTGCAGAAACGTGGACCTTAACTAAATGAGACATACAAAGACTGCAGAAAATTCAAAGAAGCATGGAGATGTGCATGCTTGGTGTAACCAGGAGAGATAAGAAGAGGAACTCGTGGATCAGAAAAATGACAAGAGTGGAAAACATCATGATCAGAGTAAAATCCCTGAAATGGCAATGGGCTGGACATACTGGCAGAAGGACAAACCATCAATGGACAGTCGAAATTTTAAATTGGATTCCAAGGGACAGGAAAAGACCCAGAAGAAGACCACGTGGAAGATGAGTGGATGAAATTCGAAAGTATGCAGGAGTAACGTGGAGGAGACTGGCACAAAACAGACCGTTGTGAAAGAGGCTTGGGGAGACCTTCGTCCAGCAATGGATTGATAATGGTTGACAATGATGATACCAAATAGCTAAAACATTGTGACCAATGCATACTTATGCAAAGTGAAGCAACTGCAAGTAACAGGTAGATGACAGTGCGTGTGATGGCCATGAAATGTTATAAATAACACCTGATATAGACCTCTGTTAAAAAGTCTTATTCTTGTTCTTCAGATTGGAAAGGCAGCAAAGTTCAGCAAGTTTTATAAAGGTCAAATTGTAATCAATAGATAATTGGATCAGAGCATTTCCAAGAAAGCAAGGGTCAAGGTTCATTCTCTTCCAAGCAAGATAAATTCAATCACTTTTCAAAACTAAATTATGATATATGTGTGTGTGTGTGTGTGTGTTGTCAGTCGGTCAGTAGGTAGGTATTTTAGTGAGTTCAAACTATTAAATTTAGGTGGGACGGGCACACCTTCAATAACTAACCTGTTACCTCCTGTTGGTTTGTTTTATTCACTTTGAATTGCTCCTATGTTTTGGTGTTTTTCAAAATCATTTTATTTTGTGAATATTTTGAAAGGGTACATTATTTTTGTATTCATCTTCTGGTATGGTATTGTTTGTTTGCTTTAACTTTTTATTTTTGATGTATAACTTTAATGCATTTTTAAACCACAAGCAATTCCTATAAGTTCCACCCTCCCGCAAGAACACTCCTTAACCCCAGTAAACAGAAGCCCATCACAATTCGCTAATACATCATTCCACTTATTTTACTCCCACTCGGTAGTGATGTCATAGCCAAGGTGCTTGCTTTCAACGAGCTCTCCTGGGTGGAACACAAGTTCTGTGCTATTTGATCAGCTTGGTGTTTCATCAGAAGAACACAGAAATCTCCTATACATCTTTTTAGCACAAACAATTATTTTACATATACTCTTTGAAACCAACATTTAAATAACAAAGCAGTTTTTTTTTCCCAAGTACAATTTACGGAGTCTAACTTTTTCAAATACTTTCAAGGACTTAAAAATGAATCTTTATTTTTCAAGGACTTTTCAAGGAGCGTACGAACCATGAGCACCACATCACTCATTCTTTTTCAAGTACTTTCAAGGACTTAAAAATGAACTTTTATTTTTCAAGGAGCATACGAACCATGAGCACCACATCACTCATTCTTTTTCAAGTACTTTCAAGGACTTAAAAATGAACTTTTATTTTTCAAGGACTTTCCAAGGAGCGTACGAACCATGAGCACCACATCACTCATTCTTTTTCAAGTACTTTCAAGGACTTAAAAATGAACTTTTATTTTTCAAGGACTTTTCAAGGAGCGTACGAACCATGAGCACCACATCACTCATTCTTTTTCAAGTACTTTCAAGGACTTAAAAATGAACTTTTATTTTTCAAGGACTTTCCAAGGAGCGTACGAACCATGAGCACCACATCACTCATTCTTTTTCAAGTACTTTCAAGGACTTAAAAATGAACTTTTATTTTTCAAGGACTTTTCAAGGAGCGTACGAACCATGAGCACCACATCACTCATTCTTTTTCAAGTACTTTCAAGGACTTAAAAATGAACTTTTATTTTTCAAGGACTTTCCAAGGAGCGTACGAACCATGAGCACCACATCACTCATTCTTTTTCAAGTACTTTCAAGGACTTAAAAATGAACTTTTATTTTTCAAGGACTTTAAGGTTTTCAAGGAGCGTACGAAACATGCGGGTTTTCTTCCAAAATAAAAACATAGCGCCGTGGATTGTTGGCCACCGTAGCGTAAGACGAATGCACTTGGCTAGTTATCGAGAGATCAAAGGTTCGATCCCAGGTGTGTCCGGATAACAATTTTTTGGTTGCTGTGTGTTAAGGGGGGTTTAAAACATCAAAAAATCGATTTCAGTGTGAAAGCCATGGATGGTGGCTGTAGAGTTTGTGTACAAGTGAATGGTGTTTTATCAAAATGGTTTTCTATTGGTGCAGGAGTTAAGACAGGGTTGTGTAATGTCACCATGGCAGTTCAATATATTTATGGATGCGTGCATACGCGATGCAAAAATATTTAACACTGGTTTATGTCTTCGTGACATACGTGTGTGCAGATTGTTGTATGCTGATGACACTGTCCTGTTGGTAGAGAGCAAAAGTGAGTTGCAGAATACGTTGTCCCGGATGTACGAAGTTTGCATGAAATTCAAACTGAGTATAAATAAAAGAAAACCCAAAGTTAAGGTTTTTGAGAGAGGAACTGGTAGCACTGAACGTAATGTAAGTGTAAATGGCACAGCGATTGAGTGAGTTTATGTATTTAGGAACCATGTTTGACAGAGAAAACAAATTGGATGGTGAAATTAGTAGGCGAGTAAATTCTTCATTGAAAGTCATGGCTGCTCTGGAAGGTTTTCATAGTAATGATGGGTTCTCAAGAGAGTCCCGCATGGCTGTGTATGAGAGTGTAATTGTTCCTACTCGGTTGTATGGCTGTGAAACCTGAGTACTGCAGAAGAAACACAGGAGTTGTTTGTGTGCTAGAGAAATGTGTTATTTACGGGAGGGTTGTGATAAGACACGTTCTGATTGTGTGAGGAATGAAGATGTGTTGCAGTTGTGTGATGTAAAGCAAAATGTTGTTAGCAAGGTGGAGACTAATATGCTTCGGTGGTTTGGCCATGTTGAAAGAATGAGGGATGAGATGCTTACTAAGAAAATTTTTTTATAGCTCAAATGGCAGGAAGGAAATGCACAGGAAGACCAAGGAATTCATGGGAGTATCAGATTCAGGAGTATCAGCATGCACGAGAAAAAGATTATGAGCATGAAGTATAGAAGGTCTTGTGTACAAGAGATATCTTCACTCCAACTAACTTCCGTTTTTGAAAGTCGGAAATACCATCCTCAAACAGAAAATGACTCCCAACTAATCCCAACCTCCATGAAATTTTATTCAGTTATAGCATCAATCTTGAGAAAAACCTAAAAAATGACAAAAAAGCGGAATTCCATGATTCTGTGGAAGAATCTGAAGTTTGTTTCGGAAGAAAAATCAGGGGGCGATTTTCCGTAATTCCAACCAAAAATTGGTAATAATATGGAAAATCCACATTAGTTGGCATGTATACTTTACATAAATATTCCCTTCAGATTTAAAATGGAAAATCCATACTAGTTCGCATCAATGCGTTTACATAACTATTCCCTTCTCGTTTAAAAAGGTGTCCTTTTTCAATGTGTGTTGTGCCCTGGCATCTTATAATCCAAGAATGAACCCCCATTTGTTTTACCAAATACGAATGTCTCCTGATCACCTAACAAAAAAGACTGAGCATCCATTCATCATATAGACACAGGGTATTTATTGCTAAGCACAACTCATTAATATGCATCTCAGCTAACACCACACATGTTACGAGAACAAATGTGATAACCTTTAAATTTCACTAAATTATGGGTTTTACACAGGAATAAAGGAAATCACTTACAGTAAAATTTTTGGATAGCTCCCCTACCATCCCTCAATGTCTACACCACAGGATTAGTGAGAACTTTCTAATCAGACTGTTTGAAAAACTTCAGAGGGTTAGTGAGAAATTTCTAATCAGACTGGCTCCAGGTTTACAAAACAAAATCAGTAACTACCTTCCAAAATTAAAGCAAAAAGAAGAAAACATCCTGTTACATGAAGGAGTGGTCTACAACATAAAGTGTGAGTGTGATCTCAGCTATGTGGGAGAAACAGGCAAACAGCTTAAGACCAGATTAGCAGAATATAAAGCTGCAATTAGAAATCTGACAAACAAAACAGGTTTGGACAGACATGTTCAAAATACAGGACATAAAGTGATTTGGGACTTTGTAGAAGTTTTGACACATCAACAGCACTTCTTCAAAAGAAAATTGTCAGAAGGACAAAGTTGAGAAGAAGAAGAGGTACAACATTAAATGATGTGAAAGGTTGGAATTCAGCTAATGAATGGCAACACCTACTATAGTGTAGACCTGAGGAAGGGTAGGTGTGCTACCCAAAAACTTGACTGTAAGTAATTTCCTTTGTGCCTGTGTTAAACCCATAATTTAGTGAAATTTATAGTGTATCAAGTCCAGAAACAGCCATGACATCAATTATTCATACACTATCTACCAACAAGTAATTGGACACCCCTGCAATCGAGGATATCTGCGGTCCTGATACACGTCACGGCCGCAGCCGTTAAATATCGCGTGGGAAACAACAACGCAACCAGTCGCATGCAAGATGCCACGCAGTTTGGAGCTCTCTGATTTTGAGAAAGGTGTAATCGTCGGGTATCACAGAAATGGCCGATCCACACGTGACATATCCAGCAAGTTGAAGTACCCAAAATGGACAGCGGCCTATGTGATTGGCAAATGGAAGATGAGAGGTGACTGTCGGAATGTGCCCCGACCCGGCAGACCCACAAAACTGGGAGTTAGAGACCGACGGGTGCTGGCCAGAGAAATTCGGAAGAACCGCACCAAATCGATGGGCCACATCCGCGAGGAGTTTCAACAGGTATCCGGTAATGTTTTTTCGATGAATACCATCCGTAAGGAAGCCCATCTGCTCGGTTATCATGGACGTGCTGCCAAGCCTTTGATCACCAAGTCCAACAGCGCTGCTCGGCTAACGTGGTGCAAAGAACATCGACAGCAGACCGTTGAACAGTGAAAACGGGTTCTCTGGAGCGACGAATCAAGGTTCACCCTCTACCGTTCGAATGGCAGGGTCTGGGGTTGGCGTCTGCCTGGAGAACGCCTCCTGCCGGAATGTATTGTGCCAAATGTGAAGTTCGGCGGCCGCGGAATTATGCTATGGGGGTGTTTCTCTTGGTATGACACAGGACCCGTGGTTGCAATTCCTGGTATACTCAACGCCGAAACCTACTGCACCATTTTGGATGACCATGCGCTTCCTACGTTGTGGCAGTTTCACGGGGTGGAACCATGTCACTTTCAGGATGACAATGCCACCTGTCATGTTGCGAGGTCCACCATGGCTTGGTATGGTGACAATGGGTTTAATCGAATAGACTGGCCTGCGCAGAGCCAGGACCTTAACCCTATCGAGCACCTCAGGGACGAGTTGGAGTGTCGACTTAAGGGGTGCCCCCACCATCCGAAATCGGTGAAGGAACTGACCTGTCTTCTCCAAGCTGAGTGGAAGAAAATACTGCTAGCTGTCGTACAACGCCTGGTTGAGAGTATGCCCTGGAGGGTCGCAGCTGTAATCGCCGCTCATGGAGGCTCCACCAACAATTGAAGCTGAATAAACTTTGTTTTCCTTTGCTATCACAGGTGTCCAATTACTTGTTGGTAGATAGTGTACATGAGACTAACCAAGGAACAAAAAAGCTGAACTTTTTAATTGGGCAAAAAAATCAGAACATGCGACAAGAAAGCGTGAATGCAGCTCGAGCAAGATGGAATTGTTCACTGTATTCACAATAAAAAATTACTGAATTCAAAACAAATAAAGTGATTTTAAAAGACACCACTTCAGACACATCTACATCTCTCTCTCTCTCTCTCTCTCTCTCTCTCTCTCTCTCTCTCTCTCTCTCTTTGCTAGAACATCAACTCAATTTTCCTCTTGTGTTGCTTTCTTCTCAGCAAGTTCCATAGCCATATTTGTCTTTTGTTGACTCTGCAGCTGCACAGCAATCTTTGCTTAGTTTTTCTTTCTGTTGATATCATTCCCTTCCTATTTATTCACCACTTTTCTTTCCTCCTCCCCTTTTATTCCCTCAGATGACAATAATTTATCCATCATGTTGAAAGAACTTTCAGCCTGAGGACCACGAACGCATGATATTAAAGCTTTCGCTACTTTAGATAAATGGCGTGACTTTCAGAATATGAATACTTTTGAACACCATGCATCAATTCTGACAATTTTCTAAACTCTGCCACTTCCGTTTTTGAAAAATGTCCGCTCCCTTATCAAGCTTCAGTGCAGACATTTATGAAGGAAAGTAACTTCGAACAACAACAACAGGATAGTGAGAACATTGCAGAAAGAAAAAAAAATGCGATTTCGTAAGAAATCTTTGCTCTGAACGACTTCCGTTTTCGGAAACTTCTTCCTGCATTTTTAGGTTGAAATGCAGTATTTGTGGAATAAAAGGATGTTTAATAACAATAATGGGCAGAAGGAACATCGCGAGATAAAAAAAATAAGATTACGGGAGAAATTTTTGCTGTATCTAACTTCCGTTTTCAAAAGTTTAGTAAGACAGAATCCCGTCGTCAAACGAAACCCTCTTCCCCACCATTAGCCCCCAAAATCTCTGTTCAGTTGTACATTGATCTCAAGAACGCCCACAATGATAACGGAAATGGGGCAATTCTTCGAATCCATGGAACAATCTTTGACTTAAGATTACAGGAAAATCTCTGCGCTGTCTTAACTTCCGTTTTTGTAAATCATTGCCCACAATTTCACGCTGAAATACAAACATTTATGCAATAATCTGACATTTAATATAACAATATTGGGAACACGCAACATTGTGAGAAAAAAGAAATTACGATTACGGGGGAAATAGTCACTCCGTTTAAAACTTCAGTTTTCGAAAGTTTTGAAAGACGGAAAACAACCCCTCTCTACCCCCCCCTGCTCTTCAGTTCTGCATCAATCTCGAGAATGACCCAAACAATGACAAAAAAAGGCGGAATTCCACGCCTT
Source organism: Macrothele yani (assembly GCA_039090855.1). NCBI lineage: Eukaryota > Metazoa > Arthropoda > Arachnida > Araneae > Macrothelidae > Macrothele > Macrothele yani. Next base: position 40,992,239 of record CM077019.1, read on the forward strand.
CGCGGAAGAATCTCATGTATGATTGTTACCTAGTGATAACCTTAAAAATCGGTTTTCATACCTCAATCCAGTGACAGACCCCAGGCTTTTCACTTCATGCGAGAGTGTATACCAGGGCTTGAAAAAACTGAAAAGTTAGCTGGGCATGTGCAAAAATTATTTACCTGCATACATACATACATACATCGCATTAAGCTGTTCTCTGATATTCAGAGGTTAGCTCCTCAAAGAAAGACCATGTGCCAAGTACACATTTGACTGATAGAGTTTACTTACTGTTAGTGCATCAAATGTCTCCATTTAAAACAATCTTGGCACACTGGTTCAGCTTCATTAACATCCATCACATGCAGCACACAAGACCTTTTGCACTTCATATTTAATATTTTTCTTGTGCAGACATTCTTGAATCTGGTTCTCCCAATACTTCCTTGGTCTTCCTCTACCTTGTGGGCGGTCCTAGTGAAAGATGAGTTTGCCTCCTCGGGACGCTCCACAGGCAACAAACAGTGGCCCACAGAACAGCAACAAGGGCCTCTGTGAATCTCTGAGAGGTACCAGCTAATTCTGTGAGACATTGGTGAAAAGACCCCAATTTCACTGGGTTATGTTCCAGGATCCTTAGGTGAAATGACCAACTAACACTGTTAGCTGTGGATTGTCACTCACATGTACTTTTATGATTTCCATGACTCAAAGAAAGAATTTACCTGACCAGGTAGTGAAAGCTGGATGACCAGGAAAACTTATCTTTTATGATAAAAAATGAGCTTTCTGATTTGTAAAATTAAAAAATATGAACTTTTTTTTAACATATTTTGCATTTCTGTTTTAAGGGTGTACACAGTGCGTCAAAGAATTTTTCAGACTGGCGCTAGATTTCAGCCTACGGTGGCGCCACCAGTGTAATCGTGAATCCTTTATAAACCATGACCATCTGCTTGCTTTCTACCAAAAGTCCTGCGCATTTGTTAAAGTAACTCAAACAAAACGGGCATTCATTAGAGAAGTAATTTTTTTTTCATGTTGAATTATTAAGATAGAACAAAGGATCGTTATTAAATTTAACGCAAAACTTGGTAAAAGTGCCTCGGAAACGTACCAAATGATGAAACAAGTTTACGGTGAGTTTTGTTAAAGTAGATCAAATGTTTTCCTGTGGCACAAACGGTTTTTGGACGGAAGAGAGACGCTAGAAGATGATAAGCATACCGGAAGACCAAGTTCATCTAGGACACCTGAGATTATTGAAAAAGTGCGTGATTTCGTGGCAAACAATCGATGTGCGTCACTAAGAATGATGGAAGAGTCTTTAAACATCAACAAAGAAACGATTCAAACCATCCAGCATGAAGATTTGGGCAAAACAAAAGTATGTGCTAAATTTGTTCCACACACGTTAACCAATGAACAAAAATCAAGGAGAAGTGCACATTGCAGAGACATCATTTCAGCCGCTGAAAATGATCCAAACTTCTTAAAATCGATTGTTACTGGTGATGAAACATGGTGTTTTCAATATGATCCTAAAACAAAGCGACGAAGTGCGGAATGGAAGTAAAAAAGCTCGCCACAAGCCAAAAAACAAGAAAAGTTCCATCGAAAATCAAAACAATGCTCATTACATTCTTCGACAGTAAGGGTATTTATCCACAAAGAATTTGTTCCAAGTGGACAAACAATTACTGGTGAGTTTTATTTAAATGTTTTGAGCCGTTTGATGGGAAGAATTCATCGCATTCATCCAGAATATCTAGATGAAAACAGTTGGTGTTTGTTGCATGATAATGCACTCAGTCACACCTCACTTCTTGTTCGTAGATTTTTTGCGAAAAATAACGTCTGTGTGTTGAATCATCCACCGTATTCGCCTGATTTAGCACCCTGCGACTTTTCTTTGTTCCCAAAACTTAAAATGACGTTAAAAAGGTGTTATTTCGATGATATTTCGACCATACAAACAGCTTTGACGCGTCCTTTGGAGGCAATTCCGCAAAGTGAACTGGAACAGGCATTCGAATCATTATTAAATCGCTGTAACAAGTGTATTGAAGCCGGAGGGACTTATTTTGAATAACAAACCAAAACAAATTATAATTTCTTGTTTTTATTTCATTTTACAGACCCAGTCTTAAAAATTCTTTGACGCACTGTGTATATTCAAAATCTTCAATGCACAAAAGCATGTATGTCTCAACTTTTAAGATGTTGATGCTGAAATTGGTATGAAATGATATGATGATGAAACTGGTATTTGAGAAATTTAGTAATTCTGCCATGTTCCCTTTCATCGAAGTTTTCGTCTTTTGTCACTAAACACCGGAGGGTAGTTCCACGAGAGGCATGCATCCTGTCGCTGATTATAAACATTTGGAGAAAAACTACATATGGTTCCAATTCTGGACCTAGAGCATAATATAATTAAAGAAAGGATATCCCTCTGTCCTTGGCACTCCGTAACAATAATACAGGGCAATTCATAAAGTATACAGTTTCCAGATGCTGTAAAACAGTAACAGTTGAAGACACGGACCACAACTGTGAACCGTTAGATAGATGTGCTCCTAAAGTTTGTGTTCCACTACTGAGGGAAGTCGCCTAAGCTGCACTGGTTAGGCGACGTGTGAGATTATCTCGATGAACATCTTACTCACCGATGGATTGGAAGAGATGCGGCCTACAACATGCCACTGACCCAATGGCCAGCCAGATGTCCTGACTTGTGACTTTTTCCTGTGGGGGTACGTAAAGGACAAGGTATTCACCTCTCCCCTTCCAGTTGATCTAGCGGAGCTGAAACAGCGTATCGCAGCCACTATCACTGCACTTGATTCAGATATCTTACCTCGCGTTTGGGTGGAAATGGATTACCGGCTCGATGTGCGTCGTGTGACTAAGGGTGCACACATAGAACATATGTGACTGCCTCTAAAAAACTTGAAACATTCCCGTACAATTCTGTTACAGGTAACATAAAATATCTTACATTGTTCTTGTTTTATAGTGTGATGAAACTGTATACTTCTTTATGAATCACCCTGTACAACTTCCAGTGATTAATTATCAGTGAAATGAAACATGACATAACGGTTCATACCCTTTTCTGTGGAAAAAAAAATAAGGACTTTCTAAGGACCTACGCTCCAATTGATATTTTGCGTCATTGAAATATCACCAGATGTGTGTGTGTAAGTATATATACATATGTAGGGGATTAAACAGTGCTAGTGGCCATTTACCAGGCATTTTGCCCCAAATATAAAACTACTGTATATACTCGATGACATAGTCATTTTTGCAACTACCCCATCAGAGCTACAGAGTATGATCCAGGAACTTGCTGACAAGAGTAAAGAAGTGGGATTAAAAATGAACTTTCAGAAGACAAAAGTGATGTACAATGCTTTTACAAGAAATGAAGATTTATCGATTGATGGAGAAAAGCTGGAGATAACAGACACGTACGTTTATCTTGGACAGCAGATATCAAGTGAGGGTCACATTGGTGAAGAAATTAATCGGCGTACAAAACTTGCCTGGAGAGCTTTTGGAAGAAACAGCATAATTTTCAAGAGCAATATGCCATTATGTCTTAAAAGAAAAGTATTTGATCAATGCATCCTTCTAGTGCTTACGTATGGTGCAGAGACGTGGACCTTAGCTAAAAGAGACATACAAAGGCTGCAGACAACTCAAAGTAGCATGGAAAGGCGCATGCTTGGTGTAACCAGGAGAGATAAGAAGAGGAACTCGTGGATCCGAAAAATGACAAGAGTGGAAGACATCATGATCAGAGTTAAATCCCTGAAATGGCAATGGGCTGGACATACTGCCAGAAGAACAGACCATCGATGGACAGCCGAAATTTTAGATTGGATTCCAAGGGACAGGAAAAGACCCAGAAGAAGACCACATGGAAGATGGGTGGATGAAATTCGAAAGTATGCGGGAGTGACATGGAGGAGACTGGCACAAGACAGACCGTTGTGGAGGAAACTTGGGGAGACCTTCGTCCAGCAGTGGATTGATAATGGTTGACAATGATGATGATGATGATGATGATGTATACTCGCATATAAGTCGAGAAATTTGGGACAAAAAAGGAGCTTCAAAGTAAGGGGGTCAACTTATACGCGGAGCCTAAAAAAATCGTAAGTCCAAAAGCTCTTCCCGTGAGGCAAAAGGCAATCCATCTCGAAAGTTAAAAAAATGCCGATGTGGTATTAATTACAAAATTGCGACCGTCCGAAAAAAAAAAACAAAAAAAAAACAGTGCGGTAGTAATTACGAAATCGCGACCCTCCGAATTTCTCCACGCTTTGAAAAGTCTCCTGGCTTTGTGTATCCACAAGGCAGTCGCAGCCGCGCCTCAAAAGCTCCGCCCTCCCGACTAACAGTTTATTGTGCTGACCAAAGACCTAACGCAGCCATGAGACAACCATAGTTAGGTGTTGCTTGTTCTTAATCACACGTGTTTTTGTCTTGCTTCTCCTATTATGACCGACACGGATTGTGTAAAAAAGCAGATGTCCTATAACACAGGATTTAAGTTGAAAGTGGTTTCTTTTGCAGAAAATACTAACAACTGTGCTGCTTCACGTCAATTTGGAATTAACGAAAAATTGATTCGAGATAGGCATTCAAAAAAAAAAAAAAAAAAACGTAAACCAGAAGGGCGAAAAAATTATCTTGATTAAAACAACTGGCCACGATAAAAAAAACAGTTTCACGGTTGTTCTTTCCTGTTTGGCTGTGTCGGCAGGAAGCTACCTCCGGCAATTATTTTCAAACGCAAAACTCTGCCAAAAAGCGTCGTCTTTCCGTCTGGTGTGCTCGTTCGTGCCCATGAAAATGGATGGATGAACGAATCTGGAACAATTGACCGGTTAAAGAATGTGTGGAACAAAAGGTCAGGCGCACTTTTAAAGAAACCTTCCCTTTTGGTGTGGGATATGTTTGTTGCACACCGTTGTGCAGAAGTGAAAAAAAAGCGTAGAAAATTCAAAAACAACTCTTGCTGTCATCCCAGGTGGGTTGACATCTGTTCTTCAACCAATAGATGTCTGCCTTAATAAGCCCTTCAAGGACAATGTGCGGAGGTATTGCGCGGATTGGATAAGTTCCGATTTGCCGACTGAAACCAAGGGCGGAAATCTAAAGAAGTCGGATATCGTTTTGATTGCGCGATGGGTCAAGGATGCTTGGGACGCGATACCTGCGGAAATGGTCGTGAAATCATTCAAGAAATGTTGCATTAGTAACGAACTTGATGGCACAGAGGATGATGGGATTTTTAGGAGTGACGACGACAGTGATTCTTATGACACAGGCGTAGATGGGAATACTGATGTTTACGACGATGCGCCGATGACGGAGAAAGACGTTTTTGAACTGTTGGAGAGTCTGACACGGAATTGGATTTTGAAGGGTTCCGATGAAGTTTTTGGGTACGCAAATTAAATTTATTATTATATATATAATTGTGTTTTCGTTTTCAAATGTTTTTGAATAAATTCATTGAAAATTTTTTTTTTCTCATTCCGGGATCGACTTATACCCGAGTTTTTGATTTTTACGATTTCTTTACTCTGAAAGTGGGGGAGTCGACTTATACGCGAGTATATACGGGTACTTTGCCCGCAAATTACAAAATTAAATACACGCCGAAAAACAAACAAAAAAAGGACAAGTAGGAGGCACAGCAACAATGAAGCAAGGTGAGTTGATTAGAGCATTAGACACTAGATAGATCAGACCACATGAGACAACTGACACCATAAATTGTGAAGTCAAACAGAACCCCCCCCTTCCTACCTTTGACCCCTGAAAAGACACACAACACAGATGTTGATCCCACTGGTAAGGTCACACAAGGTAAGTCATGCAGGCTACAGTAATGGGGAAAGGGGGGGGGTGAAGGGAGATCATTTCTAAGAACATTCCAAGGAATTATCTCCCTTCAATGAGCTCTTCTAGCTCTTTTCTGTGGAAAAAAAATACGAACTTTCTAAGGACCTACACTCCAAGCTCCTCTGGTGAATGGGTTAGCATATTTACAGACACACAAACAAAAATGGGGGCAGGGTTGTGATACACATTACTGCAGCGCAAAAACAAGACCCGGGGGGGGGGGTAAGGGCACTTGTTTTAAAAAGTAAGGACTTTTAAGGAACTTAGAAATAGAAATAAAAAATAAGGAGTTCTTAAGGACTTTTAAGGACCGTATGAACCTTGTGACATGAGAGTTTTTTAGTAAGAAATTATATTACAAAATTTTTTGTTTTCAAATTTAGTTGCCCTATCCAGGCAATTAGATGTTTCACTTACCTGACCAGGCCCATAATTTACATGCCCCGGGCATCTCAGGCATGGTAATTTTCAAGCCCTGTATACATTCTCAAAAGTAGGCGACTAGAATAGTCTCCACTAAAATCCACAACGCACAGATACAATTCAATCACGCAAAAAAGAACAGCACTTAATGTACTGAAACTTAACACTGGCAAATGATAAATAATCTTACCTTTGTTTCATCATCAACGACCCTCAAACCATCACCAGTTACATATAATGTGCCTCTAATCATTCGTCTCCTAGAATTCTGAAATAAACAATTAAGAATGAATTTTGCGGTTCTTAAACATGTCAGTAAATAGTTCACACAAATTTCTTAATAAATATTTAATTAAAACTAAAATATCTGCACCATGTAATTTATTCCTTACGATGGGAAACAAATTTAAATTAAACGTGTTGCTTATAAATATATTGATTATCTTCAATTATTTTTAAATTCTTAGCGTTTCGCTTTTGCCACATTATATTCCGGACGTCGGAAGTTAAAAACATTATTTGCATTTGAAACATATTACTATAAAATAGAATAAAAAAGGCCTTATTCACAATGTTTTTTGGTGGTCCTCTTTCTTTTAATTGTATTTGCATTTGAAACATATTACTATAAAATAGAATAAAAAAGGCCTTATTCACAATGTTTTTTGGTGGTCCTCTTCCTTTTATTGTATTTGCATTTGAAACATATTACTATAAAATAGAATAAAAAGGCCTTATTCACAACGTTTTTTGGTGGTCTTCTTCCTTTTATTGTATTTGCATTTGAAACATATTACTATAAAATAGAATAAAAAAGGCCTTATTCACAATGTTTTTTGGTGGTCCTCTTCCTTTTATTATATTTGCATTTGAAACATATTACTATAAAATAGAATAAAAAAGGGCCTTATTCACAATGTTTTTTGGTGGTCCTCTTCCTTTTATTGTTTTCAATGTTTGAAGTTAAAATATTATGCTATGAATAATAATTATGCTATTATTATTCTAGCATAATATTTTAACTTCAAAAATTGAAAGCAATAAAAGGTAGAGGACCACTAAAAACATTGTGAATAAGGCCTTTCTTATTCTATTTTATAGTAATATGTTTTAAATGCAAATAATTTTTTTAACTTCGGACGTCCAGAATATAACGTGGCAAAAGGGAGCGCTAAGAATTTAAAAATAATTGAAGATAATCAATATATCTAAAATATCTGTTTATTGCCGTAAGGAAATAAATATGCATTTTGCCAAGCTCTCGCTCATCAACAGATGGTCTTTTCAAGGCTAACAGCATAGAACAAACTGGAAAAACTAGAATTTTACAATTTAAATATGAGTATGATTAAACAAGACAAATAAAGAACGATTTAAAGCATGATCCAAATTTGAAATCACAAGATATGCTGGTTGGGCACATTGTGATTTGAAGGGGGAAATAAAGCGAAAGGAGGATATGTCCCTGGAAGCCAAATCCTATTATTTGTACAAGAACCTACTAAGACTATGCAATTCAATTACTTTTGACAAATTCATCTTGCATGTGGACATGTTGGTTCAAAGGCTGTGAACCTCTTTTTATCTTTGAGGCATAAAAAGAAGCTCGATTCTTTAGTCTTCTAGACCACAATGGCCAGTGATTTTGCCATGACCCTTCTGTAAATATTTCAAACCAGACACTCCCAAAGAAGAATATATATCGTATTTTCCGGCACATAATCTACAGATTATCTGTTCCTAAAAGTTTAAATTCTAGCCACTGCGGATTATACAATGGTGCAGATAATACGGAGCCCCCCTTCAAAAATGAAGCAGTTTTGCTTTTTATGAAAAATCTATCACGCCAATGCTTTAAGAATGCCACACATTTGGAGATAATACGCATAAAATGTGAAACATATCTCCCCCTTGGCTTTGGCAAAAATGTGTGTGTAGACATTTCCTCTCTGCGGATTGCTGCTTTGTAAAAGTTATGGGAGAAAACATAGCCTGCCGCAAAGTACGTTGAATTCGAATACAGGAGAGCTATTTCCATTCCACACTGCTCCGACGCCTGACCACCATTTGTTTATTTTGCTCTACTTAAAAGAGAATGCATCTGGCACTACAGCTTCAAGACTGAAGGGGAGAACTTTGACACAATCACAAATTACAGTCTACTGCGGATTATACAATGGTGTTTCAGTTATTGGTGTATAATACTCGTAATTTCAGCATTACTCAGAGTTACAGCACGATTGCCACATAAATTAAAAACATATATCACAACAGTTTGAAAGTTGCAGGGTATTGTAACAAATTAAATTATTACATGTATTGCAACAATTAACTTTTTTAAATTTTCAAAAAATTCAGTGATTTTATATTTTGTTAAACTCATTAAATGGAAAGAAAGTGGGAATACACAGAAAGACTGATTTTCAAGGTTTTACTGTGTATATATATATATATATCATCATCATCATTGTCAACCATTATCAATCCACTGCTGGACGAAGGTCTCCCCAAGTTTCCTCCACAACGGTCTGTCTTGTGCCAGTCTCCTCCATGTCACTCCCGCATATTTACGAATTTCATCCACCCATCTCCCATGTGGTCTTTTTCTGGGTCTTTTCCTGTCCCTTGGAATCCAATCTAAAATTTCGGCTGTCCATCTATGGTCTGTCCTTCTGGCAGTATGTCCAGCCCATTGCCATTTCAGGGATTTAACTCTGATCATGATGTCTTCCACTCTCGTCATTTTTCGGATCCACGTGTTCCTCTTCTTATCTCTCCTGGTTATACCAAGCACAAGCATGCACCTCTCCATGCTTCTTTGAGTTGTCTGCAGCCTTTGTATGTCTCTTTTAGTTAAGGTCCACGTCTCTGCACCATACGTAAGCACTGGAAGGATGCATTGATCAAACACTTTTCTTTTAAGACATAATGGCATATTGCTCTTGAAAATTATGCTGTTTCTTCCAAAAGCTCTCCAGGCAAGTTTTGTACGCCGATTAATTTCTTCATCAATGTGACCCTCACTTGATATCTGCTGTCCAAGATAAACATACGTATCTGTTATCTCCAGTTTTTCTCCATCAATCGATAAATCTTCATTTCTTGTAAAAGCATTGAACATCACTTTTGTCTTCTGAAAGTTCATTTTTAATCCCACTTCTTTACTCTTGTCAGCAAGTTCCTGGATCATACTCTGCAGCTCTGATGGGGTAGTTGCAAAAATGACTACGTCATCAGCAAAACGAAGGTGGGTTAGATAATCTCCATTAATCTTTATCCCTTTGTTTTCCCAGTTCAGTGATTGAAAGACATTTTCCAATGTAGCATTAAAGAGCTTCGGAGATATGGTGTCACCTTGTCTCACTCCCTTTCCAATTTTTATGTGTGTTGTATTTTCAAACAGCCGAATCTTTGCACTTGCATTTTCATAGATGTTATTAATAATATTAATGTATGCATCTTCAATACCGCAGGATTTCAGAGCCGTGGTAACTGCTGATGGTTTCACCGAATCAAAGGCTTTTTCATAATCGATAAAAGCCATGCACAATGGAAGTTCATATTCCCTCGCTCTTTCAATTAGTTCTCTCAGTACGTGGATATGATCTATTGTGCTGTAGCCACTCCTGAATCCAGCTTGTTCTCTCGGTTGAGCCATGTCCAGTGTTACCTTCAAGCGGTGTGAAAGAACTTTAGTGAAGATTTTATAAACCACTGATAGGAGGCTGATAGGTCTGTAGTTCCTGAGATCCTCAATGTCACCTTTTTTATGTAGCAGGATCATTGTAGCATTGTTCCAATCCTCAGGAATCTTCCCTTCATTAAGGCATCGAGTGAAAATTTGGGCGAGTACTGTTTCAATTTCTCCACTTGCTTCTTGTATGATGTCTATAGTAATTCCATCTTCTCCTGGAGCTTTCCCCCGCTTCATGTTCTTGATTGCATGAGCAACTTCTGCTGGGAGGACTGGAAGAACTCTGGTACCTTTCATGATGTCTGGAGTACATGTATCATCCCTTTCATATAATTTGGAGTAGAAATCTTTCACTCTTGTCAAAATTTCGCCTCTATTTCTTGTTATAGAACCATCTTCTTTTCTCAGAGCCATAATCTGTTTTCTTCCCTTACTGAGATGTCCCTTTGCTATCTTAAGGCTTTGGTTGTTTTCAATTGCTTTCCTCACTAGCTCACAGTTGAATTTCCTTACGTCTTCAGTGATACTTTTTCGTGTTGTCTTGCATAGCTCTATATATTCCACTTTGGAAGTCACATCTTCTTTAGTTGTCCTCATCTCTCTTCTTTTTTGCATCAACATTTTGGCTTTTCCTGATAATTTGTTCACATGCAACTTGTTCTTAGACATAGCTAATTTTGTTGCTGTTTCCATTAGAGCTTTGGTTACTTTTCTGTTAACTTCCGAAATATCCACTTCTTCCGATGTTAGGCCTTCTAAAGCAGAGAATCTGTTCTTCAGTTCCAACTTGAAAGTATTATGGTGTTTTTTAAGGTTGGTTATGTCAATACATTTTGTTTGTCTTATGAGCTTGCCACGTTCCAGTTTAGTGTTGAGGTGCATCTTACATCTCACCAATCTATGGTCACTACCTGTGTTGAACTTGTTCAGCACACTGCAGTCTTCGATGACGAATTTTTTGTTACACATAATAAAATCAATTTCACTTGTCGTCCCAATTGGATGTCTCCATGTCTATTTCCTGTGTGGCTTTTTCTTGAAAAAGGAGTTCAAGATGAAAAATCCTTCTGCCTCTGCAAACTCAACGAGAGTATTTCCACGCTGGTTTCTGTTGCCGTGACCGAATTTACCTACTGAAGTTTCATTCTGTTGCCGTTGCCCTATTTTTGCATTGAAATCTCCCATAATTATCTTCAAGTGCTGCTTACCTTTATTATTTAGATGACGAATTTCCTCATAAAATTGTTCAATTTCTTCTTCAGGATGACTTGTGGTGGGTGCATAAGTTTGAATAATCTGAGCCTGGTATCTTTTTGATAGTTGGATAACGAGTCGTGCAGCTCTGTCAGAGGAACTTTCAACTTCTACCACTTTATCCTTCAGTTTCTTGTTTATTATAAATCCAACACCACTAGTTCTGCCAGTATCTGTCCCACGATAATAGAAGAGATGTCCACTCTTCAGTTCAATGAGATCTTCTCCTTTTCTCCTTACCTCACTTAGCCAGACGATGTCCCACTTGATCCTTTGTAGTTCCTCTTATAATTCAAGAAGCCTTGAATCAGAAGATAGGGATATATATATATATATATATATTCAATGCAAAAATAGGGCAACGGCAACAGAATGAAACTTCGGTAGGTAAATTCGGTCATGGCAACAGAAACCAGCGTGGAAATACTCTTGTTGAGTTTGCAGAGGCAGAAGGGTTTTTCATCTTGAACACCTTCTTCAAGAAAAAGCCACACAGGAAATGGACATGGAGACATCCAAATGGGACGACAAGTGAAATTGATTTTATTATGTGTAACAAAAAATTCGTCATAGAAGACTGCAGTGTGCTAAACAAGTTCAACACAGGTAGTGACCATAGATTGGTGAGATGTAAGATGCACCTCAACACTAAACTTGAACGTGGCAAGCTCATAGGACAAACAAAATCTATTGACATAACCAACTTTAAAAAACACCATAATACCTTCAAGTTAGAACTGAAGAACAGGTTCTCTGCTTTAGAAGGCCTAACATCGGAAGAAGTGGACATCTCTGAAGTTAACAGAAAAGTAACCAAAGCTCTTATGGAAACAGCAACAAAATTAGCTGGGTCTAAGAACAAGTTGCATGTGAACAAATTATCAGGAAAAACCAAAATGTTGATGCAAAAAAGAAGAGAGATGAGGACAACTAAAGAAGATGTGACTTCCAAAGTGGAATATATAGAGCTATGCAAGACAGTAAGAAAAAGTATCACTGAAGACGTAAGGAAATTCAACTGTGAACTAGTGAGGAAAGCAATTGAAAACAACCAAAGCCTAAAGATAGCAAAAGGGACATCTCAGTAAGGGAAGAAAACAGATTATGGCACTGAGAAAAGAAGATGGTTCTGTAACAAGAAATAGAGGCGAAATTTTGACAAGAGTGAAAGATTTCTACTCCAAATTATATGAAAGGGATGATATATGCACTCCAGACATCATGAAAGATACCAGTACCAGAGTTCCTCCAGTCCTTCCAGCAGAAGTTGCACATGCAATCAAGAACATGAAGCGAGGAAAAGCTCCAGGAGAAGATGGAATTACTGTAGACATCATACAAGAAGCAAGTGGAGAAATCGAAACAGTACTCGCCCAAATTTTCACTCGATGCCTTAATGAAGGAAAGATTCCTGAGGATTGGAACACCGCTACAATGATCCTGCTACATAAGAAAGGTGACATTGAGGATCTCGGAAACTACAGACCTATCAGCCTCCTATCAGTAGTTTATAAAATCTTCACTAAAGTTCTTTCACACCGCTTGAAGGTAACACTGGACATGGCTCAACCGAGAGAACAAGCTGGATTCAGGAGTGGCTACAGCACAATAGATCATATCCACGTGCTGAGAGAACTAATTGAAAGAGCGAGGGAATATGAACTTCCATTGTGCATGGCTTTTATCGATTATGAAAAAGCCTTTGATTCGGTGAAACCATCAGCAGTTACAATGGCTCTGAAAACCTGCGGTATTGAAGATGCATACATTAATATTATTAATAACATCTATGAAAATGCAAGTGCAAAGATTAGGCTGTTTGAAAATACAACATACGTAAAAATTGGAAAGGGAGTGAGACAAGGTGACACCATATCTCCGAAGCTCTTTAATGCCACATTGGAGGGTGTTTTTCAGTCACTGAGCTGGGAAAACAAGGGGATAAAGATTAATGGAGATTATCTAACCCACCTTCGTTTTGCTGATGACGTAGTCATTTTTGCAACTACCCCATCAGAGCTGCAGAGTATGATCCAAGAACTTGCTGACAAGAGTAAAGAAGTGGGATTAAAAATGAACTTTCAGAAGACAAAAGTTATGTTCAATGCTTTTACACGAAATGAAGATTTATCGATTGATGGAGAAAAGCTGGAGATAACAGACACGTACGTTTATCTTGGACAGCAGATATCAAGTGAGGGTCACATTGATGAAGAAATTAATCGGCGTACAAAACTTGCCTGGAGAGCTTTTGGAAGAAACAGCATAATTTTCAAGAGCAATATGCCATTATGTCTTAAAAGAAAAGTGTTTGATCAATGCATCCTTCCAGTGCTTACGTATGGTGCAGAGACGTGGACCTTAACTAAAAGAGACATACAAAGGCTGCAGACAACTCAAAGCAGCATGGAGAGGTGCATGCTTGGTGTAACCAGGAGAGATAAGAAGAGGAACTCGTGGATCCGAAAAATGACAAGAGTGGAAGACATCATGATCAGAGTTAAATCCCTGAAATGGCAATGGGCTGGACATACTGCCAGAAGGACAGATCATCGATGGACAGCCGAAATTTTAGATTGGATTCCAAGGGACAGGAAAAGACCCAGAAGAAGACCACATGGGAGATGGGTGGATGAAATTCGAAAGTATGCAGGGGTGACATGGAGGAGACTGGCACAAGACAGACCGTTGTGGAGGAAACTTGGGGAGACCTTCGTCCAGCAGTGGATTGATAATGGTTGACAATGATGATGATGATGATATATATATATATAGTGCAAAACAAAGCAAAATTTTGAACAAGAGAAACAAAAAAAATAGAAAGACCATCAATAACCAAATACACCATCCGAACCAGTCTAGCTTCAAACTATGCAAAGTACCGAATAAAGAATGCAGGGAAGCATATTAATGACTGCCCTCTTGTCGGCTTTGTCAAGGGCAAGCAACAAGAAAACACTTACTAATCTATCATATATTCATACAGCATTGCAAATGTCATCAAGCTGCTTAATTATTCACGTGCTAATTAGACAATATAAATTTTGAGGTTACTCACCTTTATTCCCTAAATCATTTAGGAGGTTTTCGCCTCTACACATTTCCAACACGTATTTTTCTTATTTACATCGTGGTTCGAGGCCGTAACACCACCAAAAAAAAAAAAAAAAAAAAATCATTTTCAACTCACACAAACATCACACCCCCTCCCCCTCTTTTCCCTATGACCAAATTCAGATTCAAAATAATCCACCACAAATATACGCAATTGAACTCCCTAAAACACTTTAATCAAATTAAAACATCAATCAATAAAAACCTATTTACACATTTCCTAAAACGTCAAAGTTAAAAGTTGTAGCCCAAAATTATTTACAATTGCACATCAGTGCCAAATTAAAATAAACCCAAAAAACTTGACACAACCATTATATCCAACGCTGATGAACCTCTCTCCCCTCAGAAACAAGCATGACAACCAAGCACCTTCAAATACCGCCCTGGCCATTTTCAAGGAGTGGACGCAACAGATGTACCACCCGTCACCATCCACGAAACGTAGTGAATGTTCCAGTGCCCACGCAGCATTGTCTCAATTTTACGTTCTCCATCGTTCAGGCGCAGTGGCGCCATCTATCAGATGACCCAATATCCTTCTTTTTCTTTCGTACCTATAAATATCTGTTCGATTTATTTGATTCTTGAAACTAATCATCTTATTCTAACACATTTTTATCACATCATTTCTTTTCTTTTTTTCCCTCTTGCCCTTTCTCCTCTGTTCTTCTCTGCGGGTTTCCTTTTTGATCAAATCCTTCCAAATATGTATTTAAGCTATTAGGATCGTTAACGTTACATAACCTGTGTCTATTTTTTTCTATCAACACTGTCTCCGCCAATCTCAAATGCCTTTCTGTACGACAATTCTTAATAATTTTTATTTCATCAAACTTTGGGTATTGCCTTTGTTCAATACAGTACTGGACCAAAGCAGTTTTTGCTTCTTTTTTTTGCCAATTCCATAAGTGCTGTTGTAAACGATGTTTTAGTTTATTTTTAGTGCTTCCTATATATGATATTGTAGGATTGTTGCTTATAGGAATTTCGTAAACGCCAGCTCTGTCCAAGCACTTCTTGTTTTCTTTCGTATTGATTACAAAATTTTTAATGGTATGTACTTTATTGCCCAATTGTAAATTATACCTATTACACAATTTATTAATTTCAGCCGAAATTCCTTTCATGTACTGAAATGATCCAATATATTTAATCTGCTTATTATTATTTCTTCTTATGTTTGAAGAGTTAATACAGTTGTTCTGCACTTCCTTAATCCATTTTTTTATTTTTTTACTGGGATATCCATAATTCTTTTCAACATCTGTAATATATTTCAATTCATCCTTTCTGTATTGCATATTTGATGTGTGTGTAAAAGCCCTTTTTATTAAAGTCTTAATACTGTTACATTTATGAGCATATGGATGATAAGAATCATATGGTATAATCGCAGGTACGTATGACTGTTTTCTGTAAACGGTATAATCTAATGTGTTGGGTTGTTTTATAATCTGTACATCAAGGTAAGCCAAAGTATCCTGCTGTTCAGCTTCTATTGTTACTTCAATGGATGAATACTCTTCTTTAAAATTTAAAGAAGATTTTACTCCTAGTTGTAAATGCATTTATGGCACCTCTATTCATAGTGATTGTGGAATAACAAAATTACGTACCACAAGGGACTTTTCGAGAAACTGAAAAGGATCGGAGCAAAATATAATATCAGGCTAGCTCCAGATCTTAATAACAAAATAAAGAAATTCCTGCCAGCTTTAAAGCAGAAAGAATTGGACATCCAATTGCAAGAAGGAGTAATTTACTGCATCGACTGTAACTGCGGACTCAGCTATATAGGAGAAACAGGGAGAAGTATTAAGGTCCGAATGAAAGAACACCAAGCAGCTATTAGGAACATTGGGAACAAAACAGGGCTAGACAGACATGTACAAGCAAGTGGACACTCCATAAATTGGGACTCAGTGAAAATAATCGCCCACCAGTCAAACTTAGTAAAGAGAAAACTAGAAGAAGGGATCGAAATAGCAAGAAGAAGAAGTACCACAATTAACGATAATTGCAGATGGTCTCTTCCAATTGAGTGGCAGCAACTACTCCAGTGACATAGTCCTGATGACGAACTAGGCTTTAGTTCGAAAATTTGACAACCAACTTTCATTAAAAATAACCTCTAAAAGACCCGTAAAAAAAGTTATTCCACGAAGATTTTACGTCAATTTTCTTTAAAATTTAAAGAAGAATTAAAAAAAGAAAGAACATGCATAATCCACAACAGATATATATATATATATATATATACACACAGTAAAACCTTGAAAATCCGTCATAGGCAGGACCGAATGAGTGACTGATTTATGAAGCTATCCAAAAATTGCATAACGGGAGTCACGCAAAGCATGTACATACACATAACAGGTGACTTTAATGAAAATTTGTGTGTCTATACCTTATAAATATGCAGGGGTCATGCTGCCAATCGTATTCTTCACAATTTGTAAAAAAAAAAATAGTTTTGGCGATCGAAAAAGTTCTGGCGAAAATATTGATTACCCTCCTATATTATTTATTATAAAACTCTGTTAAGGATCATGCATCTGTTTTTTAACTTTTACTATGAATTTTGTTTGCGGATTATACACAGACTTTTTTTTCTGTCATGCTGAATTTTACCGTCTGCGGATTACATGCCAAAAAATACGGTAATATCCTGAGTTTCCAATGGACGAGTTGCGCCTGCTATGCTGCATCTTTACCTCTGTAATAATCATTGAAGGTCTTCCTCCCTGTGTGATTAAAGCCGCCAACTTCCGACCACCCATAAATTCTTTATGCCATCTGTAAATTGTTGATTTTCCTATCTCTGCAAGACTTGCATAAGACGGAAAGTCTCACAGCCAGACTTAAGTCAACAGAAAAATTTAGGGGCACAACTTAGTTCCTCTTTCACATCCACTTTTTCGAAAAATCACAGCCTAAAAAGACTTGTTGGGAGTTCACGAAACAACACTTATTAACATCACACAGAAGTCAACGCTCTTTCCATGTTTATAAGTGAGTCACGGAAAAATTCTCATCGGCCGCCACCAGGAATCAAACCCAGGGACTTCCAGCTACGTGCCAGACATGCTACCACTGCACCACAGCGGCCTCGAATTCTCCAGACTCACATACGACTAACTGCCAAACCACGTGGCAGGTTGCTTCTTGGAGCCCCGCACAATGCTGGGGATTCACCAAAGATGCTAAGCAGCAACTGAACAAATAACTAGGAAGGCGAATGAATAATTAATACACACAATTGACATGGATTAGGAACATCAAACAGAAGCCATTGCTCTTTCCATGTTTATAAGTGAGTCACGGAAAAATTCTCATTGGTTGCCACCGGAAATCATGTGTTGGCAGTTAGTTGTGTGCAAGTCTGGAGAATTCGAGGCCGCTGTGGTGAAATGTTAGTATGCCCGGCACGTAACTGGAAGACCCTGGGTTCGATTCCCGGTGGCGGCCAATGAGAGTTCCGTGACTCACATATAAATGTGGAAAGAGCGATGACTTCTGTTTGATGTTCCTAATCCATGTTAATTGTGTGTATTAATAATTCATTCGCCTCCTAGTTAGTTGTTCAGTTGCTGCTTACCATCTTTGGTGAATCCCGAGCCTTGTGCGGGGCTCCAAGAAGCAACCTGCCAAGTGGCTTGGCAGTTAGTGTATGCGAGTCCGGAGAAATTCGAGGCCGCTGTGGTGCAGTGGAAGCACGTCCGGCGTGTAACTGGAAGACCTGGGTTCGATTCCCGGTGGTGGCTGATGATATTTTTTACGTGACTTACTTCTAACCGTGGAAAGAGCGATGACCTCTGTTTGATGTTCCTAATCCACGTCAGTTTTGTGTATTAATTAACACTTATTAAACTGCGCACTGACAACGATGCATGCATGATAAACAGGTGTAGCCGGCTGCTGTGGTTACTACAACGATTATCGTTTTTGGAGACTCATGCCAAAGTCGAACGAAGTATTGCTCATATTTTATAAAAAATAGAATTCTCAGTTGTTTTGGGACAAGCTATGTATTTCATTAATTCTTGCATTTATTGCATTACTTTGCTTTTCCTATATTTTTTTTTTTTTTTTTTTTTGAAACATAGCAGCTGAAAGTGAAATGTAATTAACATAGACCTAGGAAAGGCAACCAAATTTCATTACTACCGAATATTAAGCACCCCGGACAAAAAATTACTGAATGCTGTCATCCGGAGGAGCAGTTGGAAACTGGTCAGGCAGAGAAAAATGCGTGTATACACTGAGTGGCAACTTTATTATGACCACCTGACAGTTCTAAGCAAATGAGCTATGGCTGCACGCTGTTGCCGTCAAAGGGCGAGGCTAGTATAAAAAGGGAAAGCTTAGTGCTTGCGACAATAGTAGAAGTGATTTTTGGATGACGAGATGGGTAAAAAATGCGATTTGACGGACTTTCAACGTGGGATGATTGTAGGAGCTCGGAGCCATGGAGCAAGTATCACCAAAACCGCAGCATTTGTGAAATGTTCCACAGCAGCTGTTGTTAAAGTGTTTAAAGACTGGACTGTCAGCCAAAAAACTGGGTCTCTACGTGCAACGTGTGGTCGTCACCAACTAGTGACTGCTCGGGCCGAATGGAGAGTGTACAGACTGGTAACAGAAGGACAACAGTGCAGCAAATTACAGACCATCTTAATCAAGGATCCCCTCAAATGATCTCTTCACGCACTGTTCGCCGTGCATTGCATCAGATGGGATATGGCAGCCGAAGGCCTGTTCAAACACCTTTGCTGTCTGCAGTTAGCAAGAGAAAACATCTCTAGTTCGCACAGGAGCACAAGGATTGGACAGTCGATAATTGGAAACAAATTATGTGGTGCGATGAATCACGTTTCAGTTGCACCATGCCGATGGCCGAGTGAGAATTTGGCAGAAACAGCACGAAAGCATGGACCCCAAATGCATTGCTACAACCCTTCAAGCTGGTGGAGGCAACGTTATAGTTTGAGGAATATTTTCCTGGCATGCTTTGGGCCCTTTAATTCGCGTTGATCAACGTCTGTCTGGCACATCATATCTAAACATCATTGCGGACCAAGTGCAACCTGTCCATGTGGATGGTTTATCCCAATGGCGATGGCCACTTTCAACAAGATAATGCGCCCTGCCATAGTGCTCGTATTGTACAGGATTGGTTTCCGGAACATGCCGGTGAGTTTACTTTGCTTAGGTGGCCCCCACAATCTCCAGATCTCAACCCCATTGAGAATTTGTGGGATGAAGTTGAACGAGCCAATAGACAGCCGGATCCACAACCCTGCAATCTCACACTCCTGGAAAGTGCTATTCATCAAGCATGGTCTCAGATTCCACAAACCACCTATCAACATCTCGTGGAGTCCATGCCAGGAAGAATCGACGCAGTATTCAAGGCAAAAGGTGCCCCAACGAAGTACTGAGGGGGTAGATATAATAAAATGGCCACTCAGTGTATAATGGAATGGAAAGTATTGTATGTTACTTGTTACTTTTTCAGCCTTGTAAGACGTGCATGCCTAATCACTTTTATTGTTGCCATGGGTAGAAAAGGTGACATAACAGAGTGGCAAAAGGGAGCTATCGTCTTTGGTCGTGAGCATGGTCATTCGCTGAGGGAGGTGGCGGAGTTCGTTGGCGTGTCCAAGTCCACAGTCGGTAGTGTTCATTTAGCGTGGAAGGAGTCTGCCAGAGACAATTCCCATCGGAGCAGCTGCGGCAGAAAAACCATCATGAGCAACCGTGATCGTTGACGTCTGGGGCGATTATCAACCGCAAAACGGTTCAGAACCCGGCAGGAATTGCTGCAAGAGTACAATGCGGGACCCAGCCAGCCTGTTTCCGAACGAAGGCTTCGACGAGAACTGCACGATGTAGGAATATTCAGTCATGTAGCTAGGGTACGCCCCAAGCTGTCTGCCATACACAAGAAAAAGCGGCTGGAATGGGCGAGGGAACACCAACACTGGACCACAGAACAGTGGCAACGCATCATCTGGTCGGACGAATCCAGGTTCTGCCCGTATTCCAATGATGGTCGATCCAGGGTCATGCCGAAGGCCGGAGAAGCCTTCAATGCAGAGTGTGTGCAAAGGGCTGTACAGAAGGGGGTGGAAGTGTCATGTTTAGGGGGTCAGGTGATGCGTAACATCACAGCCTCTCCTTGACAAATGTCAACCCCGCCTTCTCGTGGTGCATCCTGTTCCCACTAAAGGGGCTCTGACGACCGCCAATAGCGGTATAACTATACCATCGGGATCAGAGGAAATGCTATCCCACACTCACCAACCCGCTTGGCCAGCGTGGTGAGTTATGGCCAAACACCTCCAAAATGACTCTACAACTTAAATCTTGGCCCTCAGTCTCCGGCAGCTGGAATGTACCTGGCCAAGGCAGCGGCCTGTGCGTCATGAAGGCAGAGGGTGCTAAGAATCCCCGGAGGACCGGACTAGGCTGCCATTTGATGCTGACCTTGGCTACCTATAACGGACGCTCCCTATCTTCTGATTCAAGGCTTCTTGAATTGGAAGAGGAACTACAAAGGATCAAGTGGGACATCATGGGGCTAAGTGAGGTAAGGAGAAAAGGAGAAGATCTCATTGAACTGAAAAGTGGACATCTCTTCTATTATCGTGGGACAGATACTGGCAGAACTAGTGGTGTTGGATTTATAATAAACAAGAAACTGAAGGATAAAGTGGTAGAAGTTGAAAGTTCCTCTGACAGAGCTGCACGACTCGTTATCCAACTATCGAGAAGATATCAGGCTCAGATTATTCAAACTTATGCACCCACCACAAGTCATCCTGAAGAAGAAATTGAAGAATTTTATGAGGAAATTCGTCATCTAAATAATAAAGGTAAGCAGCACTTGAAGATAATTATGGGAGATTTCAATGCAAAAATAGGGCAACGGCAACAGAATGAAACTTCAGTAGGTAAATTCGGTCACGGCAACAGAAACCAGCGTGGAAATACTCTCGTTGAGTTTGCAGAGGCAGAAGGATTTTTCATCTTGAACTCCTTTTTCAAGAAAAAGCCACACAGGAAATGGACATGGAGACATCCAATTGGAACGACAAGTGAAATTGATTTTATTATGTGTAACAAAAAATTCGTCATCGAAGACTGCAGTGTGCTGAACAAGTTCAACACAGGTAGTGACCATAGATTGGTGAGATGTAAGATGCACCTCAACACTAAACTGGAACGTGGCAAGCTCATAAGACAAACAAAATGTATTGACATAACCAACATTAAAAAACACCATAATACTTTCAAGTTAGAACTGAAGAACAGATTCTCTGCTTTAGAAGGCCTAACATCGGAAGAAGTGGATATTTCGGAAGTTAACAGAAAAGTAACCAAAGCTCTAATGGAAACAGCAACAAAATTAGCTGGGTCTAAGAACAAGTTGCAGGTGAACAAATTATCAGGAAAAACCAAAATGTTGATGCAAAAAAGAAGAGAGATGAGGACAACTAAAGAAGATGTGACTTCCAAAGTGGAATATATAGAGCTATGCAAGACAACACGAAAAAGTATCACTGAAGACGTAAGGAAATTCAACTGTGAGCTAGTGAGGAAAGCAATTGAAAACAACCAAAGCCTAAAGATAGCAAAGGGACATCTCAGTAAGGGAAGAAAACAGATTATGGCTCTGAGAAAAGAAGATGGTTCTATAACAAGAAATAGAGGCGAAATTTTGACAAGAGTGAAAGATTTCTACTCCAAATTATATGAAAGGGATGATACATGTACTCCAGACATCATGAAAGGTACCAGAGTTCTTCCAGTCCTCCCAGCAGAAGTTGCTCATGCAATCAAGAACATGAAGCGGGGGAAAGCTCCAGGAGAAGATGGAATTACTATAGACATCATACAAGAAGCAAGTGGAGAAATCGAAACAGTACTCGCCCAAATTTTCACTCGATGCCTTAATGAAGGGAAGATTCCTGAGGATTGGAACAATGCTACAATGATCCTGCTACATAAAAAAGGTGACATTGAGGATCTCAGGAACTACAGACCTATCAGCCTCCTATCAGTGGTTTATAAAATCTTCACTAAAGTTCTTTCACACCGCTTGAAGGTAACACTGGACATGGCTCAACCGAGAGAACAAGCTGGATTCAGGAGTGGCTACAGCACAATAGATCATATCCACGTACTGAGAGAACTAATTGAAAGAGCGAGGGAATATGAACTTCCATTGTGCATGGCTTTTATCGATTATGAAAAAGCCTTTGATTCGGTGAAACCATCAGCAGTTACCACGGCTCTGAAATCCTGCGGTATTGAAGATGCATACATTAATATTATTAATAACATCTATGAAAATGCAAGTGCAAAGATTCGGCTGTTTGAAAATACAACACACATAAAAATTGGAAAGGGAGTGAGACAAGGTGACACCATATCTCCGAAGCTCTTTAATGCCACATTGGAAAATGTCTTTCAATCACTGAACTGGGAAAACAAAGGGATAAAGATTAATGGAGATTATCTAACCCACCTTCGTTTTGCTGATGACGTAGTCATTTTTGCAACTACCCCATCAGAGCTGCAGAGTATGATCCAGGAACTTGCTGACAAGAGTAAAGAAGTGGGATTAAAAATGAACTTTCAGAAGACAAAAGTGATGTTCAATGCTTTTACAAGAAATGAAGATTTATCGATTGATGGAGAAAAACTGGAGATAACAGATATGTATGTTTATCTTGGACAGCAGATATCAAGTGAGGGTCACATTGATGAAGAAATTAATCGGCGTACAAAACTTGCCTGGAGAGCTTTTGGAAGAAACAGCATAATTTTCAAGAGCAATATGCCATTATGTCTTAAAAGAAAAGTGTTTGATCAATGCATCCTTCCAGTGCTTACGTATGGTGCAGAGACGTGGACCTTAACTAAAAGAGACATACAAAGGCTGCAGACAACTCAAAGTAGCATGGAGAGGTGCATGCTTGGTATAACCAGGAGAGATAAGAAGAGAAACTCGTGGATCCGAAAAATGACGAGAGTGGAAGACATCATGATCAGAGTTAAATCCCTGAAATGGCAATGGGCTGGACATACTGCCAGAAGGACAGACCATAGATGGACAGCCGAAATTTTAGATTGGATGCCAAGGGACAGGAAAAGACCCAGAAAAAGACCACATGGGAGATGGGTGGATGAAATTCGTAAATATGCGGGAGTGACATGGAGGAGACTGGCACAAGACAGACCGTTGTGGAGGAAACTTGGGGAGACCTTCGTCCAGCAGTGGATTGATAATGGTTGACAATGATGATGATGATGATATCTAGTGCTGGGGTAGGTCCCTTAGTTCACGTGTCTAATGGCATGAAAGCGGTGGACTACGTGAAACTGTTGGATAACGAGGTGTTGCCGTATGTCCAGTTCCTCCAAGATGCCGCCATTCCAGATCCACGTTGCCAAGACAACAACTGCACTGTCCACCGAGCTGCCATTGGGCAGGATTGGTTTGCAGAACATGAGGTCGACGTACCACATCTCACCTGGCCCACCAATTCGCTTGATCTCAATGTTATAGAGAAAATTCGGGACATGCTTGAATAGGTCGTTAAGAAGAGACAACAACACCCTCCCAATTTTACTGCTCTGCGGGACCAGTTGTTCACGGCGTGGGGCAAACTGGACATTGTCATCCGCTCCGATATTGGTAGCATGCCAACGAAAATCAAGGCTCTGCTTCAAGCTCGTGGTGATGTAACCCCATATTAACTAATAAAATGAGCATTCCATAATTTTTTGTCTGGTGTGCTTCCATATGTTCCAATATTTACACTTGTCCAAGTAAGTCAGCTTTCCACCATAGGACCAAGCATTACAAGTCCAGAATGCACTGTTCCTTAGGGGGCCGTCCATAAAGTACATCCATGATTTTTTACTACTTTTAGACCCTCCCTCCCCTATTTCACATTTTGTCAGATTGTTAGCAACTCCTCCTAAAAAAGTATATCCTAATTCCTACAACCCCATTTATTTTTGACGACTGCTTTTAGAACTCTGTTCTGAAACAGAAAGAAAATGTGTAATTTTTTTCAGGAATCTTCCACATATTTACACGTTTGCTTCAGAAAACATTTATTATTTAGTCATTAATTTATTCTCAAATGCTACCCGAGCTTTATCATTCTGAAATAAAGATCTATTGGGTTGTCCAAAAAGTCATGACGTATTTTAGCCATGTTTTGCAAAGGTCATTTATTGATAGAAAGAACAAAGATCAATCAATGATATAATGCCCGTTTTGTTCGATAACCTTTTGCCATCTTTCAGTGAGCTGCAGAATGCCTCGTTCTTAGGAGGACCTGTCTTTCATGGCCAAAAACCGTACAAGGTACTGATTTACAGCCTCATCTGAATAGAACGTTATACCATGCAAGGTCTGTTGAAGAGAGCGAAACAAGTGGAAGTCTGACGGCGCAAGGTCAGGCGAGTATGCTGGGTGCGGCAACACATCCCACCCAAGCTCCAATAATTTTTGGCGGGTGATCAAATTTGTGTGTGGTCTCGCATTGTCGTGATGGAACACAACATCTTTACGAAGAACGAGCTCTAGACATTTCTGGATGATGGATTTGTTCAAACTGTCCAATTGTCGACAGTACATATTTGAATTGATTGTTCGGTTCCGTGGTAAGAGCTCGAAAAACACACATTTAAAATCTCACTACACTGAGACCAGAACCTTCTGCTGATGAATGTCTGCTTTGGATGTCTTTTGAGGCGAAGCAGCAAGTCGGGACCAAGACCGTTTGCGCAGCACATTGTTGTACACAATCCATTTTTTGTCACCAGTTATCAGTCGCTTCAAAAAAGAATAGTTTCCCTCATGTTTGAGCATATCGCAGATATTTATACGAGCCGTCAATTGAGCTTCTTTGAGTTCATGAGGAACCCACACATCGAGCTTGATTACATATCCCAGCTCCTTCAGGTGGTCTGAACGCTTGAATGATGGATGTGCAATGTGTTCGCAATCTCTTGTGTCGTGTAACGTGGATTTGACTCGATCAATGCCTTGATTTGGTCGTCGTGAACCTCGGTTAGCCTCCCTGACTGAGGAGCATCGTTGAGGTCAAAATCACCAGCACGGAATTTTGCGAACCACCACTGGCACTGACGTTCTTGTAGAGCAATATCACTGTACACAACTTTTCACAAGCTTGACACACGTTCTTCCCTTTACGGAAGTAAAACAGTAAAATATGGCGAAAATGCAGAGTTCGGTCTTCCATCTTCACCTTGATGTCAAATCAACTAAATCGCTCACTATTCCTTTTAGACTGCAGCTAGAACTGGCACCTGTCGAATGCCATAGCGATAACTGAGCTGCGCATGCCTCTAGTACTTCCAGAACCGCCAAACCGCCATCGGGTGCCAAAATACATCATGACTTTTCCGACAACACAATACAAATGAACGCACGCATTCAAGGTTGCAACACTCCCGATTATACCATCTACAAAACACGATAGATTTGGTAGTACAAATACGAGAACTTCATATTCTGATTTAGCTAAATATCATCAGAAATATTTCGTACCTTTTTATAACTATTAAAAGAAAAAAGAAAATGAAACGAAGAAATACTATCCACTATATTTTTGCCGCTGGATGTCCAAATTACTAGACCTTGCCCAGTGGTGCCCATGAGTACTTGAGGGGGGGGGGCTAAGAAAAATTCTTACCCCTTCAAGGCGGTCAAACATTTTAGTAAATGTACAAGATACTAAAATATAACAAAAATAATTGATACAATCAATTATTAATAGCTTATTATTTTAAAAAATGATTTAAAAAAAAAGGTTTCGTCTATTTTAGTGTTTTAAATATATCAAAAATTTGGCTATACCAATGGCTCGGGGGCTCGAGCCCCTGCCCCCTTATGGGCGCCCTTGACCTCCCCCCTCCGCCATGTCAAATTTGGTCCCGTTATCAGGAACCTCCACTTCCCCCTGTAATCTTGGACATACTTTACGGACGGCCCCTTACAGAAGAAACCAATACTCCATCCCTCACGACCCATCGGGAGCAGACTACGGGAGTAGGCACGAGCATTTGAAGGGTTAAATTCACATAGGTCATATTGCATCATAGGAAAAAAAAAAAAAAGTGGTGTTTAATGTGTTTAATAAAGTATTAGAAAGGCATTTATGCTTACCCTCAAAACTCTAAGAGCTTCCTCGCACACTTGCATTCCCCTGGATTCAAATACCTCCACACATCCAAGGTACTACAAGAAAAAAGAAAATATCTTAAACACAAGTAATACATAGTTTGCTTTATTCAACAGAATGCAATTTCATTGGTTTCATTTAAAAAAATTCACTTTTAAGATTTTTCTCTTCAGTTAAAATTAAAAGTCCTGGTTAAGAACAATGTAAGCGTCAAATTGCTTTAAAAATGTGATTTCATCTAGGAGCATTGTATGCCCATTTGTGTTGGGTGTGCTGTTGTGGGAATAAAAAATGTTATTCAATCTGCACTACAACATTCACTTATTAATTTGAACATGTGACAGCATTTTTATCTACATGTAAAAGTTTTTATAACATAGGAGCAATAATCTTAATTACTCCAATGGGATTAATTGCACAATAATTTTGAATATCTAAATATACTATATACATACATAACATTAAGCTGTTCTCTAATATTCAAAGGTTAGCTCCTCAAAGAAAGACCATATGACAAACATTTAACTGATAATACATATCCCTAAGGCGTTCTCTGAGATTAAGCTCCACAAAGAAATACAAACTACCAGATAAATTTTTAACTGATTCTATACTTACTAAATTTATATCATTTTTTTTTTCTTTCTATACTTACGGTTGCCGTATCAAACTTATCCATTTACAGCGATCTTGGCACACAACAAGGGCTTCAGTGACATCCATTACACGACATACACAAGACCTTCTATACTTCATACTCATAATCTTTTTCTCATTCAGACACTCCTGAATTTGATCCTCCCACGACTTCCTTAGCCATCCTCTGCCTTTCTTTCCTGCCACCTGGGCGAAAAAAATTTCTTAGTAAGCATCTCGTCACTCATTCTTTCACAACATGGCCAAACCACCTAAGAATATTAGTCTCCACCTTGCTACCATTTTGCTTCACATTACACAACTGTAACACATCTTCATTCCTCACATGATCACAACGTGTCTTGCCACAAACCCCCCATAAGCAACGCATTTCTCCAGCACACAAACGACTCCTATGTCTCTTATGCAGTATCCTGGTTTCACTGCCATACATCAGAGTAGGAACAATTACACTTTCACACACAGCCATTTGGGACTCTTTTGAGAATTTGTCATTCCTGTGAAAACCTCCTAAAGCAGCTATGACTTTCAATGAAGAATTCACTCGCCTACTAATTTTGCCATCTAATTTGTTCTCTCTGTCAAACATGCTTCCCAAATATACAACCTCATTTACCTGGTCAATCACTGTGCCATTTAGACTTATACTGCATTCAGTAACTAACAGTTCGTTGAGCAGATTGCTGTATGCTGATGACACTGTCCTGTTGGCAGAGAGCAAAAGTTATTTGCAGAGTATGTTGTCTCGGATGCACAAAGTTCGCATGAAATTCAAACTGAGTATAAATAAGGGAAAAACCAAAGTTATGGTGTTTGAAGGGGCTGCGGGTGGCCTAGTGGGCAACGTTTGTGACTGCCACGGAAAGGACCTCAGGTTCGATCCCAGGCAGGTACGAACGCTCGATCCACTAAATATCCGCCGTGCGTCGGATGGGCACGTTAAGCCAGCGGACCCCGGGTACTGGTCCCCCGGTAAAAAATAAGGGCGTCTTCCTCCCCCTTTCTACTTCGCTTCTGTGTCACTTTCCTATCGGGCACTCCAGCCCAAATCTCCTAGCTTCCTATTTCTAAGGGTTGTTTAAGACCTGGGTTCAGACACTCCCTTCCTAAAATTCTTTACATATGATATGATATGATATGTTATGGTGTTTGAAAGAGGAACGGGTAGCATTGAATGTAATGTAAGTATAAATGGCACTGTGATTGACCAGGTGAGTGAGTTTGTGTATTTAGGAAGCATATTTGAGAGAGAGAACAAATTGGATGGTGAAATTAGTATGCGAGTGAATTCTTCATTGAATGTCATAGCTGCTTTGGGAGGTTTTCACAAGAATGGCGGGTTCTCTAGGGAGTTCTGCATGGCTGTGTACAAAACTGTAACTGTTCCGACTCTGATGTATGGCAGTGAAACCTGGGTACTGCAGAAGAGGCAGAGGAGTCGCTTGTGTGCTGGAGAAATGTGTTACTTATGTAGGGTTTGTGGCATGACACGGTCTGATTGTGTGACAAATGAAGATGTGTTGCAATTGTGTGATGTGAAGCAAAATGTTGTTAGCAAGGTGGAGGCCAATATGCTTCGGTTGTTTTGCCATGTTGAAAGAATGAGTGATGAGATGCTTACTAAGAAAATCTTTTTAGCTCAAGTGGCAGGAAGGAAGGAAAGGCAGAGGAAGGCATGAGTGGATCAGATTCAGGAGTGTCTGCATGAGAAAAAGATTATGAGTATGAAGTATAAAAGATCTTGTGTACGGCATGTAATGGATATCATTGAAGCCCAAGTTGCATGTCCAGATCTCTGTAAATGGAGAAGTTTGATACGACAACAGTAAGTAAAAATATCTGGTAGTTTGTATTTCTTTTGGAGCTAACCTCTGAATCTCAGAGAACAGCTTAGTGATATGTATATGTATGTACTAACAGTTCATCTCTCAAAACCCATAACTTTGATTTTTCCCTTATTTATACTGTTTGAATTTCATACAAATTTCGTACATCTGAAACAACACACTCTGCAACTCACTTTTGCTCTCTGCCAACAGGACTGTGTCATCAGCATACAGCAATCTGCACACACGGATATTACCAAGACATAAACCAGTATTGTTCATCTTAGCATCATGCATGCCTGCATCCATAAATATATAATATAATTTTAACTATTCAATCCATAAATACAGAGAGCACAGAGGTTCCCTTTTAAGAAAAAGAAATCTGGCAGCTATACATCACGTACCATTTACATGAGAAGAATGGAGGGTAAAGAACTTTACACTTCACGGGATGAAGATCTAGGAACTTTTGCAAATATTAGAGTGAAGCATGAAATTACCTGCATTTCACAATTTCAAATACAGTGAAACGCACCTATCAAGGTCATCCATGGTTCTGTGAAAAAATGATCACCTGCACAGATGATCCCTAAATAGAGCCATTCAATTTGCCAAAATACCTTCCTTCACAGCTTGAAAATAAAATAAAAAAGACGTCTTCTTTAATGCAGCGTGCTGCGAATACTTCCTGTATGTACCATTTTTCTTTGTCATCTGCAATTTAGGAACATTAATCACCATATCTCTAAAAGCCAGAAGTAAGACTAAGGAATGAGGAAAGGTGTTCGGAACACACGTACGTTGTCACAAATTTGGAGCTCTTACTAAGGCTGGAGCAAGCTTTTCTTATCTGGAAGGGTGAGACTTGAAATTAAGCCCTTTCAAGTTCAAAATTTCCCCACATCAACTCAAATAAATATGTAGTTTTTGGTTTCTCAAATTACCAATTACAGGAAAGTATTATCGTTCAAAAACTGCACTCCAGGCTTTTGACATAATTTTACTAAAAATGTAAACACTACATACACTGATGAGCCATTATATTACAAACACCTACCAAATAAGCAGTATGACCCCCCCCCCCCCCCCTTTGGCACGCAAGACAGCGGCCACTCGGCGAGGCATCGATTCGATGAGGTGGCTATAGGTATCCTGGGGTATCTGGTACAGAGGTTAAGCTACGATCGCTATTTTCGCAAAATGCGATGAATTAATCTAAAACGCAGGAGAAAATTAGCGTCCTGTCGCAAAATGGCGCATATTGTCCAGCAAACATACAGGAAAGGGATTGATGTCCGACATGTAGTGTCATGGTATGGGCTGGCATCATGATCAATGGCCGTACGTCTCTCTATGTGCTTCCAACTGGGACTATGACTGGCTAACGATACATTAATGATGTTCTGCTACCTCATGTTCGCATGTTCCGTGGTGCTGTCGGTGATAGATTCATTTTCATGGACGACAACGCAACATGTCATCGAACAGTCGCTGTCCAGGAGTGTCTTGAGAGCGAGGATATTCAACGCCACGTATGGCCAGCACGTTCTCCAGATCTGAATCCCATTGAAAATGTGTGGGATGCTTTGGGGAGGAGTCTTGCTGGTCGCCAATGCCCTCCAATAAACAAGGACACCCTCATCCGTGCACTGACAGGGGAATGGGATAAATTACCCCAACAGCTGCTTGATAATGTTGTGCAAAGCATGACACGACGTGTGAAATCTTGCATCGCCCTCCATGGTAGCCATATCCCGTATTGACATCTTACGCCGGAACGCCTGCGGACGGTAATTGCATTTTTTCACGGTTTACGTATTCAGCACGAAATGGCCTGTTTGTCCCTTGAACACGTTCCGAAGCCTTCTGGATTTCAGAGCACAATAAATTGTCTTTCTTGTAATGTCCTGGCATTCTGACATTATTTTATTTCACTTGGCATCCAACCACACTTACTTTTTTATGCGCTATATAGCCGTTTATGATCCGTCCTTAGCAATTGTCCAGCAGTGTAAATGAAGTCTTGGTTCTTCTAAGGTGAGTATACCACTAAAAAAACTTTGATATAGACACACAAAGAACTTTCTCGTGAAGGACACATGTTTTTCGTCAAAAAAGATTGTTTGTTTACAAATTGCTAACACTTTATGTATTTATTAATAGAAATGAGGAATCATCACTCTAATATCATATGTGACAGAAGCGTGATCAATCTTGTGGTTTTCCCTGTTGCAGGATCACCACCTGTACTACGTGCATGGTGGTGAACCGCCTTGCAAGTAGTACTTTTTTAGCCACCATAGCAAGAGATAAAAAAGAAGAAATTTTGAGTTACTGCATTTTGCTGATTTTGTTCTGAGATAGTAAGACCACAATCACTTTCTAAAAATAAGCACAGTGCCTGCAACCTTCAATAACACACCACATATTGGGTCATCCCATAAGTAATGTGGTATTTTTGAAGTGGTCAAATGAATCCAACCAGATGGTGCAACTGTGGCAGATCTGCAGTAGTATACATACTGCTGGACAGTGTGATGTTAGCATAGCATCTGAGTAAACTTTAAGCAGTCTACATGTCCATTTAATACATTTGTTAACCCCTCATCACGGAAATGTTGAAACTTCAAATAAGGCATGTTTTGCTTTGGAAGTATCATCAGGGCAACAATGACACAGCAGCAATGTCAAAACTGAGCAAGATTTGTAGTTCAGACACTATAAGTGTGAATCAAGGACTAAGATGGTTCCAGTGTTTTCAGTCTAAGAACTATAGCCTTAAAATGAGCCAAAGCCAAGATGTCCTCAGGAGTTGGATGATTACCTGTTGCGAACAATCTTTGAGCATAATCCTCATGTAATGGAAGAATTAGCCAGGCAACTCCAGTCAATCCATTCAATGGTCCATTGGCATCGGCAAAAGTTGGTAAGGTTTCTAGGCAGAGACTATGGGTTCCTCACGAATGGAGCACCATCTGAAACGATGAATGGTGTTCTGCATATCTTACCTCTGTTGATTGGAAAAGAAACCTTTTCTGAATCGAATTGTTACTACTAAAGAGAAATGGACTGAATATATTGGGTATATAAATACATTTTGAGGGATTTGAGGTGAACAAAACACGTTGTTGGAGAACAGAAACAATATTTTAATAATAATCGAAGTATGCTCCCTCTGAAGCTACAACTTTACCCCATCTTTCGGGCAGTGAACGTATGCCCCGAAGGAAGAATTCCGGTTCCTTGGAAGAGATCCAGTTGTCCAGCCAATTTTTGATGTCTTCATAAGAACTAAACCGTTCTCCAGAAAGTGCTGACTGCATCGACTGGAACCAACGGTAATCCAATGGTGCAATATCTGGCGAATATGGCGGGTGGGGTAGAACTTCCCAGTCGGATCCTTCTAAGTACTTTTTCACAGGTCGAGAAATATGTGGTCTTGCGTTGTCATGCTGTAAGATGACTTTATTGTGTCTACTCTCCCATTGCGGCCGTTTTTGCGTGAGAGCTCGTTTAAAACGCATTAATTGGGTTGGATACCGATCACCAGTAATGGTTTCTGATGGTTTCAGCAGTTCATAGTGGATCACACTCTTCTGGTCCCACCAAATACAAAGCATTACTTTTGAATCATGGATATTGACTTTTGGCATTGAAGGACATGGTTCACCTGGCTTCACCCATGCTTTCTGCCGTTTAGGGTTATTGTACCATATCTATTTTTCGTTGGCAGTAATAATACGATGCAAAAGACCCTTTCTTTTTTTGCCTTTGAAGCAGCAATTTGCAAATGGTTTCTTTCCTGCAAAGCATGTGGAACCCAATTTCCTTCTTTATGCACCATTCCCATGGCAGCTAAACGTTGTGAAATGCATGGTTGACTAACATTTAATGCTGCTGCTAGTTTATTTTGTGTCTGGCATGGATCTTCGTCGAGTAAAGCTTCCAATTCGGCATCAGCAATTTTTTTGGGTGTTCCAGAACGTTCTTTATCACTGACATCGAAATTGTTCCTTTTGAATCATCTAAGCCAATACTCACATGTTTTTATGGATGGGGAATGTTCACCATAGATTTCTGACATTAAGCGATAGCTGTCGGCAGCACTTTTCTTGCCAATAAAGTAATGCACTAACACTTCCCGCAAATGCTGTTTTGTCGGGACGAAAGTTGCCATTTTCCATCGAGTAAAACAAATATGTCTTCGCACCTCAATCGAACGTCGCATACTGACTGACAGCTGGCGTCTCATACTGCGATATTGCAGTGTTGCCACCTTAAAATACATGCGAGCAGTAATAAGTACGACACTGAACGGAAATCCCTCAAAACTTATTTATATACCCAATAATATTAAGTGTCAAAGACAATTGGGGAACCGCAAAGAGACACAAGCTCCACGTCCAAAGGGAGTACTCCATCTGAGTATAACATTAAGTGTCGAAGACAATGAGTGCACCATGAGACACCAGCTCCACAGCCGAAATGAGGACTCCAGCAGAGTATAACAACATTAAGTGTTGAGGACAATGAGTGAACTGCAACGAGACGCCAGCTCCACAGCCAAAGGGAGGATTCCATCTGAGTATAACAGCATTTAGTGTTGAAGACAATGAGTGGACATCAATGAAACACTAGCTCTACAGCCGAAGGGAGGACTCCATCCAAGTATGACAGCATTAAGTGTCGAAGACAATAAGTGGACAGCAACGAGACACCAGCTCCACAGCCGAAGGGAGGACTCCATCCGAGGAAAATTATGCTGTCAGTTTGGTAGGATATGGATGAGGTTATCCATTATGAGCTGCTACCAGCCAACGAAACCATCACAAAGAAGCTGTATTATCAACAACTGGACCAGTTAAAGCAATCCATTGAAGAAAAAAGGCCAGCACTGGCCAACAGAAGAGGTGTCATTTTTCAGCATGATAATGCCAAACCTCATACAGTGAAAGACTCTCTCCAAAAACTGAGGCACTTTGAATGGGAAGGTATGACACAGCTACCATATTCTCCTCAGCTGGCGCCATCGGATTATCTTTTCTGCAGTCTCCACCACCACATTAGTGGGAAACAGTTTCATACAAAGGATAACTGAAGGGAGTTTCATGTATTTTTCAGCTTTGATGTATTTTTTAGCTCAAAACCGAAAGACTTATTTGCCAAGGAATTTAAAATTTAAAATTACGGTGGAAAGAAGTTGTAAATAAAGATGCTAAATATATTTTGGATTCAAAGTATTAATAACTGGTCACACTGTTTGTTGTCTTTCAAAACTGCCTCTGAAAAACTGCATTACTTATGGGATGATCCAATACTTATATACCTTCAGTGGAAAATCAAATAACTCACATACATACATGAAAAAAGCTGTGTTTCATTGTGTTGCTGTATCTCTTCCACTGTTCTTGGGGGAAAATCAAGATCTTAAGAATGTGTTACCTTTACAGGAAAACTACATGTTCCTGCTCTGACTGCCGCTTCATCTGCTTGCCACTGGTGTGGTTTGCTACATTCTGGAACATGATCTTTCCTTCTACGGAAACTCTCACGCAAACTCTTTCTGAGACGGTCCATTACTAAGACAGAAAAGAAAGAAAGCATGCTATTAAAATCCATTATCAAGTTTCAATTAAACTACAATAGAGTTCCAATTAAACTATAATCAAGTTTGAATTAAACCATAACCAAACACCTTAAAAATATAGAATTAAAGTTTATACCGTCTAGGCACGTTTGAAATATTTAATTTTTTTCCTAAAATACACTAGTGCTTTCGAAACTATTATATGGTTTCATCATCAGGTGTAAAATAAACACAGGTCCATCAATTTATTACAATATACTTGTCAAAGACATTCACTGAGTCTTGGTTTAAACACAAGGATCATCTTTTCGTGCATCAGAAGAGAGAGAGAGCCCCCCCCACACACACACACACACACACAAATATTCTTACCTCTGCAGGTATCTACTCAGTACCATTAGTTAAAAATGTACATTCCAGCTCAGAAGTCATATGAACCACGTACATTGGAAGTACAAAGAGATGTTTACGTTTTAGAATCGTGGAACACAAAACACAAACAAACAATTACTAATAATGGGCGCTCAACAGCACTAGCTAGAGCCTGCACGGACGAACAGTTCCATCCGTTATGGGACGACATAACCCTTATAACTAGATACACTAACGATTGGACTCTGATATGGCGAAACAGTCGTAATACATAGATTTACAAACACTTACTGTAATGAAGAATCTCCTATTATTCTACCCCATCCTTATTAACAAAGAGACTATTTTTCATGAACTGACGAAGAAATCTTAACAAAAACTATATAACATGTTGCTATGTTAAATATCTCATCTTCATCAAAACCCGCAACTGCTCTTTATAGCTAACTTCGACAACAATTTGATATTTGAATCAAAAGCACGCCACAATGTTCCTGCTTATAACCATCATGTAAGATATATTACTTGCCGTTATAACCTCAAGGGGTCATTTGAGTAGTGCATATTGAAAGGCTCTGTGTTTATTTTATACTTGATGATGAAACCATATAATAGTTTCGAAAGCACTAAGGTATTTTAGCAAAAATTAAAATATTTCTAACGTGCCTAGACGGTATAAACTTTTATTCTATAGACATAATCTGGTGCGTAGTCAATCTCACCGAGTGCATGACTTCATAAATCATCATATCATACAGAGTGCATCACTTAGGGATATTTAATACCTTAAAAATATATCTTCAATACCTTAAAAATATAACAATGAGATTTATTTGTTGTCAAATTTTCTGGTTGCACACCAACCTGTTGTTGGAACTTACTCAAGTTGGTAGGTGTTGCCACTCATGCAGTAATACCCAGTCTGTTTACTAATTTCAATTTATAGACTTTCTTCCAACTACCTAGGTAAAATACTATTAATGTGAAAGAATTTGTATGCAGTCCCAGTTAAAAAAAAAAAAAAAAACTTTCTTTGAGAAATTAAAATAAAAGACCTGCAAAGAATCCCTTCTCAATACAAAGGAAAGAAAGATGAGTGTGATCAGAGGAAATCAAAAATATTTCAGCTACTGAAAGAAAAATTTAGAAACAGTAGCAAAAGTGAA
The DNA here is from genome assembly GCA_039090855.1 of Macrothele yani. Lineage (NCBI taxonomy): Eukaryota > Metazoa > Arthropoda > Arachnida > Araneae > Macrothelidae > Macrothele > Macrothele yani. The sequence continues at coordinate 41,028,478 of CM077019.1, forward strand.
AAACAACGACAGATATTCATAATATTACCTAAAAAATGTTCATCTGAAATTGAATTTAGTATATGTAAATACAGTGGAGCCTCAGCTATATGTTATTCTGGGGGATGGCCTTAAAAATGTATAAATGCAAAAAATGTTAAAACAAAATTTTAAAATCTTAAATATTATCGTAAAATTCATGCTTTGAGTGTAAGATATTCCACATAATGATTTATTTAAATTCAAATTGGAGGTGAAAGAAAAGAGTGTTACAAATTATAATACATCAGTTGTACCAAAAGTAATGAAAAGTGGGCATAATTTTTTTATTAACTGACAGAGGTCGTTCAAATTGCACATGTTGGTAGAGTAACTCTTCCTCTGTAGTAACCCTTCTTTTCATTGCAGGTAAATACGAGGGTGGTATCGAAAGTAATGCAAAATTGGGCATAACTGTTTTATTAACTGACAAAGGTTGTTCAAATTGCACATGATGGTACAGTAACTCTCCCTCTATTGTAACCCTTTTTTTCATTGCAGGTAAATAATGGATTCCAAGCACAAGCAATGTACCGGCATCGAGTTCTTGACGAAGGAAGGGTGCAGGCTGTCCGACATCTACAGAAGGCAACAGAATGTTTACAGAGATGACATCATTGACAAGAGCAATGTGCACAGATGGATGAAGAAATTTAAAGAAGCGGAAACCAGCATTGAAGACAAACCACGCAGTGGAAGACCATCATCTGCGACCACTGACACGAATCGTCGGCGAGTGGATGAATTGATTCGTGCGGAAAGACGAGTCACAATTCGCGAGTTTGCTGCACAACTGGACTGTGGTCACGATACCATAGAAAAAATGGTTGAAGACTTAGGGTATCAGAAAGTGTGTGTAAAGTGGGTACCTCGGCAGTTGACACCCACTTTGGAGAGAAGGATGGAAGTCTGCTCTGATCTTTCGGAAGCATTTGAAGCCAATGCAGACACATTTTTTTTTCCAATCTGATGACAGGGGATGAAAGGTGGACATATCTTTACGATCCAGAAATATAATCAATCCATGGAATGGTGTCACACCTCTTCACCAAGGCCTTGGAAGTTCAAGAGCTAGAGATCAGCACAGAAAGTCATGGTGACTGTTTTTTGGGATAACAGAGGGGTTGTTTTCCTTGATTTTCTGGAACATGGCCGTACCGTGACCAGTACATTGAGACACTTAAGAAGCTTACAGAAGCCATAAGGAGGAAGAGACCGAACAAGAATCTCAAAAGGATCCACACTGATTCTCCTTTATTTCTGGAACGTGGCCGTACCGTGACCAGCGAGCGGTACATTGAGACACTCAAGAAGCTTAGAGAAGCCATAAGGAGGAAGACACCGAACAAGAATCTCAAAAGGATCCACACTGATTCTCCTTTATTTCTGGAACGTGTCCGTACCATGACCAGCGAGCGGTACATTGAGACACTCAAGAAGCTTAGAGAAGCCATAAGGAGGAAGAGACCGAACAAGAATCTGAAAAGGATCCACGTTGATTCTCCTTTATTTCTGGAACGTGGGCGTAACGTGACCAGCGAGCGGTACATTGAGACACTCAAGAAGCTTAGAGAAGCCATAAGGAGGAAGAGACCGAACAAGAATCTCAAAAGGATCCACGTTGATTCTCCTTTATTTCTGGAACGTGGGCGTAACGTGACCAGCGAGCGGTACATTGAGACACTCAAGAAGCTTAGAGAAGCCATAAGGAGGAAGAGACCGAACAAGAATCTGAAAAGGATCCACAGTGATTCTCCTTTATTTCTGGAACGTGGGCGTAACGTGACCAGCGAGCGGTACATTGAGACACTCAAGAAGCTTAGAGAAGCCATAAGGAGGAAGAGACCGAACAAGAATCTGAAAAGGATCCACGTTGATTCTCCTTTATTTCTGGAACGTGGGCGTAACGTGACCAGCGAGCGGTACATTGAGACACTCAAGAAGCTTAGAGAAGCCATAAGGAGGAAGAGACCGAACAAGAATCTGAAAAGGATCCACAGTGATTCTCCTTTATTTCTGGAACGTGGGCGTAACGTGACCAGCGAGCGGTACATTGAGACACTCAAGAAGCTTAGAGAAGCCATAAGGAGGAAGAGACCGAACAAGAATCTGAAAAGGATCCACACTGATTCTCCTTTATTTCTGGAACGTGGGCGTAACGTGACCAGCGAGCGGTACATTGAGACACTCAAGAAGCTTAGAGAAGCCATAAGGAGGAAGAGACCGAACAAGAATCTGAAAAGGATCCACGTTGATTCTCCTTTATTTCTGGAACGTGGGCGTAACGTGACCAGCGAGCGGTACATTGAGACACTCAAGAAGCTTAGAGAAGCCATAAGGAGGAAGAGACCGAACAAGAATCTCAAAAGGATCCACACTGATTCTCCTTTATTTCTGGAACGTGAACAGCAAATGAGGCTGGTCTGTGGTCCACCCATCAACGGTACAGCCCAGATCTGACACCCTCCGACTTCCACCTGTACGGTCCAATGAAAGACAGTCTCTGGTGACAATGATTTGTTGACACAGAAAAGGTGAAAGTGCCTGTGAAGAAATGGGTATAAGAGTCTGCACCTTAATTTTTTCGAAGCGGATTTTTGAGAGTTAGGTTCAATGATGGAGCAAATGCATTGCATGTGATGGAGACTATGTTGAGTAGTACCTTTGTATAGAGGAAGAGTTACTCTCCAACATGTTCAATTTGAACAGTGTCAGTTAATAATAAAGTTATGCAAACTTTTGCATTAGTTTCGGTACAACCCTCGTATTTACCTGCAATGAAGAAGAAGGTTTACTAAAGAGGAAGAGTTACTCTACCAACATGTGCAATTTGAACGACCTCTGTCAGTTAATAAAAAAGTTATGCCCACTTTTGCATTAGTTTCGGTACAACCCTCATACATTTTATTGCATTGCAAAAATCAAAGCCTACGAAAACCAAACTTCCATTTTGCTAACTCTGTCTATAAAAATCCTGATCCCAGATTAAATGAAATACTCACCACTAAGAATCTGGACCAGTACTTTACTGTGCAACACAAGAATGAACAGAATTTCTTTGGAACTTGGGTGCGTTTATTTGAAACCAGAATATTGGACAGTGATTATACATCTATGATTCTATTCTATGGAGGAGCCAAAAAGTTACATTCCAGAAACTTAGTAATTTTCAAACAATGCTTACATGTGTAAGTCATAAAATGCAAAACCTATTTTTCATCTAACAATCCCAAAGTAAACAACATATCGTTCTCTGATGAAATCCCGGTTCAACTCTGGTTGCACCAAGAAGGAACAGAGTAAGTAAGGTTGTCTCCGTTATCTCAGAATTGTAACATACTGGATTACACAAAAAAAGAATCAAAGAACAGTGTATTTTTGATAATCTAAAACTCAGATTTTAACATATAATCACAAAAAGTGTATAAATATATTACGCATATCTGAATTTAAAAACTGACAGAAATTATAGTAAAATATCAGGATTAACACCAAGTTCCTTCAAAAGCAGAAAAAAAAAACATGGGGAAAAAATGGCACGAAGAAATAGGATTTTTTCCACTAGTGAAAGAAATGGAAGAAAGTGGTTTTCTTTAATAATTTATTACCTACATTATAAGAAAGCAGAATTAAGCTATCTAAGTATGATACGTCAAACTCACCAGGTTCAAATTCCAAAGTTAAAATACTTTATTTACAATTAGAACACAGGTAGTTTAAAATACTAAGAGCAAGATCTTTTGAGGCTGCAATTTGAACCTGGTGAGTTTGACAAGTCATACTTAGGCAGCTTAATTCTACTTTCTCATACTATCTAGTATGAAATACAAAACTTGTTAACAAGTTTTCAAATCATGATTTACAGTTGTTTTCAAATCTCCATTGGAGATTTGCTTAACAACGCTAGATGGCAGCACAATTCGCTTCGATTAAGAATGCGGTCAGAGAATATTTCAATGCTCTAAATGCCTAGATATTTGGAACTTTGTCATACTGGGTGGTGTAACGGTTAGTATGCTTGAACGATAATCAAGAGATGCGGATTCGATTCCCGCTCCAGGGCGATGAAATTTACAAGTTTTCTGATGTGATTGATAATACATGTGAAACAGTAATTACAGTCAATTCAGCGATGTCTGATTGCTGTGTTAATTATCATATATTTATAGACTATTTAAATAAGAGCATTATGATTTTGCATTTTTTATTTCATTTAACTAACCTGCAATAATTACAATATTAAAAAATATCATCAAAAAAAATATTTACCCTAGAGTGCAACACAGTATAACGAAGTTTATATCATTAAAAATTATTGCATCCTAGAGTGCAACATAGTATAAAAGAAGTTTATACCATCATTAAAAAATATTGCATCACTAGAGTGCAACATAGTAGAACGGAAGTTTTTATCAGTAGGATGATGTAATCGATTTCTCAACTTTAAGTGGATGAATATGAAAGAAGAAAAAATTCTTTCAAGTCCTGCTGAACTCAAATGAGAACTTAGAAGCATCTCAATATATCCATACAGTTTGTTAGGTATATCACAACACTTGGAATAAAAAATATTGCATCGCTAGAGTGCAACATAGTATAACAGAAGTTTATATCACCATTAAAAATTCTTGCATCACTAGAGTGCAACATAGTATAACAGAAGTTTATATCATCATTAAAAATTATTGCATCACTAGAGTGCAACATAGTACGTATAACAGAAGTTATATCATCATTAAAAATTATTGCATCACTAGAGAGCAACATAGTATAACAGAAGTTTATACCATCATTAAAAATATTGCATCACTAGAGTGCAACATAGTATAACAGAAGTTTATACCATCATTAAAAAATATTGTATCACTAAAGTGCAACATAGTAGAACGGAAGTTTTTATCAGTAGGATGATGTAATCGATTTCTCAACTTTGAGTGGATGAATACGAAAGAAGAAAAAATTCTTTCAAGTCCTGCTGAACTCAAAGGAGAACTTAGAAAGATCTCAATATAGCCATACAATTCGTTAGGTATATCACTACACTTGGAAACACCCTTCTACCAGGTAAGTGGATCTAACGTTTCCCTAACTGAGTTATTAAGATAGGTCTCAGGATATGAGCCACTTTTCATTTCAAAAAATATTACTGCAGGCAATAGCTCACTATTTTTTCTTCTATCCATTTTCTTGCAGTTTCTTTCTGTTCATGACTCAATCTTTCTTTGTAGCTTGAGTGCATAAGGTAGACAAACATATGATCGGGAAGAACTGCTTGCTTAAACCTCTCCATTACACAGTTTGGGCACGAGGTTCCAGTTTATCATTTTGTAAAAGTCCAAGCCATTCATGGGTTGCATCAGCAATATTTTCTGCATCTTTTTGTATGTAACGTAATGCAATAGAAATAGGACGCAACTGCTTCACAAGATCTTTAACTTGCTTATGTAGGTGAAAATTCCTAATATTAGGGGATACAAATAAGTTTTAAAGAGTTTTAAGACAATACAACATGTGATTTGAGAGACAACAACGCCTTTAAGAATCAAAATATGCGCCATCATTATCTATCACCTTCCGCCATGTCAGGTAGCTGACAGAACCCAACCATGAAGAATATTTCGTCGTGTGACGCGATGAAGTCGTCAACCCATTTTTGCACTTCATCACATGTCCGGAACCGTACAGCTGACAAACCATGTTGCATCAATCGGAACAAATGATAGTCTCAAAGGACTATGTCGGGACTACACGCCGGGTGCTCCAAAACTTCCCAGTCAAGCGTCAATAACATTTCCTTGACAGATTTCGTGACATGTGGCCTAGCGTTGTCATGCAGTAATTTCACAGGAACAATCCTTTGCTTGTGAATGGACGTTTTCAACAGATTTCCTGGTTCAATCGCAGAAATTGTTGCTTGTAGCGATCAGCAATAACAGTTTGACCTTGTTCCAACAGTTCATAATAGAGCACACCCTTCGTATCCCATCAGATGCACAAGCAGAACTTTCTTGGAATGAATATTGCGTTTCGGTATCAAATTTGTTACTTCACCGGGGTCTACCCAGTGTTTCTTGCATTTGGGATTGTCATACCATATCCGCTTTTCATCACCCATAACTATTTTCCACAGGAAAGACATTCTGTGTTGTTTATTCAACAGATTCAAGCACTTCGTGACAATTCCTTTCTTCCGAATCTTTCCTATTGCGCGTAAACGATTGGAAATGGTTTGTTGAGTTACCCTAGTTGTTCAGCTAGTTCTTTTTGCATTTGAGACAAATCTTCATCCAGCAATGCATGCAGTTCCTCATGTGCAACCTTCTGCGGGGTGCTGCTACATTCTCGATCGCTAACATCAAAATCACATGCTTTAAACTGTCAAAACCAAAACTCACACATGCTTTCCGATACAATATTCTCCCCAGAACAGAGCAGATCGATGCACATGCTGCTTTTGCAGCACTTTTTCTTTGATGAAACTCGTAATGAATGCAGTATCACTAGCCACATTTCACCTACCAATGTGCAAGTACTTTGGACTGTCGGGCAAACTTGTGTGTCACATTTTATACTCTGGACCAGTTATGGTTACATGACAACAATGTGGGGAAATGTCGGGTATGTAAAGTAACAGTATATGTCTCACAAAAAATGCTTTAAAACTTATTTGTACACCTAATATTTTCTGTAATTGTTTTATCAGTTTCATCCACATTAGAGCCCTGCACGGGACGGACCTGCCTGTAATTTGAGACTTACGGGTTGGGTCGGGTCGGGCCTACAATTTCGTAGGCAGGCTTGAACGGTCCTGCACTTGCATGTGTACCGTGTAGTCAGGTTGTTGATAAATTTAGGTCATTCTGTTTTTGAAGTCTCTGTCTTTCCCTTCCCATGATCATATTTCTTGTTTCTCGCAATCGTTCTTCTCTCCCGCCTTGTGCTATTTTTTATTTATTTATTTATTTATTTTTTTCTTTTCGTCTTTCATCTTTGGCAATCGCACTCCCCTTTGAATCCACATTCCACTTATTTCAGAAGTTTACACCAGAAAAAAATTTGCTTCGTACGATGATTTGCATTTATAGGAATTAGGAATCAATTAAAGCTTCAATATGCGCTAGTAAACTATTCTTAGGCTCTGTCTTTATAACTTTGATTTGCTACTTGCTTTGTTTTAAATATGGATGAATATTGGGTTGGGTAAATTAGCGTTTCGAGGAGCAAAACAATCGGGAAATTGTGTTACATTTGGGAGTTATATCCTAAACCTGAAGAATTAAAATTAAAGACGTCAAGCCAACAGAACGGAATCATACTCTGCACACGAGAGTTTATTGTATTAACTATTAACCATTAAGCATGTTATTGTGTGTGCATATGTGTGACTGAGCCACAATTTATATTATGTTCTGGGCAAAAGTGTCTAAGAAGACAATACTTGACTCGTATAAACAGTGATTTGACCCTACGAAGGATTCAATTATGAAATGACAATAATTTACCTAAGTTCACCGAATACTATTTATTGCATTTGCCATATTTCTGGTTACTGGTGGGTTAGTTAATTTACATATGCCTTCTTTTTACACGAGTTTCGAGTTAGTCCAAAAAGTTACATTACAAATACCATCTGTGTTAAAGCAAGTGACAGTTACGCAAATAAAACCTATGCCGGAACTGAATGGCTAGGCCGGACATGACATTAATTTGGTGGGAACGGGTTGGGCTGAGCTGGGTTGGGCCTGGCATTAACTTGGTGGTCACGGGCTAGGCTCAGGCCTAAAAATATTGCCTCTGCAGGGCTCTAATCCACGTGCTCATTTACAATACTTAAATAAGTAGCATGGTTTTTTAAGAAAGATACAGACATTCATTCTTACTAGCTGTTCCACCAAGTATCATATGGCAGTTGTGTTTAACAGTACCAACACACTCCCTTAACCATGTCTCATGTGTATGGTGATTCCTAAAATACTTTTGTACTTTTACAACATGAGAGAAGATATTTCGTGGTGTAATATCTTGCCCAAGCAGGTTTAAATAATGGGCTGAACGTCCAAGGGAAATTAGATTCAAATCTTCTGTTTTTTCAAGCTCTTGGCGCATTTTGACTGTACAACTAAAAATTAGTACAGTCACGCCCGTTTATAACGAAGTCCAAAGGACCTGGAGAAAACTTCGTTATAAAAAAAAGTGCTGTACGTATATGCAGTAACTATAATACATATATATAATACGAAGTGTGTATGTACATAGTTCATAAATACAAGAAATCTCATTGTAGAGACTTACTTTTTTTAATATATCCATGAATCTAAAGAACTTTGCTTCTTTTCAGCACATGACATTATTAATTTTTCTATGTAGTCTAGTTTTTCTGCTTCACTACTAGTGTACCTGTTATGTGACATCAAAAATCTAGCTACATTGTCCCATGAAGATACCGCTGATGCAGCCGATACTGTCTGTCCGGTAGTTACATCCTCTTCCTCAGTGTCAGAGCACGAAATGTCAGTTAACTTCCCTTGAATTTGATCCAGGATCTCAGCATCTGTTAGAAGTGGGCTTACAACAACGTCATAGTCAGCAGTACAAAAATCCTGGAGTGTTGCACCGTCGTTTAGTTCCTTCTCCACAATGTCGTCCCACATTTGAATGAGTACAGGATCTGTTTCCTCCATAGCTATTTCTTCATTGTTAGCTCTTGGGGAAAAGCCTGCTTTTCAAAAGCAATTTTGTATCATCAGTGGGGTTACCATATTCCATGCATGGCGAACAAAGTCAGTAGCCATTCGTATGTTGATTTTCATATCGGACCCTTTGTCTAAATTTAAGAGGAGGCATTCAACGATAAACCGCCTGTAAATGCTTTTAAAATTTGCAATTATGCCTTGGTCCAGAGGCTGCATTTGGATGTTGTATTGGGCGGCGACAAGCCACTCACGAAACAATGTTTGGGTCATCCAAGCTTTTCTCTTGTTGCGGTACATGATAGGAAGTGATGATATATCCACTCCTTTAAAACATCTTGGCTTGACAGACTTGCCTATAATCAAAGGTTTTCGTTTGTCGCTACCATCCATGTTAACACAAAAAATCACTGTGATATGTTGCTTACTTGCCTTTCCACCTTCGCACTTGTTTCCACGAATGTCCATTGTCTTAGATGGCAGCATCTGATAAAAAAGTCCTGTTTCATCAGCATTGTAAATATCTTACCTTGCATAATCTGTAAGCATGTGGTCCATCTTATTTGTTATCCAGTCATTCATTGCGGCTACGTCTGCTTCTCCAGACTCTCCGATCACAGTTTGTTTTTTTGTTTTTTTATTGGAGGTTTAACGACCACCGTGAGCAACTCAATGGGCTATAAGCAGTCGCCCGTCCCTAATTTAGGGTCACTGGTTCCAGGGAAGGGAGAGAGCCAGTGCCGCAAGACAAACACAACATCCATGCCTCACCGGGATTCGAACCCGGACCCCTTTCGGACGACACAGTTTTGTAAGCAATGTTGCGAGTTTTTAAATCTTTGTAACTAGCCAGTTCCCCGGATTAAATTTATCATACCCCAAAGCCAAGCCAAGATCTCTAGCTTTTCCTTGGATTATTGGACCACTCACTGGCAAGTTTTGGGCCATGGCAGCTGTAAACCAGTGAAATAGGGCATCTTCTACATCCGGGTAGAGAGCCGGGCGTACCTTCTTCCGATTTCTGGCACCTTCAGATTTTCCTAACTCTGCTAAAATGTTTTGTCGGTTCTTTAAAATTGTGGATAAAGAACTTTGTGCTATCCCATATTCTTTGGCCACCTCAGTTTTCTTTTGGCCTCCATCACATTTCCTTATTATGTCCCCTTTCGCCTCCAAAGTTAGCACTTTACGCTTTTGAGACATCCCAAAATTTCGCACATGCTATGCTGTACTCCAAGTCAATGTAGCCAACGGAGCCGGATTTCTATAACAGTGACCTCGAAAAACGTATCATTCCTTGTGGGAAGCCGAACGTCACGACCAATAAGAAGTAGCCACCGCTAGGATTGTTGAACTTCGACCCCAGCTTCTGCTTCTGCTGTTGATTGGTTGTTTCCTTGGCGTCAATTAGTTAGAGAGAAACTCGTGAAGTGTGGGAAAACCTTGCTATGTTTTGTTTTTGTATACAATCTTCTTGTAATGTCTTTTTGCAAAAATCTGCTTTGTTTTTAAGGCATTCGTCAGTTTTTTAATTTTGGGAAGCACGTTAAAAGGATATGCAGCACTTCATTAGATCCATAACTGGGAATTCAGACTTCATTAAAAATAAATAATTTACCATGTGTTTTTCTACCTAAATCAAGGGGAATGGCCGTTCCTATGCTATAACCGTAAATTCGTTATTAACGACTTCGTTACAAACAGGCGCGACTGTATTATCTTTTGACTTAGCAATCATACTTGTCATTTGCCATTTTAATGATCTTTTTGCTTAAATCAGTCAGGTACTCTGAAGTTTTATGGGTACTGCCAGTATAAACATCATCTATGAGATACAATGTCCCTTCTGTAAACAAGGCTGCCACAGTGAGTGGTTCATTGTGTACATTGCTCCATCTATCAATTATTAAAGTTGCATTTTTTTCCTTTTAGATTTCTTGACATTGATTCTGCAATTCATCATGAATATGATCTAAAATATTTCCAGCAAGAGCCTTTCTGGCTGGTTGCTGGTACCCTGTTCTAAGTTTAGAAACAAGTGTTTTGAAATGCACACTTCTGCATATGAAAATGGTACATTGCAAGAATAAAAGAACATACCTATTAGCTTATCCAATTCTTTTTTTTTTTTTCCACTGTCATTTGTAGAGCAACAAAAATTATCCATTGAACTTTTCTCCTTCTTGAAAATTTTTTTACCTCCGCTTGAACTTCAGGAATTTTTTTTTTTTTTTTGTTTGGAGGTTTAACGACCACCATGATCAACTCAATGGGCTATAAGCAGTCGCCCGTCCCTAATTTAGGGCCACTGGTTCCAGGGAAGGGAGAGAGAGAGCCAGTGCCGTAAGACAAACACAACATCCATGCCTCACCGGGATTCGAACCCGGACCCCTTTCTGACGAATGATCAGAGGCCATTGCTTAGACCACTGCGCTACCGGGGCGGCGAACTTCAGGAATTGATGACATATTCACTAACTTTAGCTCATTATCAGCTATTTGGATCCCAACTTTATCACTCGCATAATTACCAGAGTTTTACTGATGAGTTGTACACATGATTTAACATGAGCACGCATTCTACAGGCTTTTATACTTTGCTCAACACCACATACCTTACATTTAGCCTTTACTACTTTGCCATTTTCCTCAATCTCTTGGAATTTCACTCAGATGGGATTTTTTTTTTACCTCCCTTATTCATTTTTATACACTATCTACCAACAAGTAATTGGACACCCCTGTAATCAACGATATCTGCGGACCTGATACACGTCACAGCCGTCGCCGCCCTTGTTAAATATCGTGTGGGAAACAACAACGCAACCAGTCGCATGCAAGATGCCACGCCGTTCGGAGCTCTCTGATTTCGAGAAAGGTGCAATCGTCGCGTATCACAGAAATGGCCGATCCATACGTGACATATCCAGCGAGTTAAAGTACCCAAAATCGAAAGTGGCCTACGTGATTGGCAAGTGGAAGATGAGAGGTGACTGTCGGAATGTGCCCCGACTCGGCAGACCCACAAAATTGGGAGTTGGAGACCGACGGGTGCTGACCAAAAAAATTCAAAAGAACCGCAACAAATGGATGGGCCACATCCGCGAGTGGTTTTTTTTTTTTTTTTTTTTGATTGGAGGTTTAACGACCACCGTGAGCAACTCAATGGGCTATAAGCAGTCGCCTGTCCCTAATTTAGGGTCACTGGTTCCAGGGAAGGGAGAGAGCCAGCGGCGTAAGACAAACACAACATCCATGCCTGACCGGGATTCGAACCCGGACCCCTTACGGACGAATGATCAGAGGCCAGCGCCTTAGACCACTGCGCCACCGGGGCGGCCCGGTAGTGTTCTTTCGATGAATACCATCCGTAAGGAAGCCCATCTGCTCAGTTATCATGGACGTGCTGCCGCTCACAAGCCTTTGATCAAAGTCCAATAGCGCTGCTCGGCTAATGTGGTGCAAAGAACATCGACAGTGGACCGTTGAACAGTGGAAACAGGTTCTTTGGAGTGACGAATCAAGGTTCACCCGCTACTATTCGGATGGCAGGGTTTGGGTTTGTCGTTTACCTGGAGAACGCCTCCTGCCGGAATGTATTGTGCCAACTGTGAAGTTCGACGGCGGTGGAATTATGCTATGGGGGTGTTTCTGCTAGTATGACACGGGACCCTTGGTCGCAATTCCTGGTAGACTCAACGCCGAGACCTACTGCACCATTTTGGATGACCACGAGCTTCCTACGTTGTGGCAGTTTTACCGGGTAGACCCATGTTACTTTCAGAATGACTATGTCACCTGTCATGTTGCGAGGTCCACCGTGGCTTGGTATGGTGACAATGGAGTTAATCGAATGGACTGGCCTGCGCAGAGCCTGGACCTTAACCCTATCGAGCACCTCTGGGACAAGTTAGAGGGTCAACTTAAGGGGTGCCCCCACCATTCGAAATCGGTGAAGGAACTGACGTGTCCTCTTGAAGCCAAGTGGAAGAAAATACTGCTAGCCGTCATACAACGCCTGGTTGAGAGTATGTCCCGGAGGATCGCAGCTGTAATCGCCGCTCGTGGAGGCTCCATCAACTATTGAAGGTGAATAAACTTCGTTTTCCTTTACTATCACAGGTGTCCAATTACTTAAGGTGAATAAACTTCGTTTTCCTTTACTATCACAGGTGTCCAATTACTTGTTGGTAGATAGTGTATAAGAGAGTAGTTCTTTTAAATAAATTTTGAAAAATCTAACCAGGAAAATAATTTTATCTACTGCTGCTTCTAATCATTTAACGTTCTTGTACTAGTAACTGGATAAGAATACATGTACAAAAGTCAACCTCCTCCTTAATTGTAACGGCACCCGACTGTTCTTCCCGGTAAATTTAGGAGGTTCACCAGTGGCGCAACTACCACCCCCCCCACAGCTGTGGGGGGACGCAGGTAACAAAAGGGCGTACTTGCAGCTGCCAGTAATAGTTTTATGAAAAATTCGAACACACACAATAATTAACCCAAAGATTCATATTTTGCTTTAAGATATATTTATCTGTGTCTAAATAAATGTATAGTTTCACTTTTAAAACACTGAATGTCCTACAGATTGAAAATGTTTGGCTCTTTGATTTTTGGGTTGTAATATGATTGCTGTGCAATAGGTTGTAAATAATATGATCGCTCTCTCTCTCTCTCTCTCTGCGCTGCTGAGGAAAAGTGTGAGGCCACCCGCGGTGGGATTCCTGTGGAGGATGTGGGAAAACGGTTAGTTACCTAGGATTAGGTGCATGACAGACAGGCAGGCGTCATTATTTATTCACAGCAGCCACAGATCTGCTGTGTATAAGAGGGTGATTTATTTTAGTTTTGGACACGTATTGTCAATTCTACTACTTAAAAAGTTAAAACTACAGGACTCTAGGTACCACCATTACTTTTGCAGACACTCTCCCTGACTTCCTACCCACATACCCCCCACCACCACACTCACGCCGCGAAAAATGCACTCTCTCTCCTTTCAAAATAATGGGAAAATTACTGTGCCTATGGGGTGCTTAAGCAAAATGCCACTGGGGTTCACCCCCACCTTGGGAAAATTCTGTGTGCAAACGCCCACCCCGGGAAATTTCTGGGTGCGCTGCTGGGTGGGCATCCACTTGGCGACGTTCCCTGCTTCGCTTCGGACAGGGACTCTGAAAATTGCGCCACCGGGACGACGGTTAATCAGATATTAATAAGTTTTCCATGCATTTTAATCATAGAGAAAAAAGGTACTATTCTAATACAAAGTGCATACTTTAAAACTGAATATAAAAAAGTGCTAGTCACCTATAAAGTGTAGAAAGGAAACGCCTACAACTTTGCTTCACGACGAGGACTTTCAATTGACGCAGGTGCATTTTCTGCAAGAAATGTGACCTGGCAAGATAAGGTTTACAGGAATGCCGCTTTGAGGAAATAAATTAGCGGTGATCAACAGGAAACCAAGCGCAGGAATAAGACATTAGAACACACAGAGGAAGTACAGACGACGATGCACGTCGGGTCGATCACACTTCACATTATCAACAAGTAGTGCCACGAACGTTCTGAAAAACTTACCCATCCCTTTCCTGGCTGGCCTATCACGAAGTTCCGTGTGACTGTGATGATTTCCCATAACTTTCTTTTCAGCCGTTCGAGGGATTAGAGGCCTATTCTTCCTCCTACGACAACTTCATCGCATTCGGACGACAGAAAAAAATTCCCCGACAGGCGAGATTTGAAAAAACAAGGAAAAAAAACACTTGTTGCACATACACACAAACAGTCTTCGGATACTCTCGAGTCGCCCGTCGGCGCATTCCACAAAGCCCGGAGCGTTTGGCTGCTTTGCCTCGGTGTACGGGTACAGAGAAGTCAGCGAGGAAAGGGCGGCCAAACCAGTTTCGCTACTGAAACCAAGCCCTAGTCCTCCTCGACTCTCCTACACACACACACACATCACATACGTCGGACATTTACCCATCAGCTGGTTATAGAATCCACACAGGGTCTGTGAAATTCCCGGTTAATCCGACGGAATCACTTAACGGTCACATTTCACAGTCGTATTGGAAGAAAATGCGGTTAGGAGGAAAAGAAAGAACGAAAAAAGCGCTGAGCAAATCGACTGAAGTGAAACGGCAAGTAACGCGATTACGTCAACGAGAGTGCAATCATTCCTCAGGCATGTATTTAATCCGCAAACCGCAGAAAGCGATAACTCGGTCATAAAGTTAGGAGAGCAGATTTCTCGACGAAACCGTTGAACAGCTTTCATACCCGTATAGCGCTGCTTAACACCTACTATGACTCAAATATCAGCTTCAAAAAAAAAAAAAACATTTTAAAGCGTAACCTTTTAAGATTGCAATTGAGCGAAATTCTTTATTTATTTATTTATTTGATTGGAGGTTTAACGACCACCGTGAGCAACTCAATGGGCTATAAGCAGTCGCCCGTTCCTAATTTAGGGTCACTGGTTTCAGGGAAGGGAGAGAGCCAGTGCCGTAAGACAAACACAACATCCATGCCTCACCGGGATTCGAACCTAGACCCCATTCGAACGAATGATCAGAGGCCATCGCTTAGACCACTGCGCCATCGGGGCGGCATATTTGGGTTCTAATCATCACCATGATTAAATGAATACACTATAAGTAGTCGCCTGTCTCTAATGTACGGACACTGATTCCAGGGAAGGGAGAGAGCTAGCGCCGTACGACAAACGCAACATCCATGACTCACGGGATTCGAACCTGAACCCATCTCGCGGACGAATGATCGGAAACCATAGCTTAGACCACTGAGACACCAGGGCGGGGTGAACTTTTTTTTTTTTTTTTTTTTTGGAGGTTTAACGACCACCGTGAGCAACTCAATGGGCTATAAGCAGTCGCCCGTCCCTAATTTAGGGTCACTGGTTCCAGGGAAGGGAGAGAGCCAGCGCCGTAAGACAAACACAACATCCATGCCTCACCGGGATTCGAACCCGGACCCCGTTCGGACGAATGATCAGAGGCCATCGCTTAGACCACTGCGCCACCGGGGCGGCGTGAAATGTTTTTTTTTTTTTTTTTTGATTGTAGGTTTAACGACCACCGTGAGCAACTCAATGGGCTATAAGCAGTCGCCCGTCCCTAATTTAGGGTCACTGGTTCCAGGGAAGGGAGAGAGCCAGTGCCGTAAGACAAACACAACACCCATGCCTCGCCGGGATTCGAACCCGGACCCCTTACGGACGAATGATCAGAGGCCAACGCCTTAGACCACTGCGCCACCGGGGCGGCACGCGGCGTGAAATGTTCAAGCTTTAAACTTGGGATAAAATAACAGAGAAAACTATCTTGTTTTATTTTTTATTTTTTGTTTGGAGGTTTAACGACCACCGTGAGCAACTCAATGGGCTTAAGCAGTCGCCTGTCCTTAATTTAGGGGCACTGACTCCAGGGAAGAGAGAGAGCCAGTGCCATAAGACAAACACAACATTCATGCCTCACCGGAATTCGAACCCGGAACCTTCTCGAACGAGTAATCAGAAGCCATCGCTAAGAACACTGCGCCACCGGGGTGGCTATTTAGGGTTTTTTTTTTTTTTTTTGATTGGAGGTTTAACGACCACCGTGAGCAACTCAATGGGCTATAAGCAGTCGCCCTCCCTCATTTAGGGTCACTGGTTCCAGGTAAGGGAGAGAGCCAGTGCCGTAAGACAAACACAACATCCATGCCTCACCGGGATTCGAACCCGGACCCCTTACGGACGAATGATCAAAGGCCAGCGCCTTAGACCACTGCGCCACCAGGGCCGGCCTATTTAGGGTTTAATGACTACCATGAGGAACTGAAAGGACTACAAGCAGACGACCGTCCCTAATTTAGGGCCACCGATTGCAGGGAAGGGAGAAAGCCAGTGCCGTAAGACAAACACAACATCGATGCCCACAGGATTCGAAGCCAGGCCCATTTCGGACGAATGGTCAGAAATCATTCGTTCGAAATGGGCCTTGTTTTCCTAATCTATGGCAACTGGTTCCAGGGAAGGGAGAGAGTCAGAGCCGTAAAACAAACACAACATCCATGCTTCACAGAGATTTTTTTTTTTTTTTTTTTTTTTTTTGATTGGAGGTTTAACGACCACCATGTGAAACTGAATGGACTATAAGCAGTCGCCCATTCCTAATTTAGGGCCACTGGTTCCAGGGAACGGAGAGAGCCAATGCCGTAAAACAAACACGACACCCATGCCTCACAGGATTCGAACCCGGACCCCTTTCGGACGAATGATCGGAAGCTATCGCTTAGGCCACTCCGACACCAGGGCGGGGTGAAATGTTCAAGCTTTAAACCTGGGATAAAATAACGGAGAAAACTATCTTGTTTCGTTTTTATTTTATTTTTTATTTTTTTTGATTGGAGGTTTAACGACTACCATGAGCAGCTCAATGAGTTATAGGCAGCCGCCCGTCCCTAATTCAGGGGCACTGAATTCAGGGAAGGGAGTGAGCCAGTGCCATTAGACAAACACAACATCCATGCCTCACCGGAATTCGAACCCGGAACCTTCTCGGACGAGTGGTCAGAAGCCATCGCTAAGACCACGGCGCCACCGGGGTGGCTATTTGGTTCTATTTTTTATTGGAGGTTTAACGACCACTGTGAACAACTCAATGGGCTATAAGCAATCGCCCGTCCCTAATTTAGGGCCACTGGTTCCAGGGAAGGGAGAGAGCCAGTGCCGAAAGACAAACACAACATCCATGCCTCACCGGGATTCGAAACCGGACCCCTTTTGGACGAATGATCAGAGGCCATCGCTTAGACCACTGCGCCACCGGGGCGGCTATTTGGTGTTTAATGACTACCATGAGGAACTGAAAGGATTACAAGCAGACGACCGTCCCTAATTTAGGGCCACCGATTCCAGGGAAGGGAGAAAGCCAGTGCTGCAAGACAAACGGAACATCGATGCCACACAGGATTCGAACCCAGGCCCATTTCGGACGAATGGTCAAAAACCATCGCTTAAACCACTGCGCCACCTGAGCGGCTTTACTGTGTATGCAACAGCCGTCTTGGACTAGCAGGAAAGTTCCCACACCACGCTGTTGTGACTTGAACTGTACACAACTGCTAAGCCACAAACCAAGAGTGTGGATACATAAATATGGCACTCAAACATCTTGGACTCCAGTCTCACATCAGATGAAAGAGAGAACATTACGTCTCGACACTCTATGGAAGGAAGATCGCGAGCAGACGCCACCAAGCAGGCGCGTACTAGGCCTAGAGCTCTGCACGGGCCGGGCTCGTTTTTTTTGTTTGTTTTTTTTATTGGAGGTTTAACGACCACCGTGAGCAACTCAATGGGCTATAAGAAGTCGCCCGTCCCTAATTTAGGGTCACTGGTTCCAGGGAAGGGAGAGAGCCAGTGCCGTAAGACAAACACAACATCCATGCCTGAACGGGATTCGAACCCGGACCCCTTACGGACGAATGATCAGAGGCCAGCGCCTTAGACCACTGCGCCACCGGGGCGGCGGCTCGAACTTAGCAGGCCAGCCCGACACACTACGACCGTGCCAGGTAGTACCAAATCGACTCATCACTTACTACCGGGTCAGGTAGTACGTTTAAATGACTACCATGAGGAACTGAAAGGACTACAAGCAGACGTTTAATGACTACCATGAGGAACTGAAAGGACTACAAGCAGACGACCGTCCCTAATTTAGGGCCACCGATTGCAGGGAAGGGAGAAAGCCAATGCCGTAACACAAACACAAAATCGATGCCCACAGGATTCGAAGCCAGGCCCATTTCGGACGAATGGTCAGAAATCATTCGTTCGAAATGGGCCTTGTTTTCCTAATCTATGGCAACTGGTTCCAGGGAAGGGAGAGAGTCAGTGCCGTAAAACAAACACAACATCCATGCTTCACAGAGATTTTTTTTTTTTTTTTTTTGATTGGAGGTTTAACGACCACCATGTGAAACTGAATGGACTATAAGCAGTCGCCCATTCCTAATTTAGGGCCACTGGTTCCAGGGAACGGAGAGAGCCAATGCCGTAAAACAAACACGACACCCATGCCTCACAGGATTCGAACCCGGACCCCTTTCGGACGAATGATCGGAAGCTATCGCTTAGGCCACTCCGACACCGGGGCGGGGTGAAATGTTCAAGCTTTAAACCTGGGATAAAATAACGGAGAAAACTATCTTGTTTCGTTTTTATTTTATTTTTATTTTTTTTGATTGGAGGTTTAACGACTACCATGAGCAGCTCAATGAGTTATAGGCAGCCGCCCGTCCCTAATTCAGGGGCACTGAATTCAGGGAAGGGAGTGAGCCAGTGCCATTAGACAAACACAACATCCATGCCTCACCGGAATTCGAACCCGGAACCTTCTCGGACGAGTGGTCAGAAGCCATCGCTAAGACCACGGCGCCACCGGGGTGGCTATTTGGTTCTATTTTTTATTGGAGGTTTAACGACCACTGTGAACAACTCAATGGGCTATAAGCAATCGCCCGTCCCTAATTTAGGGCCACTGGTTCCAGGGAAGGGAGAGAGCCAGTGCCGAAAGACAAACACAACATCCATGCCTCACCGGGATTCGAAACCGGACCCCTTTTGGACGAATGACCAGAGGCCATCGCTTAGACCACTGCGCCACCGGGGCGGCTGATTGGAGGTTTAACGACCACCGTGAGCAACTCAATGGCCTATAGGCAGTTGCCCGTTCCTAATTTAGGGTCACTGGTTCCAGGGAAGGGAGAGAGCCAGTTCCGTAAGACAAACACAACATCCATGCCTCACCGGGATTCGAACCAGGACCCCTTCCGGACGAATGATCAGAGGCCATCGCTTAGACCACTGCGCCACCAGTGCGGCCCACCGAGATTCGAACCCGGACCCATCGCGGACGGATAGTTAGTAGCCATTGTTTTGTTTTTTTGTTGTTGTTTTTTTTTTATTGGAGGTTTAACGACCACCGTGAGCAACTCAATGGGCTATAAGCAGTCGCCCGTCCCTAATTTAGGGTCACTGGTTCCAGGGAAGGGAGAGAGCCAGTACCGTAAGACAAACACAACACCCATGCCTCACCGGGATTCGAACCCGGACCCCAGACGGACGAATGATCAGAGGCTAGCGCCTTAGACCACTGCGCCACCGGGGCGGCGCCATCGTTTGGAACACTGCGCCACCGAGGCGGCATATTTGGTGTTTAATGACCATTATGTGAAACTGAATGGACTATAAGCAGTCGCCCATTCCTAATTTAGGGCCACTGGTTCCAGGGAACGGAGAGAGCCAATGCCGTAAAACAAACACGACACCCAAGCCTCACAGGATTCGAACCCGGACCCCTTTCGGACGAATGATCGGAAGCTATCGCTTAGGCCACTGCGACACCAGGGCGGGGGTGAAATGTTCAAGCTTTAAACCTGGGATAAAATAACGGAGAAAACTATCTTGTTTCGTTTTTATTTTATTTTTATTTTTTTTTGATTGGAGGTTTAACGACTACCATGAGCAACTCAATGGGCTATAGGCAGCCGCCCGTCCCTAATTGAGGGGCACTGAATTCAGGGAAGGGAGTGAGCCAGTGCCATAAGACAAACACAACATCCATGCCTCACCGGAATTCGAACCCGGTACCTTCTCGGACGAGTGGTCAGAAGCCATCGCTAAGACCACGGCGCCACCGGGGTGGCTATTTGGTTTTAATTTTTATTGGAGGTTTAACGACCACTGTGAACAACTCAATGGGCTATAAGCAATCGCCCGTCCCTAATTTAGGGCCACTGGTTCCAGGGAAGGGAGAGAGCCAGTGCCGAAAGACAAACACAACATCCATGCCTCACCGGGATTCGAAACTGGACCCCTTTTGGACGAATGATCAGAGGCCATCGCTTAGACCACTGCGCCACCGGGGCGGCTATTTGGGGTTTAATGACTACCATGAGGAACTGAAAGGACTACAAGCAGACGACCGTCCCTAATTTAGGGCCACCGATTCCAGGGAATGGAGAAAGCCAGTGCTGCAAGACAAACGGAACATCGATGCCACACAGGATTCGAACCCAGGCCCATTTCGGACGAATGGTCAAAAACCATCGCTTAAACCACTGCGCCACCTGAGCGGCTTTACAGTGTATGCAACAGCCGTCTTGGACTAGCAGGAAAGTTCCCACACCACGCTGTTGTGACTTGAGCTGTACACAACTGCTAAGCCACAAACCAAGAGTGTGGATACATAAATATGGCACTCAAACATCTTGGACTCCAGTCTCACATCAGATGAAAGAGAGAACATTACGTCTCGACACTCTATGGAAGGAAGATCGCGAGCACACGCCACCAAGCAGGCGCGTACTAGGCCTAGAGCTCTGCACGGGCCGGGCTCGTTTGTTTTTTGTTTTTTTTGATTGGAGGTTTTGTTTGTTTGTTTGTTTGTTTGTTTGATTGGAGGTTTAACGACCACCGTGAGCAACTCAATGGGCTATAAGCAGTCGCCCGTCCCTAATTTAGGGTCACTGGTTCCAGGGAAGGGAGAGAACCAGTGCCGTAAGACAAACACAACATCCATGCCTCACCGGGATTCGAACCCGGACCCTTTCGGACGAATGATCAGAAGCCATCGCTGAGACCAGTGCGCCACTGGGGCGGCTATTGAAGGTTTAACGACCACCGGGAACAGTACACACACCGCCTATGTACAGGGGATTTTAGGAAGGGAGTGTATGTTTGTTTGTTTGTTTGTTTGTAGGTTTAACGACCACCGTGAGCAACTCAATGGGCTATAACCAGTAGCCCGTCCCTAATTTAGGGTCACTGGTTCCACGGAAGGGAGAGAACCAGTGCCGTAAGACAAACACAACATCCATGCCTCACCGGGATTGGAACCCGGACCCTTTCGGACGAATGATCAGAAGCCATCGCTGAGACCAGTGCGCCACTGGGGCGGCTATTGAAGGTTTAACGCCCACCGGGAGCAACTCAATGGGCTATGATCATGATCATATGTAGGGGATTTTAGGAAGGGAGTGTATGACGCCAGGTCTTAAACAACGCTTAGAAATAGGAAGCTAGGAGATTTGGGCTAGAGTGCCCGATAGGAAAGTGACACGGAAGCGAAGTAGAAAGGGGGAGGAAGACGCCCTTATTTATTACCGGGGGGCCAGTGCCCTGGGTCCGACGGCTTAACATGCCCATCCGACGCACGGCGGATATTTAGTGGATCGAGCGTTCGTACCTTCCTGGGATCGAACCTGACGTCCTTTCCGTGGCAGTAACGAACGTAGCCCGCGGCCTAACAAATGGGCTATAAGCAGTCGCCCCTCCCTAATTTAGGGTCACTGGTTCCAGGGAAGGGAGAGAGCCAGTGCCGTAAGACGAACACAACATCCATGCCTCAACGGGTTTCGAACCCGGACCCCTTTCTGACGAAGGATCAGAGGCCATCGCTTAGACTACTGCGCCACCGGGGCGGCCACTGCAGATTGTGTCCGGAAAAATCCCCCATAACTGACAAATGCTTAATACAACAAGTCTTTAATTAACAAAAATCTGGATTCTAAAAATCAATGAGCTCAGGTAAGAAAATTTCCGAATTGCTGGAGCGGCATATGTTACGTAGGTATAGATTCAAATTCTCTAGGAGCCAGCAAAGACTGCAATCGAAGCACAGCACACTGTCAAAAATAAGTGGTGCGAATTCACGGAAAATTTCTAAATGTAACGTGCAGCAAAGTTGGCGGTAGGTGTCTCTCTCTATCTCTCAGAAATTTTCGTTTTTAAAAGTGCCCGTTTATTTTAACTTCCGTATTTTCACAGATTTCCCGTAGTCAGGAATTCAGTTTACATCAGAAAAAATACATTTCAGGTTTTTCTGTATTGAAACTGAAGTTCTGCAAAATCGACGAACCTGTATACTTTTCAGCCCTTACCCCAGATAATACTTCCGCTGCAGATAGGCTGTAGCCCCCATCGTTTGGGTTGGTAACGCACGCCTTTAACCACTGAGCCACAAACGCTCGGAAAAATTGTGTTTCGACACCGCTGGGATTGATCCCAGATCCCTCGATAACTAGCCGAGTGCATTCGCCTTCCGCTACGGTGGCCACACATCCACGGCGCTATGTGTGTTTATCTGTCAGCATCTGACTTCACAAATCCTTAGCGATGGGCTCAGACTCTGAGACGTCACACATCTGGTGGAGCTTAAAGGCTCAAGCTATTTAATAATTTTCACACGGCTAGTTATCGAGAGATCTGGGGTTCGATCCCAGAAGGGTCCGGATAACAATTTCTTTTATTGCTGTGTTCATTTAAGAAAAACGCGAAAAGAGCGATGACTTTGTCTATTTACATTGCCTCTACATATTTGAAAGATTTTCACAATTTCATTTTCTATTGGAGCTCATTTTCCTGTATAGGTTTGTAACAAGCCTTTTTTTTTTTTTTTTTTTTTTTTCTGTAGGAGGACTTTCTGCAAATTAAGCATTTTTCATCGTAATTTTTCGAAGCAACAAAATGCTTTGCAACTTGATTTTTTAAACGGACGACGACTTTCAATCATCTTTTAAAAAACTGAAATTTATTTTTGTAGTATTATTTCAGAAAAAAAAACAACTCCTAAGTATAAAATTTACTCTTGACAGCTATAACAGCTTTTATCTCAAGTTGTCCGAAGACTGACACACAGACATTATACACTGAAGAGCCACTGAATTAGATATACTTGTCTAGTATCGTGTAGCACCACCTTTCGCCCTGATGACGGCGGCGATTCGTCTCGGCATGGACTCGACAAGACATCGGAAGCGTTGGGAAGCCATACGGATCCACGACCCCTGAACAAGCTCCCACAGTTCACGAAGATTTGATGGAGGGGGTCAGAGCCTCGAACATCTCTGTCGATGGCATCCCAGATGTGCTCGATGGGATTGAGGTCATGTGACCTAGCTGGCCAAGGAAGCGAGGTCACGTCGGTGGAAACCATTCGGATACAGTTCGGGAGCTGCGTTGTCTTGTCGCAGGATGAGGTCCTCAGTGGGATGTTGAAGACGCACAAACGGGAGCAAATGGTCGTCCAGGATATCCCGGTAACAATGACCTGTGAGGGACGATGTCACACGTACCAGGGGTCCAATTTCACTCCACGTAAACAGTCCCCAGACGAGAATGATACCCCCACCAGCTTGAAGAGTTCCCTGATGGCAAGAAGAATCCATCGCTTCATGTGGTTTGCGCCGTACTCGTATCCTGCCATCCGCATGTACCAACGTGAATCTCGACTCATCAGTCCAGGCAACATTTTTCCACATGTCAAGGGTCCAGTGGCGATGTTTCCGTGCCCATGAAAATCTTTGCACCCTGTGATGTGCGGTCAGCAGCGGTACCCTCGTGGGACGATGGCTTCTATACCCCATAGCGAGGAGATGGTTCTGGATGGTGTGGCTGCTTACACGTTTTTGTGCACCAGCGTTAAATTGCCCAGTGATTTCTTGCACTGTGGCCCGTCTATCCGCTGTTACAATGCGAGCTAGCCGACGATGACCCCGCTCATCCACACGCTGTTGTCCACGGCAGTTGGCCCTTGCAGGGATGGTTTTACTGGATTCGATGTACTCACGGTGCACCCGTGACACACTGGCTCGTGAAAATCCCAGTGCCTGCACGACTTCCGAGATAAAGTGACCCATTCGTCGGGCCCCGACAATAAGCCCACGATCAAATGCGCTTAGATCCTTTGTCTTACCCATACTGTGTACGACTCTTACAGATTCCCATCGCATCACTCCTTATATTCTTGGATCGCTGCATACGTCATGTCGTTTCCGTTTACAGGGCCGCCCGCACCGCCACATTTGCATAACTCCAGCTGCCTTTAATTCAATTGCTCTTCAGTGTATAATTATCTGTACAATAAAATAAGAACCCGGTTTCTTACAGTAACACAATATACACTGGCGTGCAAAAATGAAGGACGAGACGGTATTCGAATGTAACGTCGTGCAGAAGTGCTCCACATCGACTCAAATCATACCATAAGATCCCGAAGATGTAAGAATATGGGACAAGTGAGCAAAACTGTCCAAACAAGGAATCCAAAGGATGCAAAGGCACTTGATTGAAAAGGTAGCTTCGAGCACAACTGGACAGAAGACAGAAACGTCCATGTGACAGGCGGCTGCCAAGAAAAAGCCAGTCTTTAGTAGGGGATATGATCACCCCTGACTGCGTTCCAGAATTTACAACGTCTGTCCATGTTGAGGACGAGGTTGTCAAGGAGCTGTTGAGGCATCGGAGCCCATTCCTCTTGTAGCGCCAATCGCAGCTGCGGAATCGTTGCTGGCGGCTGGAGACGTGCTGCCAAGCGTCTCCCGAGAAGGTCCCATACGTGTTCGATTGGATTTAGGTCCGCGGACCTTGCGGGTCAATCCATGCGCTGAATATCTTCACTCTCCAGCAGCTCTGCGACAGCCACTGTACGATGAGGTGTAGCGTTGTCGTCCATGAATAGGAACTCAGGACCCACAGCACCTCTAAACAGACGCACGTGAGGCAGGAGAACCTCGGTACAATAGCGGACACCAGTTACTGAACCTCCTTGGAAGATGTGGATGTCAGTACGGCTACCAAGCATGATACCGCCCCAAACGAAAACTCCGCCACTTCCAAACCGGTCCCTTTTGGAGGTGTGATTGCGTGTTCCCTGCTCTCTCCAGATGTGTATACTTCCAGAATAGCTCGTCAGAATAAATCGGCTCTCATCCGTAAAGAGAACTAGACCCCATTGCTGATGTGTCCAGTTCTTGTGTTCCTGGCACCACAGAAACCGCCGTCTCCGATGAGCGGGCGTTAATGGCACACACCGTACTGGTGGTCGAGCAAATAGACCACCTTTATGCAGCCTCCTGGCCACGGTAAAACGCGATAACGGACGTCCAGTTGCCTGTTGCATGTGACTTACGATTTTTTCCGCTGTCTGCCATCTGTCTCTTGTCGCCTGTAGGACAATATACCGGTCGTCCACCGCCGTGGTTGCTCGTGGACGACCACTGCTAAACTTCTCGGACAGCTGTTCCTGTCGTTTGAAATGCTCTCCAAGCTCGTGTAACGATGCTGTGAGCGATCCCGAACTCCTCGGCCACACTAGTCACACTTCAACCTTCTTCCCAATGACGCGACCTCGGGTAAAGTCATCCAGATGTCGTCTACTGGATTGCCTGTTGGCCATATCACACGGTGGCAGCAACTCGACGTCGTTCAAACCGATGTACACCGTGCAATAGCTTTCACCGAATTGCTGAGCGTACACCGCCCGTGTGCTTTATACCCTTCCGACACCCCCTCGCCCCCGTACGTCATGTTGCATATATGCGCATGCCCTAGTCTATCTCCTGAGTGGTCTTTCGATCCGTTCTGGCTGCTCGTTCCGCTGTTATGCTAATTTCTCCTCTTCGTCCTTAATTTTTGCACACCAGTGTATAAAAATAGCTGGTGAACAAAACAGGGGAGAGGAGAAGAAATATCCTGTGCCACAATAAACAAAATTCATGCGATATACTATCCACAATATCCAATCACGCTATGCAACTTCAAAATACGACAGACGATTGAAATTTGAAATTTAATCAAACCTCAAGTTCCTATTACCGGTAATTTCTCTTATACGAATACGGAAAAAGTGAAAACGGGTTTTTTCCGTTAATATACGAAAGGAATTGTGGAAAGGTTTCTGAAAATTCAGAATTTTTCGTTAACACATCTCTAAAATGGTAATTTACCGTCAATATAAGAAAGAAACTGCGGAGAGGTTTCTGAAATTCGGAATTTTCCGTTAACACATCTCTAAAACGGTAATTTATCGTCAATATAAGAAAGAAACTGCGGAAAGGTTTCTGAAGATTCAGAATTTTCCAGTGGTACGAAAAATCCATGAAATTCAGGTTTCTTTCTGCCATTTCACGGAAAAGGTTGTATCAGAAATATGCTTCGTTAATTCGCGAAAGAAATGACGGAAAGTGGTTTGTGAATTTCAGATTTTTTTTTTTTTTACAGTGAACGCAAAGAAACAACGTTACAATCTATGCTAAAAGCATTTTAGGGAAATGTCAACCATTTCAGAATTTTTCCTGAAGGCTGCCAAAACAGTTTGCGCTGTGTTGTTCGTTCTGTTGGTGACCGAGAAAGTCAAAAACACCGGGGTCGCGCACAATACTAAAAGACGGAAACAATCCGCCATTGTTTGCGGCTTTGTCTCCAGAAATTGCACTCATACAATACCGATAATTTTAACCTGTTGTGCCATTCCTATATAGGTTAATGACATGGGGTCTGTTTATTCAATTCATAAGTTGTATGATCAGAACATGTACAGGTACTCATCAGCGTAAAAATGGAAAGCTTTTTTGATTCACAAAATTTTCGCACAAAACTATTTATAACGAAGTAAATTTCTCCGTCATTTCTATCCACGCCAGGATTCGAACCCGGGTCCCCTCATTCCGGAATAAGTTGCTCTACCAATTGAGCTACGCGGACGTTTTACTCTGATTCCTATCTGCCTTTATGTCACCGTCCTTCTGGCAGGTACGTCACATCTCCTGGTACGTTACATATTGAACACATGATTTTTAATCATAGCAACAAATGTTTATTCCAGGGGTGCACAAAATGTTCAGGGCCCAATATTTCCCCAGACCACATTTTTTTTTTTTTTTTGTCTGAAATTTCCCCTAAAACTGTAGCGGATTTTCATACAAGTTTAAGTGATTATTAGAGTAAATGTCAATGATCAAGAACTATCCATTAAGCCTATTACTTAAAAATTTGAAAAAAAAAAAAAAAAAAAAAACAGATATTTATTCCAATGAATAACTAGCTTTTTTCACGAAAAAAAATTGTCTTTTTTTTGCGCACGAAAGATTTAGTGCTTCAGGTGAATCTCTCCCCTTTAGTAGGTGCAAGTTTTAGGCGAGACAGGAATAGGCGAATCAAGAATTATTTCTTCACCTAAAATGGCGGAACCCATTAACTTTCGACGTACGAAGAATAGGCGAATCAAGAAGTAACCCAGGGCAGAGAGGCTGAAAAATAAACAGCTAAAATATTCTGTAATTAATTATAATTTATTTTATTCTAGTATTCCATGCGTCTAATTGTGCCAGATAATTTTACTGAATGAAATTTTAATTCGACTTAAATCCTTTGAAAAATGCATGGGGTCATTCGCTTTAAAATGTCCGGAACCCCCAATAATTTTACAATTTTTTAAATGACACATTTAGCTGTCATTTTTCATTTTTATTTTTTTTCTATTGGAGGTTTAAAAATCACCTAGAGCAACTCCGTGGGCTATAAGCAGTCGCTTGTACCTAATTTAGGGTCAATGGTTCCAAGGAAGGGCGAGAGCCAGCACCATGAGACAAACACAACATCCATGCCTCAGCAGGATTCGAACCCGGACCCATCTCGGACGAAGGATCAGAAGCCGACGCTTACAGCACTGGCCAATTAGTTTCGGAAACGCTTATTAGCGTGATTAGTGGTTGCGTCGTACTTGTTACTCGCGCCACGCTGTCTGCGCCTTGGCATCACTAAAGTAGTTCAGGCTCAGTGAATCGTTTGCGAGCAGCAGTTCGCAGTACGTCACAACCCTCATGACCTCTTGTATTCATAACGACACAGTTTTTAAAATGATTACCGTGAAGTAAATTACTCCCATTTTTCACGTTATATTCGTCGTTAATAAATGAATTTCTCGTTTTATTTACGCTTTCCAACCGTAGGTTGAAGAAGCGTATATGCTCCAGCTTTGTCCGTCGGCACGATAACTCGCGTAAAAATGGTTCGATTTCGATGAAATTTTAGTATGTGGTAGGGGACCACCTGGACACGAACCCTATCGAATATGGACGAAATGGGGTCAAAGGTCAGGACATAGGAGCGGGATCCATTCCACTGCTTTTATGCGTCATAACTAACGTAAAAAAGGTTCGATTTCGATGAAATTTTAGTATGTGGTAGGGGACTACCTAGGAACAAACCCTACTGAAAATGGGCGAAATGGGGTCAAAGGTCAGGACATAGGAGCGGAATCACTTCCATCGCCATTATGCGTCATAACTTACGTAAAAATACTTCGATTTGGATGAAATGTTAGTATGTTGTAGGGGCCTGCCTGAGGACGAATCCTATTGAAAATGGGCGAAATGGGGTCAACGGTTTGGACACAGGAGCGGGATCTATTTCATAGCCCTTATACATCATAACTTACGTAAAAATGCTTCAATTGCGACAAAACTTTATCATGTTATTTCGGGGGTATACTGAACTAGTTCTGTTTAATATCATTGAAATGGGGTCAGAGGTCAGGACGCAGGAGCGACACTTATTCCACAGCCATCATCCTCATAACTTGAGTAATGATTTCTGGTATGTTGGAAAGCGTATTATAATCAATGCATTGCATTATTTTACTAACTTGTTATTACTATTATTATTTTACCCCCGGGCAAAAATTTCCCCGAACCTTGTTCGCGCGTTAGGACATATTCTGCACCCCTGGTTTATTCTTCGGAAAACCAGCTGATCAGGGCTTGAAAAATATATTGCTCAACATACCCGGTCATGTACTTCTTTTTCCCTACATGACCGATTGATTGGGCATATCAAAAATCTAGCTCTTTGCAGATTCAAAAGTTTTAAAACAAAGTAATGTTTTTGTATTGGGCGTGTGCATAAAGTTCCTGTTTTTTTTTTTTTTTTTTTTGGAGGTTTAACGACCACCGTGAGCAACTTAATGGGCTATAAGCAGCCACCCGTCCCTAATTTAGGGTCACTGGTTCCAGGGAAGGGAGAGAACCAGTGCCGTAAGACAAACACAACATCCATGCCTCGCCGGGATTCGAACCCGGACCCCTTTTCGGACGAATGATCAGAGGCCATCGCTTAGACAACTGCGTCACCGAGCGGTAATTGAAGGTTTAACAACCACAGTGAGCAACTCAATGGGCTATAAGCAGTCGCCCGTCCCTAATTTAGGGCCACTGGTTCCAGGGAAGGGAGAGAGCCAGTGCCGTAAGACAAACACAACAACCATGCCTCACCGGGATTCGAACCCGGACCCCTTTTGGACGAATCATCAGAGGCCATCACTTAGACCACTGCGCCACCGGGGTGGCCTACCTGTTTTTGTAGGCTACAAAGAAAGGAGGAGAACACAACAAATAACGTACCTGGGATTTCTTTTTTTTTTTTTTTTTTTTTTTTTGATTGGAATTTTAACGACCACCGTGAGCAACTCAATGGGCTATAAGCAGTCGCCCGTCCCTAATTTAGGGTCACTGGTTCCAGGGAAGGGAGAGAGCCAGTGCCGTAAGACAAACACAACACCCATGCCTGACCGGGATTCGAACCCGGACCCCTTACGGACGAATGATCAGAGACCAGCGCCTTAGACCATTGCGCCACCGGGGCGGCCCTGGGATTTCACATAATTGCCATCATTCTGTATGACCTCTTGACATATGTCTATAATGAATATCACCCGGAAACACTCCTGTGTTTCACAGTCAAAAAAAAAATCATGTAATGCCGTTTTCACATCGTCCACATCATCGAAGATTTGGAAAGCGAAGGCGTTTTGTAACGATCGAAAATGGTGGTAGTCATGTCAGGAAAATACGCCAGGTGAGGTAACACTTCCCAACCAAAGTCTAGTAATTTTTGCCGTGGGATTAAAGTAGCATGAGGTCTGGCGTTATTATGATGAAGGATCACGCCTTTGCAATTGACGAGTGCTGGCCGCTTCCATGTCAGTTGTTCTCGCAATCTGCACACCTGTTGGCAGTAGAAGTCAGCATTTATCGTTCGGTTAGGTGCCAACACCTCCCAGTGGAATATGCCCTGGACATCCCACCAAACACTCAACAAAACTTTTTTAGGATGCAGTCCCCCTTTTGAAGTCGATGGAGCAGGCTCTCCGCTTATTGGCACACAGTCCGTCGACGCTTTAAATTACGGTACAGTACCCATTTCTCATCACCCGTTACTATTCGTCCCCAAAACGGTTTATTTCTGTGACGAGAAAGCAAAGAAACACAGGTACGGATTATCTCCTCTTTTTGCTTTGCAGAAAGCTGGTGCGGAACCCAGTTACCAAACTTGGTGATGAACCCAAGCGCATGCATCCGTCTTTCGACTGTTATTTTGTGTACCGACAACGTTTCCGCTAATTCCTGAACGGTTGGATGTTGGTCATTTGTTATAGCTTAGTCCACATCCTCGTCAGAAACAACGGATGGACGTCCAGGAGGTGGTTGATATTCACAGCTCCTGCCTCCGTCTCGGAATTTTCGAAACCAACGGCAACATGTGCTATCATCAACTGCATCCTCCCCATACACTTGACAGATGTTGCGGCAAGCCGCGGCTAGAGTACTACTGCCTTTACCGAACTCGTGCAGCAAATAATGTCTAATGTGCTCCTTATCGCATATCATGTTACACCGTTTGTGATTTTCGTTACGAATGACTTACTCGGACAAAACGACGCCTTCTCAAAACCCGGAAAGCCTCCTAGAAGTTTTAGGACGATTATTCCTCAATGACATGGAATTTCGGGAATCGGAAGGCGTCAAAACCTGACCGTGAACAATGTCCAATCACATGCAAAAAATCACGGTGATCGGATGTGTCAACTCCTACCTATGCCCGAAAAACTAATTGTCTCGAGTCTCGTAAAGAGAGCTCCGCTCGGCCTTCGGCCTCGCTTCGCTCAAAAATGTTATGATGAAATAATGTTCGGCGGTAGTTGAGTAAAATGCATAGTTGAATAACAATGAAAATAACTATTGTTGTGTCACTTCATGTGACCCAGACAGGATTTAAAAAATCTGATTTTATTAGAAGGTTCAAATTCGTGCAGAAATAGTCAAAAGTAATCAAGGTAGTTAGTTGCCTTCGATGCACGATCTTGATAAGAAAAATCACACGCAATACAAATTCAAATTCATTGGCTGAATTTAAAGATTTTATTGTATATAGTTTGAGGTATAAGAACTTTCAGGTTTCCCTAGAACCCATCGTCAGATACATAAACGGAAGACGAAAGGGAATACGTTTAAATAGAATATGTTACGTGACATGATATAGATACCAGGTATAATATACATATGCTACAGCGTCACGTGGTTTCAAATTATCTAAACAACGTGATAAGTATCGTGAAATAAAGAAAATAGAATGCAGGAATACATACAGTACTTCATTGTAATAAATAATAGAAAAATTAATTTGTAACTAAATTAATGTGTGTTGTTCTCATCTGCAGTCCCCAAACCCATGGGGGGTGGAGAGAGTACAGATTCCCGGGCCCGGGCTTCCAGGGGGCCCGCGGGTTAGCAAGGCAGGTAAAAACGTTTAATTAAATTTTCAACTGTACAAAGCCATGAAGATTGAACATTGGAAACAGCCAGTAGCCAAGCGCAGTTTTCTTAGGGATTTTTGCCCCTCCCACTTGTGAGAATGTGTAAACAATGCAGAAATGGCACAGCCCTGGCGAACATCAGCAGATCACAATTCACGTAGCTTTGTATTTCATTATACACTATCTACCAACACGTAATTGGACACCCCTGCAATCGACGATATCTGCGGTCCTGATACACGTCACGGCCGCCGCCGTTAAATATCGTGTGGGAAACAACAACGCAACCAGTCGCATGCAAGATGCCACGCAGTTCGGAGCTCTCTGATTTCGAGAAAGGTGTAATCGTCGGGTTTCACAGAAATGGCCGATCCATACATGACATATCCAGCGAGTTGAAGTACCCAAAATCGACAGTGATCTACGTGATTGGCAAGTGGAAGATGAGAGGTGACTGTCGGAATGTGCCCCGACTCGGCAGACCCACAAAACTGGGAGTTAGAGACCGACGGGTGCTGGCCAGAGAAATTCGGAAGAACCGCACCAAATCGATGGGCCACATTCCACAGGCATCCGGAAGTGTTCTTTTGATGAATACCATCCGTAAGGAAGCCCATCTGCTCGGTTATCATGGACGTGCTGCCGCCCACAAGCCTTTGATCACCAAGTCCAATAGCGCTGCTCGGCTAACGTGGTGCAAAGAACGTCGACAGTGGACCGTTTAACAGTGGAAATAGGTTCTCTGGAGGGACGAATCAGGGTTCACCCTCTACCGTTCGGATGGCAGGGTATGGGTTTGGCGTCTTCCTGGAGAACGCCTCCTGCAGGAATGTATTATTCCTACTGTGAAGTTTGGCAGCGGTGGAATTATGCTATGGGGGTGTTTCTCCTGGTATGGCATGGGACCCTTGGTCGCAATTCCTGGTAGACTCAACGCCGAGACCTACTGCACCATTTTGGATGACCATGCGCTTCCTACGTTGTGGCAGTTTTACGGGGTGGAGACATGTTACTTTCAGGATGATAATGCCACCTGTCATGTTGCGAGGTCCACCATGGCTTGGTATGGTGACAATGGGGTTAATCAAATGGACTGGCCTGCGCAGGAGCCCGGACCTTAACCCTATCGAACATCTCTGGGACGAGTTGGAGCGTCGACTTAAGGGGTGACCCCACCGTCCGAAATCGGTGAAGGAACTGACCTGTCTTCTCCAAGCCGAGTGGAAGAAAATACCGCTAGCCGTCGTACAGCGCCTGGTTGAGATTATGCCCCGGAGGTTCGCAGCTGTAATCGCCGCTCGTGGAGGCTCCACCAAATATATATTTTTTTTTTATTGGAGGTTTAACGACCACCGTGAGCAACTCAATGGGCTATAAGCAGTCGCCCGTCCCTAATTTAGGGTCACTGGTTCCAGGGAAGGGAGAGAGCCAGTGCCGAAAGACAAACACAACATCCATGCCTCACCGGGATTCGAACCCGGACCCTTTTTTCAGACGAATGATCAGAGGCCATCGCTTAGACCACTGTGCCACCGGGGCGGCACACCAACTACTGAAGGTGAATAAACTTGGTTTTCCTTTGCTATCACAGGTGTCCAATTACTTGTTGGTAGATAGTGTATAAGTATTTTATCAATTCGCGTATTGCACTTTTATTTTTAAAGAAAGCAAAATTGGGATGCCACAGGAGGGAGAATTATGGATAACTCAACTTCCCGAAGTGAATCAGTACAAACAGCTTTGCCAATAATTCTCTACCGCACGGACAAAGGACTTTTTTGGTGTCAAGGGCCAGAGAAGAGAGAAAATGATTTTTTAAGAAAAACCAAAATTTGGAAGAGAATTATTAAAAAAAAAGAAGTGAAGGTGGAGTCGTAATCGCGTTGAATAATAAAATACTGTTACTCACTGGGTAAGGGACCGTGAAATGCTAAGAGCGTATTAAAAAGCTTCCTGGTAGTTAATTATTTTCAAAAATGTGTCGTGAGGAGGTTTCTGCTAAACATATATCCCTTGGCTTTGGAAAATAGTACTAGAGGAAATCTTTGTGCGAGTGTGACAGTAGTACATGTTTTTCAAGCGAGATTAGTCCATCGTAAGTCAATCTTTTTTCTTTGCTATATTTTATTAACAAGTATAGTGATTAAGAAGGCATGCGAAAGGAATCAATAGAAACTAAGTGATTTACATCCCCAAAACTAAAGTTACATTGCAGCCAGTAAACTAGGACGAGAATCAAAGCTAAGCAATATTATTTATGTAGAATTGTCATGGGCATTTTTGCATATTTTCCAGATTTGTGCATTTCTTCCGAGGTCATTTGTGTGGATGCTTGTTCTGCAGACATTTTTTAATGATTCTTAAAAAGTTTTGCAAGGAGCAGATAAACAGCTATTCGTTTTTAATTTTATCAATATTCTCTTTAAATTCTATAGTGTGTGAAGTTGTGAGCAACTGAAATTTCTCTTGTGCAAAAATTAAAACTAAATGGAAATTTCTTTCTGCAGGAGAGAGAAAGGCGCAAGCATGATTAGTGCTTATTGCAGAACTGATTTATTTTTCTCAAGAAGTAGGTGTTTCTATTACTTTCAAATATTTTCTTTCCTTTTTTTGCTACGAAATGTTTTGCTAAACTGATCTTCTACCAATAAGCATTAATTTTGTATTTATTTGTTTTGTAGCACCTTCATACCGTGTGCCAATGCCAGCAGCTTAAACGGGAACAGCCGACACCATACATTCTTATCGATTAAATTCAGCTTACTGCATATTAATCAGACAGAGACCAAGCCTGTAAAATTATAAAACTTCGTATCTGGGACAGAAATTTTAGGAGGGAAGTATGTGTAAAACTTTAAAAAGTATGCGTCATCGAATGGTTTTTCTAGATTTTTTGCTGCGTGATTATAAATGTGCAAAAAATATATATCTATATATCTTAACGCTTTCATTTACGTTTTCCAACCGTAGGTTGAAGAAGCGTATATGCTCCAGCTTTGTCCGTCTGTCCGCACAATGACAAGCGTAAAAATGGTTCGATTTCGATGAAAGTTTAGTATATGGTAGGGGACCACCTGGGAACGAATCCTATTGAAAATGGGTAAAGTGGGGTCAAAGGTCAGGACATAGAAGCGGGATGCATTTCATTGCCGTTATGCGTCATAACTTCCGTAAAAATGGTTCGATTTCAATGAAATTTTATCAAGTAGTAGGGGACAACGTGGGGACGAACCCTATTGAAAATGGGTGAAGTGGGGTCAAAGGTCAGGACATAGGAGCGGGATGCATGCCATAGCCCTTATGCGCCATAACTTGCGTAAATATGGTTCGATTTCAATGAAATTGTATTATGTGGCGGAGGACCACCTAGGGACGAACCCTATTGAAAATGGGTGAAGTGGGTTCAAAGGTCAGGATAAAGGAGCAGGATGCATTCCATTGCCCTTATGCGTCATTACTTGCGTAAAAATGGATCGATTTTGATAAAATTTTAGTAAGTGGTAGGGGACAACTTGGGGACGAACCCTGTTGGAAATGGGTGAAATGGGGTCAAAGGTCAGGACATAGGATCGGGATCCATTCCATGGCCCTTATGCGGCGTTATAATTTACGTAAAAATGCTTCAATTGAGACAAAACTTTATCATGTTGTTCCGGAAGTATACTTTACCGGTTCTATTGATTATAATCGAAATGGGGTCAAAGGTCAGGTCATAGGAGCGAGATTTATTCTACAGCCATTATCCTCATAACTTGAGTAATGGTTTCTGGTATGCTGGAAAGCGTATCATAATCAATGCATTGCATGATTTTACTAACTTGTTTATCTTTCAGGCTGTTCATAAACAACAGTAAAGAGGAAAACACCGTTATGTACCTTTTTTATTTGTTTCGACTGCACAAACTAATTTTGTTTTCATAGAAATTGCTTATTGACATTCAAAAAAGGGAAGGGGAGGAGGGCGCTTAATTGCTTTTTTTTTTTTTTTTTTTTTGATTGGAGGTTTAACGACCACCGTGAGCAACTCAATGGGCTATAAGCAGTTGTCCGTCCCTAATTTAGGGTCACTGGTTCCATTGAAGGGAGAGAGCCAGTGCCGCAAGACAAACACAACATCCATGCCTCACCGGGATTCGAACCCGGACCCCATCGAATGATCAGAGGCCATCGCTTAGACCACTGCGCCACTGGGGCGGCTAATTGCTTTTTCTCGGATCCCGTAAATTAATGGTTGGGTACTGCTCATCTGGAAATACAAGGAACGCAATTCAGATTTCAAGTATCCTTCAATTTGCCGGGTGTTACAATAAGGGTTGGCTCCCTCATATACACCAATAAAGCAACGGTTTTGGCTACTTCCGTTATCGTTACATCGAATTATTTTTATTTGGAATTTACTTTAACCACCCTGAATGATGCATAGCATCTAATAAAGAGGAAAAATGCCATATCACTCCGGCATAATTTTTAGCAAACCAGAACTCAGTGACGTCACGTTCTTGAATAAGACAGCACTAGTTGTGACAGCTGCAAATCGTCCTTGCTCCGTACATCAAGTTCCAAATAGCGGCATTTACAAGTCCCCCTCCCACCACGGATCTGATCACAAAAACACAGTCACGCTTTGTGAACCGAAGCCCTTGCAACGCGAAAACGAATATCCAGAAGGTGAACAAAAAAGTCGCTTTCACGCTTCACTGTGAGTGGAAAGGCGCAAAGTTTGTCCCGCTGCATTGCTTTCTTATGCTACACAGAGGTTTACAGAACGGGGAAAAAACACGTTTCGCTGAAACGTCTTTCATACCTCTAATTCAATTCCACTTCATAGTCTGCAGCGGTAAAAGACATACATGTCTAAGCATGTAATCTTGTAATACGCTGAATTAGCATTTTCCTTTGTCTTGGTGTGTTTTCACCCTCGAGGCTTTTCATTTGGGTTGCTGACTTGAAATGAAATCCTGTACGCATGTGATGAATGACCTACTGCTAGTTGCAGAAGGAACTGCAACTAGTGGGCAGCTTCAATTTATGCAAAAGGAAAAAATATACACTGAAGCCCCATAGCAAAATCGCGGCGACGGACGACATAAGTCGCAGATTTCATTTTGGTCCTGCAAGCAAAAAATGATATTCCCAGAACCACATTTATTCTGGTCCTGCAGATGAAAAGAAAAGCAAGAAAGATGACACCGAACTTCTGGTTGTAATGAACATGTCTTTTGAATCCGTTCTGACGCGAATTAAATTTATCAAAACCATTCAGTCAATGGAACCGGTTAGGAAAACACTCAACCGGTTTCAACAATCGATAAAACATCCAGAAATAGAAACATCTGCTTAGTTCCACCAGCGGCTAAAAAGCCTATATATAATTGAAGAGTTCGGGCGTAAACCATGGTAACTAACATTTTTGTAAAAGAAGTTAGTAAAATCATGCAATGCATTGATTATGATACGCTTTCCAGCATACCAGAAATCATTACACTAGTTATGAGAATAATGGCTGTAGAAATAAATCTCGCTACTATGTCCTGACCTTTGACCTCATTTCGCCCATTTTCAACAGGGTTCGTCCCCAGATGGTCCCCTATCACATACTAAAATTTCATAGAAGGATGTAGAATAAATCTCGCTACTATGTCCTGACCTTTGACCTCATTTCGTCCATTTTCAACAGGGTTCGTCCCCTACCCCTACCACATACTAAAATTTCATCGAAATCAAACCATTTTTACGCAAGTTATAACGCATAAGGGCAATGGAATGGATTCTTCTATTATGTCCTGACCTTTGACCTCATTTCTAACATTTTTAACAGGGTTCGCCCTCAGTGATCCCCACCACTTACTAAAATTTCATCGAAATCGAACCATTTTTACGCACGTTATGACGCATAAGGGCAATGGAATGGATCCCGCTATGTCCTGACCTTTGACCCCATTTATCCCATTTTCAACCGGGTTCGTCCCCAGGTGGTGCCCTACCACATACTAAAATTTCATCGAAATCGAACCATTTTTACGCAAGTTATGACGCATAAGAGCAATGGGATGGACCCCGCTCCTATGTCCTGACCTTTGACGCCATTTCTAACATTTTTAATAGGGTTCGTCCCAAGTGGTCTCCCAATACATACTAAAATCTCATCGAAATCGAACCATTTTTACGCGAGTTATCGTGCGGACAGACAGACAGACAGACAGACGGACAAAGCTGGAGCACATACGCTTCTTCAACCAACGGTTGGAAAGCGTATAAAATGAGTTGCGTACGAAAACCAACTGCGGTCATAATCTGAGCGTTTAGGGTATTTATTATACATTTATATCAACATATGGTGTCACAATACAACTTTCAATTTATGATAAGTGCAAACGTTTATATTTTTTTACTACTTTTAATCTACGTATCTCAGAACGACAGAAGTGTTGGTTCCCATGGTTTACACTCGAACCCTTCAATTTATGACTACAAAACTTGTGGTGTTGATAAAATAAAAATACCAACGTTTCCCACAATCAAAGGTTTATTATACATCGACTATAGTTTAGCAGAGCGTATAACTCGGCATCATCAGGATGAATGACGATGATTTCCGGATGATGCTGAGCCAAACGCTCTGTAAAACTATAGTCGATGTATAATAAACCTTTAATTGTGGTAAACGTTAGTGTTTTTATTTTATTTAGCTAAAAAGCTTGTTACGAAAATTATTAAATTGCGCACAAAAAGTTTCTTGTAGCACAAGGAAGGTATACGAGACAAAAAGATTTTCAAATCGAACAGTTAAAAGGAGAAATATACGAGAGAAGGAAACATCATATAACTCCATGCCTTCTAGCAGAAGAATTTTGCAAAATGGAAAAGTCGACAATAGAGCCTTCGCACGTGACGTCACAAAACTGTCTGCAGGACTTCCGGGTGGTTAGAAAGTACCTGAGCTGGTCTCTCCCCATGCTTTTCAATGGCTGCTGCTGCTGTAAATAGAGTTTTAAAAACTGTTCTTTCTGACAAAGTTTGCCCTCTTAATGTGGTGGAAAAGCAACGTTACGAAGAAAAGTTTAGAAATAATGGCATAGAAGATCCGACATACCTGAAAGATATTTTTTATCGTCTGGAAGTTTGTGTTGCCACGGACTTCCTGATCTGAACTATCACGATATTTATAACTATTTAACAGGCAGTTTTTTGTGTTATACCGGAAAAGCTCTAAAAGCTTATAAAAGCCTTGATGCATACAAATGTTTTGCCAATGGGTGTGTTAGAAATGTATTAATTCTGAAGACTGAAAACGAAAAAATTCTTATCCGGTCTAAGGTAAGTTGTTACATTTCTCACTAGTTCCAATGTGTATGGGTGGTTCCAGTATGTATTGCAATTAAAAAAAAAAAAAAGAAAATACCGACTTATCATATCCCGAAAAACGGACTATTTTTTCACAAAAAAAAAAAAAAAAAAAACAGATCCGGGAAAATGGACGACACAACAATGAATGATAGCAACCTCTAATTCTATATGGACGTATATCCTTAAATTTTGGTTCGTTAAAAAAGACATCTGTTTCAGTATTTAGAAATCAGTAACAGTACAAAACTTTGAAAGTTCACGAAAGCTTAGCAATTTCCGATTCCACAAGCAAAGTTAATCCGCCATGCATTCAGAGCATTTTAAACAGAATAACAAGGATTTACGTAAAAACTTGAAAATAATATACACTGAGTGGCCACTTTATTATGACCACCTGACAGTTTTAAGCAAATGAGCTATAGCTGCACGCTGTTGCAGCCAGAGGGCGAGGCTAGTATAAAAAGGGAAAGCTTAGTGCTTGCGACAGTAGAAGTTATTTGGGGGTGACGAGATGGGTAAAAAATGTGATTTGACGGACTTTTAACGTGAGATGATTGCAGGAGCTTGGACCCATGGAGCGAGTATCACTGAAACCGCCGCATTCGTGAAATGCTCCAGAGCAGCTGTTGTTAAAGTGTTTAAAGACTGGACTGTCAGCCAAAAAAATGGGTCTCTACGTGCAACGTGTGGTCGTCATCGACTAGTGACTGATCGGGCGAAACGGAGAGTGTCCAGACTGGTCACAGACAAGAGAAGGGCAACAGCGCAGTAAATTACAGACCATCTTAATCAAGGATCCCCTCAAATGATCTCTGCACGCACTGTTCGCCGTACACTGCATTGGATGAGATATGGCAGACGAAGGCATGTTCGAACACCATTGCTGTCTGCAGTTAACAAGAGAAAACGTCTCCAGTTCGCACAAGGATTGGACAGTCGATAATGATTGGAATCAAATTATGTGGTCCTCACGTTTTCAGTTGCACCATGCCGATGGCCGAGAGAGAATTTGGCGGAAACAGCACGAAAGCATGGACCCCAAATGCATTGCTACAACCCTTCAAGCTGGTGGAGGCAACGTCATAGTTTGGGGAATGTTTTCCTGGCATGCTTTGGGTCCTTTAATTCGTGTTGATCAACGTCTGACTGGCACATCATATCTAAACATCGTTGCGGACCAAGTGCATCCTGTCATGTGGATGGTTCATCCCAATGGCGATGGCTACTTTCAACAAGATAATGCACCCTGCCATAGTGCTCGTATTGTACAGGATTGGTTTCAGGAACATGCTGGTGAGTTTACTTGCTTAGGTGTCCCCCACAATCTCCAGATCTCAACCCCGTTGAGAATTTGTGGGATGAAGTTGAACGTGCCATCAGACAGCTGGATCCCCAACTCTGCAATCTCACACTCCTGGAAAGTGCTATTCATCAAGCATGGTCTCAGATTCTACAAATCACCTATCAACATCTCGTGGAGTCCATGCCACGAAGAATCGACGCAGTAATTAAAGAATCGACGCAGTATTAAAGACAAAGGGTGGCCCAACGAAGTACTGAGGGGGTGGTCATAATAAAGTGGCCACTCAAAATGTACCGATATAAATTCGACTATTAACGTAGTAAAATATGCAGATTTACGATACCTGAAATGAAGTGTTTACTGCAGATCCTGTCATACGGTCCGGGCGGCCATGCCTTCCGATTTACGGCTATTTTCCACATAATCAGGCGTTGTTCTGCCATTGGAAAGCGATAAAAGGACATTCCACTACCTTACTCATACTTTGAAAAGCACCCATACGCCACACAACCTTTAAGCATTTCTAAAACTTCAAACAATCGAGTGACAGAGGGTCCAGAAATCACTTCCCCATATGTTAATCCTATGGAGACCTTAGCAGCCGAGCTTTCTCTTAACCACCCGGAAGTAACCGTGACTTCAAAAACGACGTCGGTGCAAAGGCTCTATAGGCGAAAAATATTTTGCATGGAAAAAGCTATACTAAGGAGAAAGAACTTTTCAAATACGTCTCCAGGAAGCAGAAATTGCGAGAAAAAAGTTTCGACCTGTACGCCCCCTAGCGAGAAATCTGTGCATTATTTAAAGAGGATAATGATAATGCTCCACATCTCTAGTGTAGCGAATGGCATACAGTAAAAAAGAAATTTCTCAATGGTGTTTCTAAAAGCTGCGATACAGCTGCAAACATGAAGCACACAAACACCACCTACCGACAGAACCGTGAACTACAAAATTCCTCATATACCAGCCTAAAGTGTTATACGAGGTAAATCGCATCCGGTGTTGAATTTTTAAATCGCACATGTAGAAGTAGAGATATTGAGAAAAAACAGATTAAGCATTTGCGCCCCCTAACGGCGAAATTGTGCATTATTTTGGGAAGACAATGTGCACACAGAGTTTGCATAGTTAGTAGTATCAGACCGAAGAAAGAAGTTTTTTAATAGGATTTTTAGTCCCGAAGATATTGCTGTAAACGAAAACGTGAACTTACGTCCTCTGGTGGCAGACTTGTGCATTAAGAAAAATTTGAAATTATGCGAAACATTTCGCAGCAGAAACGCTCTCCAGGAGAGAAAGAATTTTTCAAATCGGACTATTAGAAGAAGAGATATTGCCAAAAATAAGATATGCATCTATGCCCCCTGGAGGAAAAGCAGTGCATTATTTTAAGAAGAAAGTATTCTCAAACGTTTTTCGATGTGAGCAGTAGCCGCCCACCGAAGAATATTTTTCAGTCGAGTTTTCAGGAGCTCAGATTTTGCTGCAAATACATCACAAGCCGAAATAAACACTTACGTCCACTGCTGGCCAAACAATTCTGTACCAAATATCAGAAATTATATGCAAAACATTTCCCATCAGGAACTGTTGATTCAGAAAGAATTTTTCAAATCGGAGTTTTAGAAGCAGAGTTATCGGGGGAAACGCTATTTACCTTACCACCCCTAGCGGAAAGTCTAAGAAGTACTTGAAAATTTTGAAATTATATGGAAAACATTTCCCACCAAAAACTCTATCGAACAAAGAAAGGATTTTTCAAATCGGACTCTTAAAAGCAGAGATATTGACAAAAATAAGATATACGTCTACGCCCGCTGGTGGCGAAACCATATATTATTTTAAGAAGAAAATATTCGGAGAAGGTTTATCGACGTGAGTGGTATCGTTCCTCGAAAGAATTTTTTCCATCGAGATTTTAGAAGCTCAGATTTTGCTGCAATTGCAACAGAAGCGGAAATTAACACTTACAGCCAAAACCATTTTTACCAAAAATTAGAAATTATATGCAAAAAATTTCCCATCAGGAGCTGTATCCGCTGCAGAAAAAAAAATTCAAATTGGAATTTTAGAAGCAGAGATATCGGGGAAAACGCAGTTTACTTTTACGCGCTCTAGCGGAAATCTATGCATAACTTGAAAAAGTGACTACAGCTAAAATAGTCTTCGATATAAATGAAATAGTAGGGAAAATGTTTTTTCCAATCGGATGTTTAGAAGCAAATATATGGAATAAAATGTATTTTGAATTCGAAATTATCTGCGTTTATGCCCTCTAGTGGCAAAATTGTGCATTAGGAAAAAACACATAATAAAGGATCATCGTTCGCACATTTCAAGCTTCCCAATGCAAAAATAATTTTTCAAATCGGACTATTAGTTGCAGGGATATTGGTGTCCACGGACGGACGGACTGACAACATAAGCACGTGCTAAAAGCATCCCCACGACACTTTTTAATCCTCTCTTCCAGACTTGCTCTCATGACTGCAAGTTTTCCATCTGGGGGACGGAATTCAGTCTTTCAAAACTTTCCGAAAACGGAAATTACACGGTCAAAATTTCTCCCATAATGGAACTTCTTTTTTTACGCTTTCCAAACGTAGTTGAAGAAGCATATATGCTCCAGCTTTGTCCGTCTGTCTGTCTGTCCGTCTACTCGCATAAAATTGTTTAATTTCAATGCAGCGGAGGTTCGATGGGAATTCTTGGACTTCACCCCACCCCGCACCCCACCCCACTTGTGCAAATTTTTGCTTTTTGCACCCAGTTGGTGTGTTGCCCAGTGACCGTACCGTATATTATATTGTGGCACCACAATATCCGTCACAGCCTGATCAGAAACTCCTGGCTAAGAGGCACTGCAGTAGCTGTGGGATTGCTATAGCTACTTATCAGGAACCTTCTGCTATGGGGTACTGAAGTAGTGATGGGGTAGCCAGAGCTACTGATCAGGAACTTTCTGCAACGGGGCACTGAAGTAGGTGGGGTAGCTATAGCTAATTATCAAGAACCTTCTGCTATGGGTACTTATCAGGAACCTTCTGCTATAGGGCACTGAACGGCTATGGGGTAACTAGCTAATTATCAGGAACCTTCTGCTATGGGGTACTAAAGTAGCTCTGGAGTAGCTATTATCAGGAACCTTCTGCTATGGGGCACTGAAGTAGCTGTGGGGTAACTAGCTAATTAGCAGAAACCTTCTGCTATGGGGTACTGAAGTAGCTATAGCTAATTATCAGGAACCTTCTGATATGGGGCACTGAAGTAGCTACGGGGTAGCTGAAGCTACTTATCAGGAACCTTCTGCTATGGGGGCAACGAAGTAGCAATGGGGCAGCTACAGCAACTTATCAGGAACCTTCTGCTATAGGGAACTGAAGTAGCTATAGCGACTTATCAAGAACCTTCTGCTGTGGGGTAACTATAGCGACTTATCAGAAACTTTCTGCTATGGGGCACTGAAGCAGCTATATGGTAGCTATAGCAACTCATCAGAAACCTTCTGATATGGGCCACTGAAGTAGCTGTGGGGTAGCTATAGCAACTCATCAGAAACCTTCTGCTATGGGGCACTGAAGTAGCTGTGGGGTAACTATAGCGACTTATCAGGAACCTTCTGCTGTGGGGTATCTATAGCGACTTATCAGAAACTTTCTGCTATG
Organism: Macrothele yani; assembly: GCA_039090855.1. Classification (NCBI taxonomy): domain Eukaryota; kingdom Metazoa; phylum Arthropoda; class Arachnida; order Araneae; family Macrothelidae; genus Macrothele; species Macrothele yani. Next base: position 41,072,957 of record CM077019.1, read on the forward strand.
GGGCACTGAAGCAGCTATATGGTAGCTATAGCTAAATCAGGAACTTTCTGATATGGAGCACTGAAGTAGCTACGGGGTAGCTGGAGCTACTTATCAGGAACCTTCTGCTATGGGGCAATGAAGTAGCAATGGGGCAACTATAGCGACTTATCGGGAACCTTCTGCTATAGGGAACTGAAGAAGCTATAGCGACTTATCAAGAACCTTCTGCTGTGGGGTAACTATAGCGACTTATCAGAAACTTTCTGCTATGGGGCACTGAAGCAGCTATATGGTAGCTATAGCAACTCATCAGAAACCTTCTGATATGGGCCACTGAAGTAGCTGTGGGGTAGCTATAGCAACTCATCAGAAACCTTCTGCTATGGGGCACTGAAGTAGCTGTGGGGTAACTATAGCGACTTATCAGGAACCTTCTGCTATGGGACACTGAAGTTGCTGTGGGGTAACTATAGCGACTTATGAGGAACCTTCTGCTATGAGAAACTGAAGTAGCTATGGGGTAGCTATAGCAACTTATCAGGAACCTTCCGCTGTGGGGCACTGAAGTAGCTGTGGGGTAACTATAGCGACTTATCAGGAACCTTCCACTATGGGGCACTGAAGTAGCTGTGGGGTAACTATAGCTACTTATCGGGAGCCTTCACTGTGGGGCAGTGAAGTGGCTGTGGGGTAGCTATAGCAACTTATCAGAAACCTTCCGCTATGGGGCACTGAAGTACCTGCGGGGTAACTATAGCGACTTATCAGGAACCTTCCACTATGGAGCACTGAAGTAGCTGTGGGGTAATTATAGCATCTTATCAGGAACCTTCCGCTATGGGGCACTGAAGTAGCTGTGGGGTAACTATAGCGACTTATCAGGAACCTTCTGCTATGGGGCACTGAAATAGCTATGGGGTAGCTATAGCAACTTATCAGGAACCTTCCACTATGGGGCACTGAAGTAGCTGTGGGGTAGCTATAGCAACTTGTCAGGAACCTTCCGCTGTGGGTCACTGAAGTAGCTGTGGGGTAACTATAGCGACTTATCGAGAACCTTCTGCTATGGGACACTGAAGTTGCTGTGGGGTAACTATAGCGACTTATGAGGAACCTTCTGCTATGAGGCACTGAAGTAGCTATGGGGTAGCTATAGCAACTTATCAGGAACCTTCCACTGTGGGGCACTGAAGTAACTGTGGGGTAACTATAGCGACTTATCAGGAACCTTCCACTATGGGGCACTGAATTAGCTGTGGGGTAACTATAGCTACTTATCAGGAGCCTTCCGCTGTGGGGCACTGAAGTGGCTGTGGGGTAGCTATAGCAACTTATCAGAAACCTTCCGCTATGGGGCACTGAAGTAGCTGTGGGGTAACTATAGCGACTTATCAGGAACCTTCCACTATGGGGCACTGAAGTAGCTGTGGGGTAACTATAGCAACTTATCGGGAGCCTTCCACTATGGGGCACTGAAGTAGCTGTGGGGTAGCTATAGCAACTTGTCAGGAACCTTCCGCTGTGGGTCACTGAAGTAGCTGTGGGGTAACTATAGCGACTTATCAGGAACCTTCCACTATGGGGTAGCTATAGCAACTTACTAGGAACTTTCCACTGTGGGGCACTGAAGTAGCTGTGGGGTAACACTATAGCGACTTATCAGGAACCTTCTGCTAAGGGGCACTGAAGTAGCTGTGGGGTAACTATATAGCGACTCATCAGGAACCTTTTGCTATTGGGTCCAACATGGGTTCGGATCCCCTCCCCCTCCCAAACACACGCCTTCCTAACTTCCTAAAATAATCATTACGCTAAGGCTGAATGAAGGTGTATCTTATGAAGTATTGGACGAAGTGAGGAAAAAGAAAGCTAAAAAGACTTAATTTTGTGCTGAAAAATAAAGTTGCCACCCAGTGCTACAGTGGTCTAAACGCTGACTCCTGACAATTCGTTCCAGATGGGTCCAGGTTCGAATCTCGGTGAGGCAAGAATGTTGTGTTTGTCTTACAGCACTGGATCTCTCCTTTCCCTGGAAACAGTGACCATAAATTAGGAATGGGCGACTGCTCACGGCCCGTTGAGCTGCTTACAGTTGTCGTAAAACGTTCCCCAAAGAAAAATACTGTAGAGTAAATTCCACATGAAATCAGCCAAGAAAAAATTAATTTTGGAATTTGATGTAATGGATTTGACTAATTTGGGGAATATTTGTTTATTACCATCTCAAATGTAAAAAAAAAAAAAAAAAAAATATTTTTGTTATTTTTCCTGTAGCCAATTTTTGAGTTTTTTAATTTTTTAAATTGCTAAAATTCCCCAAAAAGTGCTCGTTGCCAAAACTTTAAATGCAATTTGCAAGATACTTGTATCAGCTACGGGCAGGGTCTCATTTTGAAAAGCTTATGAACAGGGCTTTTCATTCAATATTTATAATGCCCATTGTTTTTGAATAAACAATTTTTTATTCAAAAACTATTTATTTATTTACCTGTAAATAAATAAATAGTTTTTAATAAAAAAATTTTATTTACAGGTAAATAAATAAATAAAGCTTAATTGATTATTATTATTTATTTACAGGTAAATAAATAAATAAACCTTAATTGATTATTACACTCCTTTATCATGGTTCGTACATTTTTGGGGGTAAAAAAATTCAAGGACTTTCTAGGACATAATCCAGGATGATCATTGCACTTTACAGTATCATGGTCAAATATTTTTTTTAAAGTAATTTCAGTTTTAAGTAATAAAAATGATGAAAGGTGTAAATGAATGAATGTGCTTTTTTACTCATTACATTTCTTTTTAATGTTTTTAATTGGAGAGTTATCCAATAATGCAAAACTAAATCATTACCACAATGCTTATCAGAAAATCCTTTTTCTCAATCTAAAAATCATTAAAACTTATTAAAAATCCTTTTTCTCAATCGGAAAATCATTACCACTTATTAGAAAATCATTACCACAAGGCTTATCAGAAAATCATTTTTCTCAATCTGAAAATCATTACCACTTATCAGAAAATCATGACCACATGGCTTATCAGAAAATTATTTTTCTCAATCTGAAAACCATTACCACTTATCAGAAAATCATTACCACAAGCTTACCAGAAAATCATTTTTCTCAATCTGAAAATCATTACCACTTATCAGAAAATCATTACCACAAGGCTCATCAGAAAATCCTTTTTCTCAATCTGAAAATCATTACCACTTATCAGAAAATCATTACCACAAGGCTTATCACAAAATCTTTTTTCTCAATCTGAAAATCTATTACCACTTATCAGAAAATCATTACAAGGCTTATCACAAAATCCTTTTTCTCAATCTGAAAATGATTCAATCATTTTAGCTGCACCACTATTCTGCACAATCTTCCCATGTAATCAGTCTATTAATTATTAATGACAACTGAAGCTATTATAAAACAAAACCAAGGACAGATCCCGAATTTAAGAATGGGGACCGCAAACATCTAATCAGTTAAAGGAATAAATATAGAAGGAAACATTAATTTATGGTAATCAGAAACGATCTGTACAATGGTTAAGCAAGACACAGCCTGCTTGATGACATCCTAAGCCACCCCTACACACGAAGAAGATAATGCGCCTTGTCTGGTGGTCCACAGCCAGGATAATTCGTCGGAGTTTCTTGGCAAGAGGCCATCACTTCAGAACGTTACTGTGCTGAATTACACCCGATGCACTTGAACTTTCTGCAGAAACAACCGGCTTTGGTCAACAGACATGGTGTTCTTCTGCTCCAGGACAACACTCGCTTTCGTGTCGCACAACAAACGATGCCGACACTAAGTGCCTTGGGCTATGAAGCACTGTCTCATCTTGCCTACTTCCCGGACTTGTCTCCGACAGACTATCATCTGTTTCGTCACCTGGATCACTTCCTGTCCCGAAAACAGTTCACGACGGACAACGAGGTTCAACTTGCCGTTGGTGATTTCTTCGGGTCCCAGCTACAAGACTTTTTCGTTACGGGATCATGGCCTTGCCGGACAGATGGCAACTATGTGTCGATGCCGAGGGGGATTATTTTGCCTAGGTAAATTGTCCTACTTTTCCATTCCCACTGTCCACGTGTGCTGGTCCTTTACCGAACATTTCATTCGCACCAACCCAATACATCAAATATGCTTAAACCTTTGAACCGTATAGTCCGGTAAACAAGCCTGATGAAGCAACGCAGATACCCGAATGGCCGGTTTACCAGCCTCTGCATCTAACGTCACTATCCTACGGCCCGGTATAATGCCCTTGCATTCATGGGACATTATACCGGGGCCGTACAGTACTGGTGGTAGGTGCAGAGACAGGTAAACCGGCCATTCGGTTATATGCGTCACTTTGAACCCTAAGCTACTTGTAAGATGAGAAGCTTACGGTTAAAATGTAAAACATGCATTTATAACTTTTGTTTTCCATCAAATAAATGCTCTGTGCACCCAGAAACAACTTTTTGGATATGAATTTTGTGAACCACACACAAGTTCATACAATGGAGCCCATTTTATACATTTTTCTAGGGGATGGCCTTAAAAAAAAATTTAAATTTTTCAAATACTAAATACTATTTGTAAATGAATGTATGGCACCTCTATTCATATTGTACTGTGGAATTAACTTTTTTTACAGGTCTTATAGAGGTTATTATTCAAAAAAAGTTGGTGGTCAAATTTTCGAACTAAAGCCCAGTTCGTCATCAGGACTACGTCACTGGAGTAGTTGCTGCCACTCAGTTGGAAGAGTCCAACCGTAATTATCGTTAATTGTGGTACTTCTTCTTCTTGCTATTGCGATCCCTTCTTCTAGTTTCCTCTTTACTAAGTTTGACTGGTGGGCGATTATTCTTACTGATTCCCAATTTATGGAGTGTCCACTTGCTTGTATATGTCTGTCTAGCCCTGTTTTGTTGCTAATATTACTAATAGCTGCTTGGTGTTCTTTCATTTGGACTTCAATACTTCTCCCTGTTTCTCCTATAAATTAATCAGCTCTTTAAAAAGTAAAAATCAGCTAAATGAGCTCTTCAAAAGCTTCTCCAAAATCCAGTCAAGAGTTCCACAGATCTATGGTACAATAAAAATTCACAAAGAAGGCCATCCAATAAGACCTATAATAAACACTAGAAATTCACCACTCTCCAACCTTAATTATTATTTACTTACTCACATCAGAGATATTTTCCCTTCTCCTCCCTACCTTCTAAAAAATTCCATGCAGCTGAAAGGAAAACTAGACAACTTGCCAGAATTAATTCATCCAGTAATGGCAAGCCTGGATATAGTATCTATGTATACCAACATTAACCTGGACCTCCTGCTGGAATGCATTGCGGATGACCTGGCGGAAAAAACAGTCTTCCATAATCACAATAGAGAAATACTACTTGGCATATATGAACTGCTCCTGTTTTTTTCAAGAATAATTTCCTCCAGTTTGGAAAGAAACATTGCAGGCAAACTTCAGGACTTGCAATGGGTTCTCCACTAGCACCTCTGCTTGTAAATTATTAGGTAAATAAACTAGAGGCAAAAATCCTTATACAACCTTCAATATTTGCTCTCTATGTAAGATACATGGATGATGTCCTATTTATAGTAGATACTGAGGACCAATTTCTACCCTCTCAGATTCTAGCAGAATTTAACTCACTAGAAAATTTCTTGCAGTACACCCTGGAACTGGAAAAAGACCATAGCATCAATTTCCTTGATTTAAACTTGACCTCAAGAGAGGAGAGAATATTCACTCCACTTTTTGGAAAACCCACTAACACAGAGAAGATGTTAGACTTTTACTCATTACACCCTGATTATATTAAATCGAATACGGCGAGACAATTTTTTGAAAAAATTGAAGTCCTGGTCTCTTCAGATGCTCAAAAAGTTCTTCACAGAGAAGAATTAAAAGAAATATTGGCAGAAAACAATTACCCCTCCCCTTAGATTGAGAAATTATTTAGACAAGTGCCAAAAAAGAAGCAGGAAATAAACAACTTCAAATTCACCAGCAAAATTACGTACCACAAGGGACTTTTCAAAAAATTGAAGAGGATCGGAGCAAAATATAATATCAGGCTTGCTCCAGATCTAAGTAACAAATTAAAGAAATTCCTGCCAGCTTTAAAGCAGAAAGAAGTGGACATCCAATTGCAAGAAGGAGTAATATACACAGTGCATCAAATAATTTTTAAGACTGGCGCTAGATTTCAGCCTACGGTGGCGCCACCAGTGTAATCTCGAATGCGTTATAAACCGTGACATCTGCTTGCTTTCTGCCAAAAGTACTGCGCAGTTGTTAAAGTAACTCAAACGAAACGGGCGTTCATTAAAGAAGTAAATTTTTTTTTCATGTTGAATTATTAAGATGGAACAAAGTGCTGTTATTAAATTTAACGCAAAACTTGGTAAAAGTGCTTTGGAAACATACCAAATGACGAAACAAGTTTACGGTGAGTATTGTTTATTAAGTAGATCAAATGTTTTCCTGTGGCACAAACGTTTTTTGAACGGAAGAGAGATGCTAGAAGATGATAAGCATACCGAAAGACCAAGTTCATCTATCACACCTGAGATTATTGAAAAAGTGCGTGATTTCGTGGCAAACAATCGATGTGCGTCACTAAGAATGATGGAAGAGTCTTTAAACATCAACAAAAAAATGATTCGAACCATCCTGCATGAAGATTTGGGCAAAACAAAAGTCTGTGCTAAATTTGTTCCACACACGTTAACCAATGAACAAAAATCAAGGAGAAGTGCACATTGCAGAGACATCATTTCAGCCGCTGAAAATGATCCAAACTTCTTAAAATCGATTGTTACTGGTGATGAAACATGGTGTTTTCAATATGATCCTTAAACAAAGTGACAAAGTGCGGAATGGAAGTCAAAAAACTCGCCACAAGCCAAAAAAAAAAAAAAAAGTTCCATCGAAAATCAAAACAATGCTCATTACATTCTTCGATAGTAAGGGTATTATCCACAAAGAATTTGTTCCAAGTGGACAAACAATTACTGGTGAGTTTTATTTAAACGTTTTGAGGCATTTGATGGGCAGAATTTGTCGCATTCGTCCAGAATATCGAGATGAAAACAGTTGGTGTTTGTTGGGCGATAATGCACCCAGTCACACCTCACTTCTTGTTTGTAGATTTTTGGCAAAAAATAACGTCTGTGTGTTGAATCATCCACCATATTCGCCTGATTTAGCACCCTGCGACTTTTCTTTGTTCCCAAAACTTCAAATGACGTTAAAAGAGTGTTATTTTGATGATATTTCGACCATACAAACAGCTTCGACACTTGCTTTGGAGGCAATTCTGCAAGTGAACTGGAACAGGCATTCGAATCATTATTAAATCGCTGTAACAAGTGTATTGAAGCCGGAGGGACTTATTTTGACTAACAAACAAAAACAAATGATAGTTTCTTGTTTCTATTTCATTTTACAGACCCAGTCTTAAAAATTCTTTGACGCACTGTGTATTGCATCGACTGTAACTGCAGACTCAGTACGAATAATCGCCCAACAGTCAAACTTAGTAAAGAGGAAACTAGAAGAAGGGATCACAATAGCAAGAAGAAGAAGTACCACAATTAACGATAATTGTGGTTGGACTCTTCCAACTGAGTGGCAGCAACTACTTCAGTGACGTAGTCCTGATGACGAACTAGGCTTTAGTTCGAAAATTTTACCACCAACTTTTTTGAATAATAACCTCTATAAGACCCGCAAAAAAGTTAATTCCACAGTACTAAATACTTTTGTAAAATTTATGCTTTGAAGGAGTACAAGACATTCCCTAATGATTTATTTAAAGCAAAACTGTCGGTGAAGAAAAAATTGATTTCGATGAAATTGTAGTATGTGGTAGGGGATAACCTCGTAACAAACCCTATTGAAAATGGGCGAAATGGGGTCAAAGGTCAGGGCACAGAAGCGGGATCCATTCAATCGCCCTTATGTGTCATAACTTATGTAAAAATGCTTTGATTGCAACAAAACTTTATGTTGTTCCAGAGGTATACTGAACCGGTTCTCTTGAATATCATCAAAATGGGGTCGAAGGTCAGGGCACATGAGTGAGATTTATTCCACAGCCATTATCCTTCTCATAACTTGACCAAAAAGCTTATTTTGCAACAAAACTTTAGTATGTCGTTCCGCAGGTATACTGAACCAATTCTGTTTAATATCATCGAAATGGGGTCAAAGGTCAGCGCACAGGAGCGAGATTTATTACACAGCCATTATCCTCATAACTTGAATAATGATTTCTGGTATGTTGGAAAGCATATCATAATCAATGCATTGCAGGATTTTACTAACTTGTTGTTGCTCAAGGTGCAGCGCTGCCACTAACATGCTGTAGCGCGTAAATTACCCAAAACGAAAAAAAGGGGCCCAATATTTACAAATTCTACGCATCCTTTGGGACCCACATTTTATTTTGTATTTTCTTAACACCCCATTTGGCAAATGTCAAATTCGTGAGGATTAGGGAAAGAACAAAAACAGCCAGCAATGCACCATTCCTCAAGATTATGTAAACATACAAATGTCCTGATTAATTTAGTAAACATTTCAGCTCTCTTAATCAATATTGGAACAGTTGAAATTTAAAATATGAAAAGCAAACAAATTTACATTTAATTAGGACACTGTGAACGATTATACTTTACTAAAAGTTGTACGTCTAGTTCAATGATTGTTCATTAAAAGTCAGAAGAACTGTTCAAGAGTAGTCACCTCACAGTTCCTGTGTTTTGAAAAATAAAAGTCACTCTGGTGTTCTGAGCTGATTTAAAATGCATTTTTGTCTTTGGGTAGTTCCATTATGATAAAAATTAGTTGAAAATGACAAAATTTAATTCTGTCAGTACTTGATTTTTTTAAAGATTGCTTTCAAAGAGCATACATTAAAGTGTCGAACAGTGTACATTACATTTTTTTTCATTTGCTTATGTAAGTATACATATTCATTATCTCTTGATTCTTTTGATTTTTCAAAGGGCACAGAATATTTCATAAAATACCCACTTTTTAAAAATCTGTGGGCCCCTAGGGCCCAGCTTGATAACAATGCAACAGCACCTCTGAAGGTGACTTCATAATGTCACACCTTACGAATTTTATCTGAGTTTAATGTCACGCGTGTTATTGCTGCTTAAGGTGGTTTCGATGACACTGGGTTTTGAAGCCAAAAAATAAGCTTGTATAGCCCTACAAATTTAATAAGTTATCTCCTGTAACATGGGGAATCTGTGATATAAATTTCATTTGAATAGCACAATTCTTCCTTGATGTTGCAATTTTCACAAACAGTAGTGCAGAATCACAAAAAGCACATGAATGAATTACATATAGCTGAACTTAAAAAGTGATAGAAACTACAGTAACATATTGGGACCAATACAAAATTCATATAACAGTTCATTGTGATCATTGATTTTCTTGAATATATGTAGTTACATTTAGAGTTGCACCCCTTCACCTACGCTCATGTAAGCTAATTTTTGTGAATACTCCTTTCCTAACTAAGCTTTATGAACAAATACTGCTTGCTTACTTTGTATGGGGTTTTTTCTCCTAAATATTATAAACATTACATCACCTGTACATAAACACATACACAGAGTAGCAGAATATGGACATACAAACATATGCTGTACATGGATAGTTTCCAAATTATTAGCAGATTTTGCAGATAGTTTTTGCTTGTAGATTAAAAATAAATAAAAATGTTACTTACAACAACTGAAACACTTTCACAAGGCTTTACTTAGATTAATATAGTTAATTTATTTTAACTTGAACTTTCACTAATTTTTCACATCTTCTGAGTTCTTTTGTTTTTTACAGACATTTCTGGCCTCTAGATTTTATCAAGGCCTGTTTCCCATTGTACAGAAACTATATCAAAAGTTTCATTTACACAAAAAGAATTAAAATTTTGCTGCCAGGTTTCTCTTGCAGTTGCCAGTTATTAAATTAAAATCTTTTCCTTGTGTATTTTGTAAGTCTACTATTTTTGAATTGTTCCTACTCTGATGTATGGCAGTGAAACCTGTGTAGTGCAGAAGAAACATAGCAGTCCTTTGGGTGCTGGAGAAATGCACTGTGGCAAGACACAGTCTGATTGTGTGAGGAATGAAGATGTGTTACAGTTGTGTAATGTGAAGCAAAATGTTGTTAGCAAGGTGGAGACTAATATGCTTCAGTGGTTTGGCCATGTTAGAAGAATGAGTGATGAGATGCTTACTAAGAAAATCTTTTTAGCCTAAGTGGCAGGAAGGAAAGGCAGAGGAAGGCCAAGGAAGTCGTGGGAGGATCGGATTTAAGAGTGTCTGCATGAGAAAAAGATTATGAGTATAAAGTATAGAAGGTCTTGTGCAGAGTATCGAACTGTAGATGTACATGCATACGCTGTACACAGATAGTTTCCAAATTATTAGCAGATTTTACAGATAATTTTTTCATGTAGATTAAAAACAATGTTATTTACTTGTACAAAAATCTAGCGGATAATGCTTACCTTGGCATTCCTTTCTAGCGACGGGAACATTTCAGGCACGTGTTTTCCGGTCTTTGTTGATGTTATTGTCCTAAAGTCCGTTGTATGCGATGACTGGCTTTACTTCTCACACTTTTCGCTGGGTATACTCATTGGATCTTTGCCTTAGGATTCAAACACATCAATTTTTACCGTTAAGATCCAATGAGTATACCCAACGAAAAGTGTGAGAAGTAAAGTCAGTCATCGCATACAACAGACTTTAGGACAATAACATCAACAAAGACCGGAAAACACGTGCCTGAAATGTTCCCGTCGCTAGAAAGGAATGCCAAGGTAAGCATTATCCGCTAGATTTTTGTACAAGTTACTTTGAAATATAGCACGTAAAAGAGAATAGTAGAATAATTAGAGCTATATAATAGTCAGAATTAGAACTACTAATTGGAATTGAATGTTATTTACTGTAACTAAAACAGTTACTCTAGGCTTTACTCAGATTAATATCATTAATTCTATTTTGACTTGAAGAACATTCAATTATTTTTTCACATCTTCCGAGTTTTTTTGCTTTTAGAGACGTTTCTAGCCTCTAGATTTTATCAAGGCCGGTTCTCAATGAATAAGAACTCTATCAAAAGTTTCAGTTTACACAGAAAGAATTTAAATTTTATTGCCATTTTTTTTTTTTTTTTTTGCAGTTGCCAGTTATTAAATTAAAATCTTCTCCTCGTGTACTTTGTAAGCAGACATGCCATCCTTCAAACTCTGAAAATCGGGAATTTTTTACAGCTCATAAAATCACACAAGCGCTATTTTTATCGACATTTTTCCAGACATAGGAACAATTTTCCAGAAGTAGTATTATTGGTCCCTTAAAAGTTCTGGAGGGAAAAAAAAGGGGGCAAAAATCAACACTCCCTCCCACTAATGAAATTCGTTTTCAGGTACGTGGATTCCGCAAGATAATGAAAACGTAAAATGGCCTGCATGTTGTTTTTGACGAATAAAATAGCAGCCAACCGTTTTTCATTTCTTCTTCAGGTTGTGCACGAAGGTGAAGACGACAAAAAGCATCGTACTAACGCCGCCTTTCGTTATAAGGCGAGGCCAGCTGTAACTACTCCCTTTTGTCATTAAGTGAATTCTCCACAACTCAAAGAATGTGCAAGGCTCTGTTGAGGTGATGGGTTGAAAGACTGAACTGCATGGAGAAGGCAGGGCAACTCCTATCTGTCAATCAATCACTGACCCTCCCTGGCATTCTAGTGCCAGAATGGGTGAGCACTTTGTTGAAGGTGCCATACGACAAACGGACTGGGAGAATTTTTTTAAAGCAAATTTTTTCCGCCCCTTCTCGTGCGATCAGTCAGAAGCCAGCGCTTAGATCACTGCGGATACGAGGAGAGGAAAAGTACGAAACTGATGACTGTAATGTCGCCTTGCATCGACGCAAAAATAAAAGATTTCACAAGCGGTTCGAAATCATGGTGGTTGATGGAATTTCGACCATCCTAACGGCTAATTCTTGGTGAAAATCAGGAGAATTTGACATTCATCCGGAGGGCGAGAGGAAGGGCTGAAAATCCGAAGTCTCCCGCCTAAATCTGGAAAGTTGGCACGTCTGTGTAAGTCTACTATTTTACAATTAATTTCTTGAAAATGTCATTTATAATTTTTGAAGTTTCAAACATGGAACTGTTTTTCTCGATACAATAATGTACTTATTTTGTCCTCATTGGAATCTGTAGTGTTCAAATAATTATTTATTATTTTATTAATTTTTCCTTAAATTATCTTATTCTGTTTTTTTTTTTTTTTTATCATGGTTCAATCTTTGCGGGTTTGCAGCAAGTTCTCTATTTCAATGGTTGTGTACGCAGATACATTTTATTTTTATACAACTCTGGTCTTGTGTACGTCGTGTGATGGATGTCAGTGAAGCCAAAGTTGTATGTCAAGATCACTGTAAATGGAGAAGTTTGATACAGCAACAGTAAGGAAAAATTATCTGGTAGTTTGTATTTGTTTTTGGAGCTAACCTCCGAATCTCAGAACAGCTTAGTGATATGTATGTATGTACTATTTTTGAATTATTGATCAAAAAATGATCATATGTAGAGGATTTTAGGAAGGGAGTGTCTGACCCCAGGTCTTAAATAACCCTTAGAAATAGGAAGCTAGGAGATTTGGGCTAGATTGCCCGATAGGAAAGTGATACGGAAGCGAAGTAGAAAGGGGGAGGAAGACACCTGTATTTATTACCGGGGGCCAGTACCCGGGGTCCAACAGCTTAACATGCCCATCCGACGCACGGCGGACATTTAGTGGATTGAGCGTTTAATTTTCCCTTAGATCTCTTGTTACTCTCGAAAACTGTCCGAAGGCACAAAATTGGAGCGCCCGCCCCGAAGCAAGTGCATCTCGATGGTGTCATTTTCCCTCCCTTCAGCAGCACAGCATATAGGCTGTGTTTCTACAATAACAGGTCTTTTTACCTTACCATAATGGTAAATTTATTGGTGTTAATAACGGTTGTATTTTTAATAAATAAGCTTACGAAAATTTTAGGAAGAATAGCAAATTTTAGTTATAATTTTAGGAATTTAAGGAGGGTCACAAAATATTAGGAATTTTAGGAATTTTAGGAGAAATGCGATCCCTGCGTTCATACCTGCCTGGGATCGAACCTGAGGTCCTTTCCGTGGCAGTCACGAACGTTGCCCACTAGGCCACCTGCGGCCCATTTTTGAATTAAGTTGTTGAAATTTTTTAATTAAGTTGTTGAAAATGCTATTTATAATTTTTCAAAGTTCATTAATTGAACCACTTTTCTGGATATAAAAACTTCCTTAATTTGTCTCTTGTCTTTATGAGGTTCATAGCCCAATATTTAATATTTTGCCATACAGGTCCATTTCACGCACATTGCTGCGCATTCAATTGTAATGTATTTACAATATTTTGTCCACATTGGAATCTGCAATGCTCTAATAATTATTTATTGCTTCATTAATATTTTTTTTAATTATTCTATTCTTATTGTGGTTCACGCTTCAAGGGTTTACAGCAAGTTTTCTTTTTCAATGGTTGTGTACGCAGATAAATTTTATTTTTAAACAACTCTTATCATACATTTCTTTCATTACATTATACACAGAAAGTCCAGAATGATGTATTATCCCTTTTTTATTATATCCCAATTCGTATTAATTTTTTTTTCAGTTCGTTTGTATGTTCACCCAATTCGTATTTGATGTATCATATCTGATTTTAGTAGGAACTACAGTAATTTTAAGGATTTTAGAGTTTTTAAAGTTATCAATGAGTTTCCTCGTTATGCCGAACACACAGTTAGTTAGTTAGTTGATTTTAGTGGCACAAGGGCCAGGCTTGGCCAAAGAGCGCCAGACAAAGAACTATCAGCTAAAGATTTTTAAAAGCGTGGAAAATGATTAAGAGCAGACAGGCTTGGTAAAAGTTAGAAAAGAGGATGATGAAAGCTGTGAAGACAAGTTAGTTAATTAGGTTTATATATAAATTTGATTCGGTGAAACCATCAGCAGTTACCACGGCTCTGAAATCCTGCGGTATTGAAGATGCATACATTAATATTATTAATAACATCTATGAAAATGCAAGTGCAAAGATTCGGCTGTTTGAAAATACAACACACATAAAAATTGGAAAGGGAGTGAGACAAGGTGACACCATATCTCCGAAGCTCTTTAATGCTACATTGGAAAATGTCTTTCAATCACTGAACTGGGAAAACAAAGGGATAAAGATTAATGGAGATTATCTAACCCACCTTCGTTTTGCTGATGACGTAGTCATTTTTGCAACTACCCCATCAGAGCTGCAGAGTATGATCCAGGAACTTGCTGACAAGAGTAAAGAAGTGGGATTAAAAATGAACTTTCAGAAGACAAAAGTGATGTTCAATGCTTTTACAAGAAATGAAGATTTATCGATTGATGGAGAAAAACTGGAGATAACAGATACGTATGTTTATCTTGGACAGCAGATATCAAGTGAGGGTCACATTGATGAAGAAATTAATCGGCGTACAAAACTTGCCTGGAGAGCTTTTGGAAGAAACAGCATAATTTTCAAGAGCAATATGCCATTATGTCTTAAAAGAAAAGTGTTTGATCAATGCATCCTTCCAGTGCTTACGTATGGTGCAGAGACGTGGACCTTAACTAAAAGAGACATACAAAGGCTGCAGACAACTCAAAGAAGCATGGAGAGGTGCATACTTGGTGTAACCAGGAGAGATAAGAAGAAGAACTCGTGGATCCGAAAAATGACAAGAGTGGAAGACATCATGATCAGAGTTAAATCCCTGAAATGGCAATGGGCTGGACATACTGCCAGAAGGACAGACCATAGATGGACAGCCGAAATTTTAGATTGGATTCCAAGGGACAGGAAAAGACCCAGAAAAAGACCACATGGGAGATGGGTGGATGAAATTCGTAAATATGCGGGAGTGACATGGAGGAGACTGGCACAAGACAGACCGTTGTGGAGGAAACTTGGGGAGACCTTCGTCCAGCAGTGGATTGATAATGGTTGACAATGATGATGATGATATATAAATTTATTAATTTACTATTATAATTATTATTATTATTATTTTTTTAAATAAGTTTTAAAACGTTAATCTGTTTTAAAAAGGAAAATACTGCGAAAGTGTCGCAGTGGTCGCCCAAAAGCTTCTGCAGTGCAGCTGCGCCTCGTACAGCAGATGAGACTGAAAATAGTGAAACCGATGATTACGAAAACGGACACAACTGCACAAAACATGAGAGACGGTGAGTAAACAGTCGCATGTCTCACACACCGGGACAGTGTCGCCACACAGCAAATAGCTATGCGTGAAGCGACAATGCCCAATGCGGAGACGCGCAAGAACAACTTCTTCCCTACGGTTCCGGCGACACGATTATTTCCAGACTCTAAGGATAGGTTTAACACGGTGCAGTTTATTCTCCACCTGTTGGTCCCGCAGACCCCGCCACGTTCGTCTGATATGATCGTGAACAGGAAAGCGAAAATCACGGTGGAACAGTGGCAAGGGTGTGACGACCGAAGAAGAGGCAGATCTAGCAGCAGCATCAGCAGACTCGTTCTCTGGGATCCAAACATGCCCAGGAATCCAGCAGAACCGAATCTGGACATCAGCCTCGAGCAAAGAACGAAGAAGTCTCCGTACTGTAAAAAGAAGTGGGTGGCCAGTGAAATCCAAAGATGACAAAGATTGCACAACACTCAACGAATCAGTGTGTACACAATAGCACGCTGATGAGAGCTCTCGACTGCACGTGAACAAGTGCAAGATACACAGCATGCATCTCCGCCAAAAGCACCGTGGCCTCAGTAGGAATGCGGGCAACAGAAACTTCGTCAACGTAGACGGCGGCGGATCCAACAACACCAGCCGCCTTAGATCCATCGGTGAAAACAGGAATAAAGTCTGCATGGACGTAACGGTGTTCGGCGAAGAGCTGCTGGTACACTGACGCAGGGGTATTGAGGATTTGTCAAAAGATGTAAAGCTGGTATCAACCATGACACCAAGAGGATGCCATGGGGGATCCTCAAAGCCCCTGGTCTCTCCAACGAGTGACAAGTCGAGTCCGGCATCACGAGCTATGGCCACCATACGAAGACCGAAGGTTCGAATGCACGAGGGACGGATCTCGAACAAACGAGTATGCTGGGGATGAAAAACTGCATCGTATAAAGGATGGTCTGACAGAGATTTAAGTTTCAGGTAAAATTGAAGAGACAGCTGCAGACGGCGTAAATGAGGCGACGGTTCCTTCGCGTCGGCATAAAGGCTGGGAATGGGTGACGTGCAAAATGCTCCCGTACAAAGACGCAGCGCTTGATGGTGGATGGTATCCAACGGCCGGAGAACGGAAGGACGCGCAGAGCCATACACCATATAGCCATAATCCAGCTTAGACCGAATGAGAGAATGGTAAATACGGAACAAGGAAGTCCTGTTTGTACCCCAGGAGACTGAGGCAAGGATCTTAAAGATTGACAAGGCTCTCAGACAGGAAGTCCGGAGTCGTCGAACGTGCGAGCGAAAGGTGAGCGCACGGTCAACGGTCAAACCAAGGAACTTGGTTTCCGGCAAAACTGGAATGGCTGCATGGTCCAAATAGAGCTCTGGATCGGGATGGAGGCCACGCCTCCGACAGAAATGGACACACACTGTCTTTTCAGCAGAAAGAACGAAACCATTGTTGTTAGCCGCTTTAACTATTTGGTTAATTGCAGACTGCAGCTGCCTTTCAATGAAATGCATGCTTGATGACGAGCAGAAGATATGAAGGTCGTCAACATAAATGGTAGCCGAAACCGTAGGAGGAAGATTTTTGAGTAAACAATTAATGCGGAGGATGAACAGAGTCACCGAAAGAATGCTGCCTTGAGGAACACCTTGTTCTTGATGGGAAAAGGCAGAGAGCGTTGTACCCAGGTGCACCTGGAACACACGGTTACGAAGAAAGTTGGCAATGAAGGTTGGCAGGTTTCCCCGCAACCCACTCTCGTGGAGGTCACGGAGGATACCGTGGTGCCACGCTCTATCATAAGCTTTGTTGATGTCAAAAAAGACAGACACCAGGTGCTGCCTACGTACGAATGCCTCACGAACAGACATCTCAAGGAGCAGGAGATGGTCAGGAGCTGAACGATGACGACGGAAGCCGCTTTGTGATGGCGACAGAATTTGATGTTCTTCTAGGAAGTAAATTAGCCTAGAATTAACCATGCGTTCAAGGATTTTGCACAGACAGCTAGTGAGGGCAATTGGCCGATAACTAGAAAGAGACTTGGGGTCTTTGCCAGGCTTGGGAAAAGGTAAAACAAAAGCTTTTCGCCAGGAGTCCGGGAAACTGTGTTCCAACCAAATGCGGTTGAAAAGCACTAACAGATTCTCGAGAGACGACTGCGAGAGATGACGGATCATGTCATAGTGGATGCCATCGGGACCTACAGATGTTGCACCGTACCGATGCAGAGCCACCCGGAGTTCAACCATGCTGAAGGGGGAGTTATACTCGGTGTTATGAAAAGGCGCAAAGGAGAGTCTCTGGCGCTCAGCAGCTCGTCTAGTCCTCTGAAAGGAGAGAGGGTACGCCTCAGAACTGGAAACAGAGGCAAACGCCCTACCCAAACAATCTACCATCTCCCCGACTTCAGCATACGTGCAGCCGTTACTCTCAAGAATAGAGATCTGATGGGAACCATAGTTTCCCCGAATTCTACGAATTTTTTTCCAAACAGTTTTTGAACTGGCACCTGAATTAATAGACGAAACATAATTCATCCAAGACTCCCTCTTGCTTTGTCGACGCATCAACCGAGCGTAAGATTTTGCTCTTTTAAATTCAACAAGATTAGCATCGGTTGGATAACGCCGAAATGTACACCAGGCCTTATGTTGAGCTCTCCTAGCCACTGTGCAATCAGAGGTCCACCAAGGCTTCGGACATCTTAGAAGCGTCGTTGATGTCTTCGGGATAGAGAGATCCGCTGCCTGAATGATACACGTGGTGACATCAGTAACAGCTGCATCGATTGACCCTCGGGTCACCATGACAGAAGGTATCACTGCGGACGATGTGAAGACCTCCCACTTGGCACGATCCATCCTCCATTGAGGAGGGCGGGAAGCAGAAGATGGCACGCTCTCATTATAGCCAAGTACAATTGGGAAGTGGTCGCTCCCGTGGAGGTCGTTGCACACCGTCCACGACCAGTCGGCAATAACTGATGGTGAATCCAAAGATAAATCGATCGCACTGAAACTTCGTGTAGGCTCGTGGAAATAAGTGTCAGCACCGGTGTTAAAAAGGCACAGGGAGGTCGAGGACAGAAGAAATTCGATCCTACGGCCTCGTACGTCTGTTCTGACACTATCCCACAGTGGATTATAAGCATTGAAGTCGCCCAGAAGAAGAGCGGGTAACGGCAGCTGAACAACTAAGCTCTCAAGAGCGGAGACGCTCACGTCCTCATCCGGCGGCAGATAGACGCTGCAGACAGTTAGAGGAACTGGCATGGAGATAAGCACCGCCACGGCCTGTAAAGATGTTGAGACCACAATGGAAGAAACTGGAACTCTGTGGGAGACAAGAATAGCGACTCCCCCACAGGCTATATCTCCTGAGACATTATCTTTTCGAAATGCGCTGTAGCCTCGAACTGAGAGCAGGTCTGATGGTTTAAGTTTTGTCTCCTGGAGGCAAAGGCACACCGGAGAGTACGACGAAAGCAGATGTTTGACGTCGTCATATTTTGTCCCAAAACCTCGACAGTTCCACTGAACGATTGAAACAATGATTTGAGGGGTAGATAGAAAGAAAGAAACGAGGGTCAAATAAACTGACCAGGCCTAGAAGGCCTCGGAGTGCATAAATTCCTCAGTCTGGTCTGCAGTGCCCCTCGGCAGCGTGGTAACCAGGGGAAGGACGGGGGTGTGTGTCGAGGATGAAGACCGGGACTGATTCGTTCCGGCTTGAACCTTTGTTTGAGATTGAGTGGCTGAGGATTGTTTGGTCTTGCCTTTGTGTCTAGCAGGCGAGGGATCAGGGCTCGTAGAACGGGAAACCTGTTCTGCAACAGAGACCTGGAGACAACATGCAAAACGTTTTAGCACAAACAGAGAACCTTTTCATAAAGGACTCTTGTTTTTCGTCAAAAATGACATTTCACCATGGTATTGGAAACTTAGAATATCAAATAAGTGAAGCTCACGTACTTGGGCTATTACTAAAGATATCTCAAAAGTTTTTCTGTGTTTATAAAAGTTCTGGTGAAAAAAAAAATCACAAAAATCAACCCACCCCACCCCCGTACTGAAATTCGTTTTTAGGTAAGTTGATTCCGTAAGACAATGAAAACCTAAAATGGTCCACATGTAGTTTCTTCTTTAGGTTGTGCGTGAAGGTAAAGATGGCAAAATGCATCGTACCAACATCACCTTTGGTTACAAGGTGAGGTGAACTTAACATACTCCCTTCTGTCGTTAAGTAAATTTGCCACAACTCAACTGGTTATCATCACTTAGAATATGCGTGGTTCTGTTGAGGTGAGGGTTGAAACACTGAACTGCAAGAAGGCAGAGCAGCTCCCATCTGTCAATCAATCACTGACCTTCCCCGGCATTCTATTGCCAGATCAGTTGAGCTCTTTGCTGAAGGTTTCATATGGCCATCCGACTGGGAGAAATTTCTTTAAAGCAACATTTTCTCGACCTATCTCGGACAATCAATCCGAAGCCAGCGCTTAGACCACTATCTCGGACAATCGATCCGAAGCCAACGCTTAGACCACTATCTCAGACAATCGATCCGAAGCCAGCGCTTAGACCACTATCTCGGACAATCGATCCGAAGCCAACGCTTAGACCACTATCTCAGACAATCGATCTGAAGCCAGCGCTTAGACCACTGCACCACCAGGGTGGCTTTTTTTTTTTTTTTTTTTGCAGATATGAGAGGAAAAGTACAAAACCGATTACTGTAATGCTGCCTTGCATCGACGCAGAAAGAAAAAGACTACACAGGCGGTTTGAAATCATGATGGTTGACGGAATTTTGACCACCCTAACTACTAATTCTAAGTGAAAATCGGGAGAATTTGACATTCATCCGAACATCGGGAGGAAGGACTGAAAATCAGGAGTCCCCCACCTAAATCTGAAGAGTTGGAACATCTGCCCTTCTCTTTTAAAAGACAGCTTGAATCGTTCCAGAAATATCTAAATGCCTTGCGGAAATCATTTTCCGGGATGTTCTCCAAGTACATTGTTACTGTGACAATAAGTCCGTTATGAACATACAACATGTCCATAAAAGACAAGTTTTAAACGTGTAGAAAGATTATTGTCCTGTACTCATATCATGAGTGCTTCTGAACTCTATACACGTTATGTCTAGAGTTGTCTCTCAGATCCATGCGTCGATGTCGCGCTGCACATAGTTATATCCGTAATATCTAACACTACATTCGCTGTAGGAAGGAATGCCTCAGATGCAGTAACATTATAGGTGTCCAAATATACTCAAAGTCGTATATCATTGACGAAGCGTTAAAGTAGTTTAATATAACAGGTTACACAAGAGAATATCAGTTGTTAAAAAATTATATTACAAGAGTTCTAATAAGTCAAATTAAACCGTAATTCAATTAAAAGTTGTGTCGATTCCTCAGTTATATTGGAAGTGGACAAATCATTGTAGCTTACATCCCGGAGGAGACAGGGACCAATTCATATTAAAGATGTCTTGCTAGGTCATCTGTACATGGTCCTGATAATCAAGAGTCTCGGGACAAAAAAGGTTATTAAAAGTCGTCTATAAGAAGATAATAAACTGAAATTATATATACAAGTGAAATTAAAACTGATCAATATGTACAAGTTAAAACATTTGCCAGCATATTGTATGTTGCAGTGGGGGGACAAAAAATAGTTATTCTTTTACCTGACAACGTTCCTGTGGTGAATCAAAGGCGTGTCTTTAGATTTAACGGAAAATCAAAATGTCGTCACATAGTTACACTCGCGCTTGAGCATGTCACCAATATCTTTCTAAAAATCACACAAGTTTCTATGTTGAAGATTCACTGTGGCTAGGTTTAGGCATGTGCAATAGATGTTCGCCAGGTCTGTGCAAATCAGTCTGTTGGGCCTGATCAAAGTTGACACAAGTTCCGGTGGATGAAGTGAAAATGGCGCATGAGCAGAGTCGAGCGTAAAAAGATTATAGTGTAGAGCACAGTACAACAATCAATGAGTTGTAATTAATGATTTCTAGCGGTGATTGTCGTGCTGTGCTTTACACTATAATCTTTTTACGCTCGACTCTGCTCATGCGCCATTTTCACTTCATCCACCGGAACTTGCGTCAACTTTGATCAGACCCAACAGACTGATTTGCACAGACCTGGTGAACATCTATTGCACATGCCTAAACCTATCCACAGTGAATCTTCAACACAGAAACCTGCGTGATTTTTAGAAAGATATTGGTGACATCCTCAGGCTCGAGTGTAACTATGTGACAACATTGTGATTTTCCGTTAAATCTAAAGACAGGCCTTTGATTCACCACAGGAACTTTTTTTTTTTTTTTTTTTGATTTGAGGTTTAACGACCACCGTGAGCAACTCAATGGGCTATAAGCAGTCGCCCGTCCCTAATTTAGGGTCACTGGTTCCAGGGAAGGGAGAGAGCCAGTGCCGTAAGACAAACACAACATCCATGCCTCACCGGGATTCGAACCCGGACCCCGTTCGGACGAATGATCAGAGGCCATCGCTTAGACCACTGCGCCACTGGGGCGGCTCACCACAGGAACGTTGTCAGGCAAAAGAATAACTATTTTTTGTCCCCCCACTGCAACATACAATATGCTGGCAAATGTTTTAACTTATACATATTAATCAGTTTTAATTTCACTTGTGTTATAATTTCAGTTTATTACCTTCTTATAAACAAGTGTTTTAAGAGCCTTTTTTGTCCTGAGACTCTTGATTGTTAGGACCATGTACAGATGACTTCAGAGATTGCGATAACGCCTCTACACGCGTATTTCACGCCTTAAAAACGCCGAATACGCTTTAAAATTCAGAAATGCGTATTTGTACGCATTGTTTTTCCATATGAAATTTCCTTTTACAATCGGTGATTACACCACGATTTTGTCATAAAAATGACTTTTTTTTATCAAGAAATTATATCTTAACTTTCATGTCACAGTTTACGAAAAAATCATGATTTGGTTCCCATTGCCGAGCTGATCAGCTAGGGATCGGCTTTTGGCAATCATTCGGAAGAACCTTCAGGGCAGTGTGGGAAGAGCAGCTAAACCAATGGGCATGCGCATTTCAGCCGTGTCGGGATTGAGACGCTAGTGTTTTTTTTTTTTTTTTTTTTTTTTTTATTTGAGGTTTAACGACCACCGTGAGCAACTCAATGGGCTATTAGCAGTCGCCCGTCCCTAATTTAGGGTCACTGGTTCCACGGAAGGGAGAGAGCCAGTGCCATAACACAAACACAACACCCATGCCTGACCGGGATACGAACCCGGACCCCTTACGGACGAATGATCAGAGGCCAACGCCTTACACCACTGCGCCACCAGGGCGGCAAACGCTAGTGTATCGGTGGACCATGGTGCCCTTAAAGCTTGGCATGGAGGAAGTGAAAAACCGACGTGTTTTGGAAGTTTGTTTAATTGTCGTTTCAGGACGGGATTCTCCTGCCTTACGAAATTTTAAGAAAATATACATATGAATATAAAATCTTGGGTTTGAAAATATATATATATAAATATATAAACTTTCGAAAAACGGAAGTTAGACGAACTGCAGATTTATTCTGTAATCGCAATATTAGACCCGTATGAGCAGTTCATTTTGCATATCGCACACTGTTACGAATCAGGCATGAGATTGTTCATCGGATTCGCGGAATTCCACATTTCGGTTATACCTGAGCGATGAAAAAAAAAAAAAAAAGAAGATAATGTTTTATTTTCGGAGGATTAGTGTGGGAAGGGGACTCGTTTCCCACCTGGGGAACAGTATTCTGTTTTACAGAACTAACGAAAGCTAAACGGAGCGAAAAAAATTTCCCGCGAACGTAATTTCTTTTTCTCGCGAAGTTTCCCCTGTCCAGTATTGTTATTAAATATCAATTTATTGCATAAATGTTTGCATTTCAGCTTTAAAGTGTAGACAATAGTTTCTGATAACGGAAGTTTGGCGGAGCGAAAATTTCCTTGTAAACTTTAGGCACGAGTTTCTTTCGCGGATTCCAAGAGTAACTCTTTTTGTTGTCATCAAAACTGAAGATATTTTTTTGGGTGGTGGTGTGTGTGTGTGTGTGTGTGTGTGTGTGTGTGTCTGTGTCTGTGTGCGTGAGTGGTGGCGGTGGAAGGGGGGGTTCCGGCTGGGGACGGAATTTCGTGTTTCAAGACTTTCGAAAAATGGAAGTTAGATGAACTGCAGATTTATTTTGTAATCGAAATATTTCCTCTGCTCATTTTTTTTGTAAAATCTAACTTTGTTTGATAACCGATTGTGTTTCAGCTTGAAAACGGAGGGAAAATTTCCGAAAACGGAAGTCAGACGAAGCGAAGATTTTTTCGTAATCGTAATTTTTTTTTTTTTGCGATGTTTCCACTGTCCTGAATTATTGTTAAATGTTATTTTCCCTCTATAAATAGTTGCAAAGGGATAAACTGAACATTCCTCATATCAGACGAATGGTTGAATCAACCAACTCTCAATTATGTTAACTGTAAACATCTCATACATAGTATTCAAGAAGATTTTTTTTTTTCAGAGCTGAAGGAAAACACGTTCAAAAATAATAAATTAGTTGACCTTTGCAATACTAAACATGCACATCACAATGTTCAATGAAGGTTTATTTTATCTTTTGTGATTGAGATAAACTGTAGATTTCCTTCCTCCACAATGAACTCTTTTTGAAGTTTGAGTGTGTAGAATCTCAATCTGTGAAGCAACGCACACAAACAAGTTTTGGTACAGTCTTTCGAAAGCAAAACAAAAATTTTTGCATCCTCATGGATAAAACAAGACAAGTAGGTAAGATTTTGATAAATTATGACTTATTTTATATAAAAGAAAATCAATTTACATACTAATTTATGTTTACATATTTATATAATTAGTTGTTTTAATATAAAATATTATTTAGCTAAAAATGTAATGCGATAATTGTTCGTTCTCTAAAATTACTACTTTGAAAAGAAAAATACTCCTTCAAAAATTGTGAAGGAGTATTTTTACTCTTTTGAAAAAATCCTAGCACGATCTCTGGATGACTTAGCAAGACATCTTTAATATGAATTGGACTCTGTTGCCTCCAGGATGTAAGCTACTATAATTTGTCCACTACCAATATAACTGAGGAATTGACGCAACTTTTAATTGAATTACGGTTTAATATGACTTATTAGAACTCTTGTAATATAATGTTTTAACAACTGATATCCTCTTGTGTAACCTGTATACTTCAACGTTTCGTCAATGCTATACGACTTTTGAGTATATTTGGACACCTGGAATGTTACTGCATCCAAGGCATTCCTTCCTACAGGGAAATAGTTTTAGATGTTGTGGATAGAACTATACGCAGCGCAACATCGACGCATGGATCTGAGAGACAACTCTAGACATAATGTTGTTACTGTTCTTTGAATCTCTAAAACGAACCCATATCATCTTCACTTCATGGGTGCTTTGAGTTTTGGGAACAGATAAAAGTCTTCCGGGGCTAGATTCGGCAAGAAGGAAGATGCATGATTGTTGTCACCTGGTTTTAAGCTAAAAACCAGGAAACAATGGTTGACGTGTATGATGGAACATTGTCATGGAGGAACCATTCTCCACTACAATGCAAATCCAGCCTAACTCGTTGAATGCTCTTTAGAAGGGTCATTAAAACTACCACCCAGGTAAAATTTATTGGCACCCAGCTGTATAAAATCTAGGGA
The DNA here is from genome assembly GCA_039090855.1 of Macrothele yani. Classification (NCBI taxonomy): domain Eukaryota; kingdom Metazoa; phylum Arthropoda; class Arachnida; order Araneae; family Macrothelidae; genus Macrothele; species Macrothele yani. The sequence continues at coordinate 41,098,040 of CM077019.1, forward strand.
GAACATTAATGAGAGTGGGTTCAGTATTGTAGTAAGGTGTTGTTTTCTCTTTAGAAGGAAGTCTAGTTCTTTTGTTGTTGTTTTTCTTTTTGCTGAGGTTGAGGTTCTATTTACGTTTATATCAGTTTGTTCTTCTTGCTAGTGAAATACGCAGTGCGATCGAAAAGTTCCAAGACTAGGTACGTAACGCGCCATCGATGGCAGTATGCGGATGCGTGAGCAGCAGTCGAGGGCAGTGGCCTTCACGAGTCATTGTGCCGAGTGGCGTCGTCTTGTGAGCATCGGGAGCTGTGCTACACGATGTTTGGTGACCACGTGCTGAACACAGCTGCGACTTCGGTATGGACTGCAAACTAGAGCAGCGAGCGAACATCAAATTCTGCGTCAAATTTTTCAAGATATCCGTCAGCAGGTGGTGAAGGAAACAACGTTCCTGTCGCGAGTCATCACTGGGGCAGGGTTCCCACTCAAAAGTAATAAAAAAAATCCCCTGACTTTTCCAGGTTCTCCAGATGGTTTTTAAAGTTTTCCAGAGTAGCATGTTGCAAAGAATTTTTACTTTTCATTCCATTCCATTCATTTTTCTCACCAAAGCGCTTGTAAATTCTTTACGTAATTTGCCTTTATAAAATTACCTGCTTTTCATTAATAATAACTAACTGTGCACATTATTTTCTGTACCAAAGTTCCGTGAACTTTTGTGAATACTACCCACACAGAATTTGTAAATACATTCCCATAGAAAAGGTCATATGTAAGAAAAAATCTGTCCGTTGAATAGTTTAGTTTTTCTATAACACAATGCAGCAAAGCTTAATGCTGGAATGGCTCTGTTCAAAGAAACATGTTTCAAGAGAACCAACAGACAAAGGACTTTGATCCATCATTTGGTTGGTTGTCTTGTGAAGTGTTTCTTCAAGCAGGAAGCCATTGTGCCTAATTGTTCCATGTTATAACAACTGCCTGCAGAAATTGAACAAAAGCTTAATAACTGGCAATTTTAAAAATTCAATTTTGCACCTCTTTTTTAGAGAATAAAGGAAATACTTAATATAACTGAAAGTAAGATCTATCAAATTCTCTAGGCAGGCAGTAATTGCAAGCAAAAGTTTAAAATCTTGAAAAAAATAAAAAAATGAAAAACTATTAGAAAGCACCAATCACTCACCCTAAAGATCATGGTAATCTCCATCGACAACACACTTCCAACACGTCAATTATCGTAATGTTTCTGGCCTTCAAAGGTTTACAGACATCTTGCTTACGATTCCTACTTCCGGGTATGAAACATCGCCTTTTGAGATGTAAGCCTTATGAGATGTAACTATAAGCTAGTCAATTCCACAAAAAACCACACAAGCGTACTACTCATTCATACAATTCAATTAAAAACTATGTACATATTTACATAACCTTACATTCCTAGGTGGTTAAACCTTTGTCAACTGTAAGTACCAAACTGCAACTTCTGTTTCAAAACCCCTGCCACTCCCACTGCAAGTGTAACACTCATTCAGCCCCTCACACACAATCCTCTAGCGCTTTCAACAGACTACTGTCATCATCAGGAGGCAGGTGTGTCTCACCCGCCCACCACAGCTCAAGTGAGCAGAGCCATTGAGGCACGGGCCCCAGTCGCAATCTCTGAATCATTGTGTCTCTGGCGCCATCTATTGTCCTTGCTGCTCTTTTTTCCCTTTTTCTTTCTAAGCTGCTGTTCAATGTTTATTGGGGCTTTCCATTGTTCGTTTAAGTTACTAGGCTCATTAATGTTGCATAATCTTGATCTGGTTTTTTTCAATTAACATTGACTCTGCAATTCTTAACTGCCTTTTGTTTTTACAGCTCTTAATAATTTTAATATCCTCAAACCTTGGACATTGTTGATTTTCCATACAGTATTGGGTTAATGCTGTCTTAGCTTCTTTTTATTCCAATTATTTATATGCTGGTTTAATCTATACTTTAATTTATTCTTGGTGCTGCCTATATATGACACAGGTGGTTGCTGGTTTATAGGGATTTCATAAATTCCTGCTCTATCTAATTGCCTGATTTTTTCATTTTTAATCACTAAATTTTTTACAGTAAGTACCTGATTTCCTACCAGTATGTCATACTTGCCACAAACTTTATTAATTTCTGCTGAAAGGATTGTGTGTGAGGGGCTGATAGAGTGTGGCACTTGCAGTGGGAGTGGCAGGGGTTTTGAAACAGAAGAAGCAGGTTGGTACTTACAGTTGACAAAGGTTTAACTACCTAGGAATGTAAGGTTATGTAAATATGTACATAGTTTTTAACTGAATTGTATGAATGAGTAGCATGCTTGTGTGGTTTTTTATGGAATTGACTAGCTTATAGTTACATCTCATAAGGCTTTAAAAAAAAATATGATGTTTCATACCCGGAAGTAGGAAACGTAAGCAAGATGTCTGTAAACCTTTGAAGGCCAGAAACATTACGATAATTGAGGTGTTGGAAGTGTGTTGTCAATGGAGATTACCATGATCTTTAGGGTGAGTGATTGGTGCTTTCTAATAGTTTTTCATTTATGAATTGCACGTAAACTATGCGCACTTTGCTGGGGTTTAATACCTTAAAAGTGCAAATATAACAATTGAAAAAATAAGTTTTTTTGGCAAAATAAAGTATCCATTGATTTTTACAAAAAAAGGGGTAATTTTCCCTGAGTTTTCTCTGATTTTTACAAAAAAAGGGGTAATTTTCCCTGAGTTTGCTCTGATTTTTACAAAAAAGGGGTAATTTTCCCTGAGTTTTCTCTGATTTTTACAAAAAAGGGGTAATTTTTCCTGAGTTTTCTCTGATTTTTACAAAAGGGTAATTTTCCCTGAGTTTTCTCTGATTTTTACAAAAAAGGGGTATTTTCCCTGAGTTTTCTCTGATTTTTACAAAAAAGGGGTAATTTTTCCTGAGTTTTCTCTGATTTTTACAAAAAAGGGGTAATTTTCCCTGAGTTTTCTCTGATTTTTACAAAAAAGGGGTATTTTCCCTGAGTTTTCTCTGATTTTTATAAAAAGGGTAATTTTCCCTGAGTTTTCCCTGATTTTTACAAAAAAGGGGTAATTTTCCCTGAGTTTTCTCTGATTTTTACAAAAAAGGGGTAATTTTCCCTGAGTTTTCTCTGATTTTTACAAAAAAGGGGTAATTTTCCCTGAGTTTGCTCTGATTTTTACAAAAAAGGGGTAATTTTCCCTGAGTTTTCTCTGATTTTTACAAAAAAGGGGTAATTTTTCCTGAGTTTTCTCTGATTTTTACAAAAAAGGGGTAATTTTCCCTGAGTTTTCTCTGATTTTTACAAAAAAGGGGTATTTTCCCTGAGTTTTCTCTGATTTTTACAAAAAAGGGTAATTTTCCCTGAGTTTTCCCTGATTTTTACAAAAAAAGTAATTTTCCCTGAGTTTTCCCTGATTTTTGGAACCATTTTCAAATTCCCTGAGAATTCCAGGTTTTCCCTGTTTTCCAGGTTGAGTAGGAACCCTGTGGGGACGAGACTTGGGTCTACGGTTACGATCCGGAGACCAAACAACAGTCGTCACAGTGGAAGAGCCCGACATCTCCACGACCGAAGATGGCCCGACAGGTCCGAAGAGCAACCAAAAGCATGCGCTTCGTGTTCTTCGACATTCATGGGGTTATGCACCGTGAATTCGTCCCCCAGGGCCAGACAGTTGCCGCCCTTTTTTACTGCGATGTTCTGCGGCATCTTAGGTAGGACATTCGCCACAAACAACCTGAAATGTGGCGCAGGGTGATTTCCTGCTCCATCACAGCAATGTAGCAGCTCACAGAGCATTAGCAACACGCCAGTTTTGCAGCCATAATAGCATGACTACCCTTCTTCACACGCCTTACTCGCCGGATTTCGCCCCCTGCGACCTCTTTCTGTTCCCGAAGATTAAGATCAAAGGTCGCAGTTTTAAAACCATGGATGAGATCCAGAGCGAATCGCAGACGATGCTTCATACGATTCGTGAACAGGAGCATTCCAACAGTGGCAAAAATGCTGGCAGCGGTGTATCGCTGCCCAAGGAGACTACTTTGAGGGAGATCATAGCCAGACTTAAGTAACATAAGTACTTTGTTGTATATCGGCCTAGTCTTGGAAATTTCTGATAGGACCTCGTATTTCTGATAGTGATTCAGAAGGCAACAGCAGTGACTATGAGTACCGTACATTCCTGTACATACAGTATTTAAGGCAATTATTACCTAATCAAGTTTTTATTAGTGTTATTTAAAGTGAGAAATACTTAAGGTATAATTTTTGTCCATTTTACATAAATGTCTATATTTTGAGTATGTTGTTATGCATCGAAATTTGCACACTACACAAAGCCCCTGGTTAGAACTTTTGATTATGTCCTGGTCATATTCCGTCCTTTTTAGCAAAAATATGTGGTCCTTAAGGAGTTAAGCAAGGTTATCCATGGTCATTTTTCATCACCATTACTTTCACAGGAGTTGGAAGATAAATGCCAAAGATACTCTGTATCACTGTCACTCTCCATTTCTTAAGCTTTCCAACCATTGGTTGAAAAAGTGAATATGCTCCAGCTTTGTCCGTCTGTCTGTCTGCACGATAACTCACGTAAAAATGGTTTGATTTCAATGGAATTTTAGTATTCGGTTGGGGACAACCTGGGGACGAATAATATTGAAAATGGGCGAAATGGGGTCAAAAGCCAGGACATAGGAGCGGAATCCACTCCGTTGTCCTTATGCTTCATAACTTATGTAAAAATGCTTCGATTGCAACAAAACTTTAAAATGTTGTTCCAGAGGTATACTGTACTGATTATGTCGAATATCATCAAAATGGAGTCAAAGGTCAGGACACAGGAGCAAGATTTATTCCACAGCTATTATCCTCCTAACTTGACTAAAAATGCTTCTATATCGACAAAACTTTAGTATGTTGTTCCGGAGGTATACTGAGTCAATTCTGTTTAATATCATAGAAATGGAGTCAAAGGTCAATGCACAGGAGCAAGATTTATTCCACAGCCATTATCCTCATAACTTGAGTAATGATTTCTGGTATGTTGGAAAGTGTATCATAATTAATTAATGCATTGCATGATTTTACTAACTTGTATGCGAGTATATATGGTACTTATGAATTCCTCGTATGTGTAGCCTTTTTCACTCAAAGTCAGTATTTTACATCACCTTTTAGGTGACCAGTCAACTCTTTTCACTCTGTCATCTTACTAAGTTACATAGCTTGCTAAGTTATCAAGGAAAAGAAAAATCTGTGAAAAATAACTGTGAATAGAAGTTCTAATATTAGCTCTGATACCTGGAAATGAGAGCTGACTCATTAACACCATATTGGTTCACGCTGCATTATAGTAACACCTGATTAGCTCTCATAACAATCAGTCTCATTGGTCATTTTTGAATTAAGGAAATCCACTTCTTGTTACATCAACATTTTACAAAACCAGCCTGTTATTTTTTTCAGGTAGAACCATTTAATGGTGGTTTTAACTGCTGTAACTTTTTACATGTTATATTTCCTTTTAGTGGAAAGCAATTTCTCTGTTGGAAGTTATTAATATTCGCTGCGAATATATATCGCGGTAGTCGAATGTGATTCAAGGGAAAATCTTTCATGTACCTCTCGGTTGTAGGTGGTTGATGTTCAAATCTTTGCACTGTTGTTTTTTTTTTTTTTTTGGTTGGAGGTTTAACGACCACCGTGAGCAACTCAATGGGCTATAAGCAGTCGCCCGTCCCTAATTTAGGGTCACTGGTTCCAGGGAAGGGAAAGATCCAGTGCCGTAAGACAAACACAACATCCATGCCTCACTGGGATTCGAACCCGGACCCCTTCCGGACGAATGATCAGAGGCCATCGCTTAGACCACTGCGCCACCGGGGCGGCACACTGTTGTTCTCATCAGGTTCTTGGGTGTAGGCTTTTTTTGACTAACTTCCTTCAAAAAGTCCGCACGTTTCTTGAGTAGGATATACTTTTTTAGTTGAACTACGGGAGGCACATGAAGACAGAGGAGATGTGAAAATTACGTTGGAGAACTTGGAAAACGGAACAATGAATCACTCGTAAAACATTCGCATGAGGAATGGCAATCACCAAAAAACTTCGTCAGACTTCTTGAATGTATTGTCCGATACATTTCGGCAGATCTGTCTGCCATCTTCTGGGACCTCTGGTCGTCCGTTCTCTCTGCAGTTTACGTTGAATATGCGACGTGCTCAGTTTGGGAATCTTTGTGTGTTATACGTAATCGGATGCGTTGCGTTGCCACTCCTGTGATTTGAAGACTCGGGATTTTTTTTATTTATGTCTGCGTGCTTACATTGTTTCTGTTCTGTTTGCCTTCCCATTTTTTGCTCTCTTCTTCTATCAGTATCTTCCATGGAATTGGCATTTCTACTCCACTACTAATGTTGCAGTTGGTTTTTTTGGTTTTTTGGTTTTTTCAATTACGATTGCTTCGGCAAAATGGATGGTCTTTTTGGTTGGTTGTTTGCAGATAATTTCCATATTTTCAAATTCTGGCATTGTGTTATTTTTTATACAATATTGTACAAGTGCTGTTTTTTCTTCCTTTTTTTCCCCAGTTCTTCATATGTTGTGTCAATCTTGTTTTTAATTTGTTCCTTGTGCTTCCTATGTATTTCACTCTATTGTTGTTGTTGGTTGGCTTAATTGGAATGCTGTATACTCCTGCACTGTCCAATAGTTTTGTTTTTTCTCTGTTATTGATTATTATATTCTTGCAGTCTTTTACTGAAATTCCAATATCTAGATGTTGTTTTTTGCATTCCTTTTTTATTACATTTGTAACCTGTGTTATGTATTGAAATTTACCACAAAATGTGACGATGATGGGCAAAACACGTAACAATATTAACAAATAAAGGTAACTTGATCACGCTAGTTACGTTAAATGAAAACTTTTACAAAAAGTTCGTAAGCTGGAAGCTTTCGACCTTATCTTAGGTCTTCATCACGCCAATGGAGGACTAAGATTGTTGCCAGATTCTACATTTGAATTTTTCCTATTTTTGTTGCCAAAACTTAGAATTGATCTCCAGATCATCGGAATGTAGAGAAGAGATTCGGAATTGCAAGTCATTGAGTTGAAAATAATTTGCAAGCTTTCGCGGTAACGGAGGGCAAAACGATTGTCAAAAGAAGCAATTCGTTTTGCTTCGTTCCAGTGGGGAACTGCAGAAGTGTCTTCCATTGTCAAAATAGACAAGGCAGTATTAGGATTGGCTTTCAAAACATCTATTTTATGCTCTAAAATTCTATGGTTAATGCTCCTGTATGTGCTTCCAATGTGTAAGTTATCCCCAGTAGAAGAAGAGATAGGAATGCAGTATATTTGTGGGAGGTTCAGGCTTTCAACTTTGTCCCTATCCCTTTGTAGAAGTTTCAAGATGTTTGGGGTAGATTTAATGGCAAGATGGTAACCAAAACTTCTAAAAAGAATCTGTAACTTATAAGCATAGGAAGGATGGTAAAGAACAGAACCACAGATCCTGGCCACATTCCGAGTCTGAACTACAGACACTGATCAACTCCATTACGGAAAAATTTCCTTCCATTAATCTCACTATATTTAAGGAAGTAAATCACAAAATTGATTTCTTGGATGTATCTATCTGCAGAAACGCTGATCTCTCCATTACTCGTTCCGTCTATCGTTAACCTTCTGCGGCCACTAACTTCATTCCCTACAAATCTTTCACCCTGCATCTCTACAAGCTTGCAGCATTGAAGTCCTACATCCACAGGGCTCATATCATTTACAACAACCAACTCTCTCTTCAAGAAGAACTCTCCAAAATTTCTACAATAGCCCTCTCCCATGGTTTCCCTGCTGTTACAGTCAACTCCCTCATAAAGAAATATGAAAACCATTCGAAAATCGAATGCCTCCTTTCTCATAAGAAAGAAGACCTGAAATTCTGTGGTTCTGTTCCTTACCATCCTTCCTATGCTTATAAGTTACAGATTCTTTTTAGAAGTTTTGGTTACCATCTTGCCATTAAATCTACCCCAAACATCTTGAAACTTCTACAAAGGGATAGGGACAAAGTTGAAAGCCTGAACCTCCCACAAATATACTGCATTCCTATCTCTTCTTCTACTGGGGATAACTTACACATTGGAAGCACATACAGGAGCATTAACCATAGAATTTTAGAGCATAAAATAGATGTTTTGAAAGCCAATCCTAATACTGCCTTGTCTATTTTGACAATGGAAGACACTTCTGCAGTTCCCCACTGGAACGAAGCAAAACGAATTGCTTCTTTTGACAATCGTTTTGCCCTCCGTTACCGCGAAAGCTTGCAAATTATTTTCAACTCAATGACTTGCAATTCCGAATCTCCTCTCTACATTCCGATGATCTGGAGATCAATTCTAAGTTTTGGCAACAAAAATAGGAAAAATTCAAATGTAGAATCTGGCAACAATCTTAGTCCTCCATTGGCGTGTGATAAAGACCTAAGATAAGGTCGAAAGCTTCCAACTTACGAACTTTTTGTAAAAGTTTTCATTTAACGTAACTAGCATGATCAAGTTACCTTTATTTACCACAAAATTTTATATTTTGCTTGTTTTTATTTTTAGGATGTTTATACATGTAAATTACTTTTTTGACTTCTGAGGTGGTATATCCAAATTTTTTGGCTGTTGTTATTATCCATTGAAGTTATTTTTCCTTGAAAAAGTTATTGCAGGAATGTGTGAAGGCTCTATGCACTAAACTTCTGATTGCCAATATTTTGTATGCCTTTGGATGGTATGAGTTTGCAGGTATATAAGTATTGGCACGTAGGTGGGTTTTCTATACACATGGTATTTGCAGGATGTTTGAGTTTTTATTATTGTAATATCTAAGAAATTAAACATATTTTCATTTTCTGATTCCATTGTAAAGTTGATACTTGGATATTTTTCACAGAAATCTTTTTTCAGCTTGTCTAATTCTAAAGAACTGACATTCCAAAAGAGTAACTAGTGTGTCGTCAACATATTTTCTGTAGAAAAGCACTTTATATTTGTTTAGGACTTCTTTTATTTTCTGTAATACGACCTCTGCAAATAAAGAAGATAGTGGGGAGCCCATTGGTGCTCCGAATTTCTGTCTGTATATTATACTGTTAAATCGAAAGAAGTTGTTGTGATACATATATATGTTAATAGGTCTATTATTTCTTTAACTTCCAATTTTTGGAAAGTATTATTGTTGTAAAGTCTTTCTGCTATGATGTCAATAGCTGTTAAGACGGGAATACTCGGAAACATCGAAACAACATCCAAGCTGGTCATAATTGGTGGGTTGGAGTCAAATTGGATTGTCTTTATTTTATTTATTAATTCAAATGAACTATGTAAGGTATAATTATTTTTCATACATATTGGTCAAATATTTTATATAAATACTTTTCTAGGTTGATTAGTGGAGCATTAGTTTTGGAAACTATGACATGTACTGGTTCTTCTGGTTTGTGGGTTTTAGCTTTCTGAAAATCTTTGGGATACCTGGTTGAATTGGTGGATAAACCGAAGTCAGTCTTGGAGCAAAACAACTGTGATTTTTTAATTGTGACAATTTTGTCAAAAATTCATTTGTTGGATCTCTTTGGACTTCTATATTTAGTTCTTGCATTGCTGATATCATTTTTTCATTATAAGCTGTATTATCGAGGATATGTACTTGTTTGGTCTTATCTGCTTCATCAATTTTTATGTTGGGGTTGTTTCTTAAAGCTAACAGTTCTTTTCTTTCATATTTATACATATTATCACCAGAATCCTTAGAAGACGAAGCCTTATATCTTTTAATTGAATCCATTAGTTTAAATCTGATGGAGTTTTACTTCAAGGTCTTGAAATTTGACAGCATTTGTTCTAATTATATATTCTGGTTGGGATACATGAAAATTTCTTTGTCTTGCTTCTTTTTTTGCTTTTTTCTTCTAATAATTTCTTTAATTTGGAAAATAATCTTTGTGAATCTCTTATCTCTTGTTTTCAAGTCTTTGGAAAAGGTTACACATAATTTCATTTTCCTTTGTTGTTGTTGTCGTATTTTCGATGTTGTCTTGTAGTCTGAAGTACCAAGAATAGCATTTGGCATGTAATCTATATATAGCACTTCTTTTATTCTTAATTTCTGCTCTTAATCTTTTTAAATTGCAGTTTGTTATACTCCTTTAATCATGTTTGCTTAGAGATCTATTTGTTATTCTCAAATATTTCAGAATAACGCTCATATCTCTGCAATTCACTAAAAAATTGAGTTGATTTTCTTCTCTTTGTAATTTTGTTCTCAATCTACTAAATAAATTGTACTTCTGTTGTTCATTCATTTTTCTATTTGTTGTAAGATTCCCAAAAAACGAGCCGTTTGTTAGTCTGCAAACGGATTTGTATCAGTTACATACAAGCACGTATTTCTCAATGTATCAAGATTTAAAAAAACATGTTTTCCATATGTTATTTTTTCAGGTACAACCCTTTAATATGGTGGTTTTAACTGCTGTAACTTTTTACATGTCACATTTCCTTTTGGTGGAAAGCAATTTCTCGGTTGGAAATTATTAATATTTGCTGCGAATATATATTGCGGTAATCGAATGTGATTCACGGAAAAATCTTTCACGTACCTCTTGGTTGTACGTGGTTGATGTTCAAATATTGAATAAAAAATAACACAATGCCAGAATTTGAAAATATGGAAATTATCTGCAAACAACCAACCGAAAAGACCATCCATTTTGCCAAAGCAATCGTAATTGAAAAAACCAAAAAAAAAAAACTGCAACATTAGTAGTGGAGTAGAAATGCCAATTCCATGGAAGATACTGATAGAAGAAGAGAACGAAAAATGGGAAGGCAAACAGAACAGAAACAATGTAAGCACGCAGACATAAAAGAAAAAAAAATTCCTGAGACTTCAAATCACAGGAGTGGCAACGCAACACATCCGATGACGTATAACACACAAAGATTCCCAAACTGAGCACCTTGCATATTCAACGTAAACTGCAGAGAGAACGGAGGCCCAGAGGTCCCAGAAGATGGCAGACAGATCTGCCAAAATGCATCGGACAATACATTCAAGAAGTCTGACGAAGTTTTTGGTGATTGCAATTTCTCATGCGAATGTTTTTACGAGTGATTCATTTTTCCATTTTTCAAGTTCTCCAACGTAATTTTCACATCTCTTCTGTCTTCATGTGCCTCCCGTAGTTCAACTAAAAAAGTATATCCTACTCAAGAAACATGCAGACTTTTTGAAGGAAGTTAGTCAAAAGAAGCCTACACCCAAGAACCTGATGAGAACAACAATGCAAAGATTTGAACATCAACCACCTACAAGCGAGAGGTACGTGAAAGATATTTCCTTGAGTCACATTCGATTACCGCAATATATATTTGCAGCGAATATTAATAACTTCCAACCGAGAAATTGCTTTCCACTAAAAGGAAATATAACATGTAAAAAGTTACAGCAGTTAAAACCACCATTAAATGGTTCAACCTGAAAAAAATAACGTATGGAAAACATGTTTTTTTAAATCTCGATACATCGAGAAATATGTGCGTAAAACCAGTACTTGCATGCATCAAACAATAAACGGAAAATGAGAAAATTCAATGATCCAAAAAACAGGAATTTTAATTTGCCCAGATTAAACTAAAAGGTGTTCCTGTGATGTGGGGGTAATGCTGGGTTTACAAAGGTGTATATACCAAAGGAGCATACCACAGGCCCACACAATTACTAAAATGACTTTCTTTTCAAAGAATGAAAATTAAAGCGATTAGGAAATCAGCCGTTTGAACAAAATATTAAAAAAATAGTTAGCAGACTCTCTGGCACTTAAAACTGTTGCCCCTGGACTAGGAAAGTGTCATGCACATTCAAGCCATTAATCCCCAAGACCACGTACACATTGCACACATGGAAAGCACTGCACAGAGTAGTCAGGTGAGTTGCGCCAGATGTGAATAAACTGCTTTCTGGATAGCAGGGTCAGAACGAGTAACCCACGTCTAATCCGTTTGAGAAACGGAGAACCCTTAATGCATCTAAGATATTCAAAGTAGAGATGAGCATAGGCCAGGGGCTAAGGCAAAAACCCCGGAAACACACCTGGGTCCGCTATTATATCAAATCTTTGACTAAAACAGAACCAGAATTAAAGTTGATTTCCCTTTAACCTTTTCAATTAATTTTATTTAGTACTGCTAACTGAAAATTAATGCCATAGAAAACACAAAACTGAATGGTTAGGTTATAGTCTCTCTTTTTGTTCTTTGCATAAAATTCTTAATTATTGTTTATTCTGTGTTCTTTTCTTACTCCCCCCCCCTCTCTCTCTCTCTCTCTTTGATGAAAAAAATAAAATAACTTTCCCTTAACTTTTTAAATTATTTTTATTTAATACTGCTAACTGAATTAATGCAAAGGAAAACAAGCAACTGAATGCTAAGGCTATAGTCACTCTTTTGTTCTTTGCCTAAAATTCTTAATTATTGTTAATTGTGTGTTCTTCTTCTTCTTCTCCTCGTCCTCCTCCTCCTCCTCTCTCTCTTTCTCTCTACCTCTCTCTTTCATAAAAAAATAACTTTCCCTTTAACTTTTTTAATTAATTTTATTTAATACAACTACTGAATTAATGCAACGGAAAACAAGCAACTGAAGGGTAAGGCTATAGTCTTGCTTTTGTTCTTTGCCTAAAATTCTTAATTATTGTTTATTGTGTCCTCCTTTTCCTCCCCCTCTCTCTCTCTCTCTCTCTCTCTCTCTCTCTCTCTCTCTCTCTCTCTCTATTTTTTGATTAAAAAAATTACTCTTTAACTTTTTAAATTAATTTTATTTAATACTGCTAACTGAATTAATGCAATGGAAAACGCACACACACAACTGAGTGGTTAGGCTATATAGTCTCTCTTTTGTTATTTGCCTAAAATTCTTAATTATTCTTTATTGTGCATTCTTCTCCTCTCCTCTCCTCTCTCTCTTTGATGAAAAAAATAAAATAACTTTCCCTTAACTTTTTAAATTAATTTTATTTAATACTGCTAACTGAATTAATGCAATGGAAAACACACAAGTGAGTGGTTTGACTACATAGTCTCTCTTTTGTTATTCGCCTAAAATTCTTAATTATTGTTTATTGTGTGTTCTCCTCCTTCACACTCTCTCTCTCTCTCTCTCTCTCTCTCTCTCTGATAAAAAAAAATAACACTATCCCTTTAACTTTTTAAATTAATTTTATTTAATACTGCTACTGAATTAATGTAACGGAAAACAAGCAACTGAATGGAAAGGCTATATATAGTCTCTCGCTTTTGTTTTTTTGCCTAAAATTCTTAATTATTGTTTACTGTGTGTCCTCCTCCTCCTCCTCCACCCTCTCTCTCTCTCTCTCTCTCTTTTGATAAAAAAAATTACTCTTTAACTTTTCAAATTAATTTTATTTAGTACTGCTAACTGAATTAATGCAATGGAAAACACACAACTGAGTGGTTAGGCTATATAATCTCTCTTTTGTTCTTTGCCAAAAATTCTTAATTATTGTTTAATTGTGTGTTCTTCTTCTTCTCCTTCTCCTTCTTCTTCTTCTTTTCCTCCTCCCCTCCCTCTCTCTCTCTCTCTCTCTCTCTCTTTTGATAAAATAAATTACTCTTTAACTTTTTAAATTAATTTTATTTAGTACTGCTAACTGAATTAATGCAATGGAAGACACACAACTGAGTGGTTGGGCTATAGTCTCTCTTTTGTTCTTAGCCCAAAATTCTTAATTATTGTTTATTGTGAGTTCTTCTCTCTCTCTCTCTCTCTCTCTCTCTCTCTCTCTCTCTCTCTCTCTCTCTCTATCTCTGATAAAAAAAAATACTTTTTAACTTTAATTAATTTTATTTAATACTGCTAACTGAATTAATGCAATGGAAAACACACAACTGAGTGGTTAAGCTATATAGTCTCTCTTTTGTTCTTTGCCCAAAATTCTTAATTATTGTTTATTGTGAGTTCTTCTCCTTCTTCTCTCTCTCTCTCTCTCTCTCTCTCTCTCTCTCTCTCTCTCTCTCTCTCTCTCTCTCTCTCTCTCTCTCTCTTTCTCTCTGATAAAAAAAAATACTTTTTAACTTTTTTAATTAATTTTATTTAATACTGCTAACTGAATTAATGCAATGGAAAGCACACAACTGAGTGGTTAAGCTATATAGTCTCTCTTTTGTTCTTTGCCCAAAATTCTTAATTATTGTTTATTGTGAGTTCCTCTCTCTCTCTTTCTCTCTGATAAAAAAAAATACTTTTTAACTTTTTTAATTGATTTTATTTAATACTGTTAACTGAATTAATGCAATGGAAAACACACAACAGAGTGGTTAAGCTATATAGTCTCTCTTTTGTTCTTTGCCCAAAATTCTTAATTATTGTTTATTGTGAGTTCTCCTCCTTCTCTCTCTCTCTCTCTCTCTCTCTCTCTCTCTCTCTCTCTCTCTCTCTCTCTCTCTCTCTCTCTCTCTTTCTTTCTCTCTGATAAAAAAAAAATACTTTTTAACTTTTTTAATTAATTTTATTTAATACTGCTAACTGAATTAATGCAATGGAAAACACACAACTGAGTGGTTAAGCTATATAGTCTCTCTTTTGTTCTTTCTTAATTATTGTTTATTGTGAGTTCTTCTCCTCCTTCTCTCTCTCTCTCTCTCTCTCTCTCTCTCTCTCTCTCTCTCTCTCTCTCTCTCTCTCTCTCTCTCTCTCTCTCTCTCTCTCTCTTTCTTTCTCTCTGATAAAAAAAAATACTTTTTAACTTTTTTAATTAAATTTATTTAATACTGCTAACTGAATTAATGCAATGGAAAACACACAACTGAGTGGTTAAGCTATATAGTCTCTCTTTTGTTCTTTGCCCAAAATTCTTAATTATTGTTTATTGTGAGTTCTCTCTCTCTCTCTCTCTCTCTCTCTCTCTCTCTCTCTCTCTCTCTCTCTCTCCCTCTCTCTCTCTCTCTTTCTCTCTGATAAAAAAAAATACTTTTTAACTTTAATTAATTTTATTTAATACTGCTAACTGAATTAATGCAATGGAAAACACACAAATGAGTGGTTAAGTTATATAGTCTCTCTTTTGTTCTTTGCCCAAAATTCTTAATTATTGTTTATTGTGAGTTCTTCTCCTCCCTCCCTCCCTCTCCCTCCCTCCCTCCCTCCCTCCCTCCCTCCCTCCCTCCCTCTCTCTCTCTCTCTCTCTCTCTCTCTCTCTCTCTCTCTGATAAAAAAAAAATACTTTTAAACTTTTTAATTAATTTTATTTAATACTGCTAACTGAATTAATGCAATGGAAAACACACAACTGAGTGGTTAAGCTATATAGTCTCTCTTTTGTTCTTTGCCCAAAATTCTTAATTATTGTTTATTGTGAGTTCTTCTCCTCCTTCTCTCTCTCTCAATTCTTTCTTTATTTTTTTACAGAGGGGGTGACAATAATGGGAAGAACTAACATTCTTATTTGATGATGAAAATATAAATAGTGAGTAAAACAATATGCTTCAATTTTTCCAAATTCACATAGGGAAAATTTGCCCAAATGTTCAAACTCGGGCCAGTCACAAAAAATATTATATAACGAGCCCAGGCTGGACCCTGTCTTTAAAAAACAGAAGCCCATGGTCATCTGTAGTTCAAAGCAATCAGGGGGTTATTAAGTTAACCACACTAAAATTGAAGATACTGATCAACCATGGGTTTCAGATTATACGGTCTTCCAAGAATACAATTTTTTCACTAACCTTTACTGGATAAGGTCTCCTCGAAAGCAGTTTCCTGACTTTACAACCCAACATCTCACCTTCACCTGGAAAAGTTACCAAAAATCATTTTCTGAAATTGTTTTAGCATTGCCATCACATATCTCTATAAACTAGCACGCGATTTTAAATGAGGTGGATCAGAGGGGTCAAAGAAGACACAAGAATTCTGCAAGCAAACAAATGGGTCACAGCCCAGCATATCACTGCAAAATTCAGCATTGGTGTGCCAAGGGTCATCTTTGACCGATCACATTGCAAGACATACATGTTAACAACTCAGTTGCTGCATTGTTTACTGTTTCTCACGTTGTATTATTGTTGAAGTGCTCGCAGGAAACATTGTCTTTGCTTGACAAAGGGTTATAATCGTGAAATGCTATAGAATTTATAATAAATAGGTGTACATCAATAACAGGAGCCACGGTTGTTACTTACATTTGGTCATGGGGCATTCTGGAATAGTCACTTTGTGACGAAATTATGTCTATCACGTTTCAAATGGTAGGCTTTGTTTCTTCAAATAAACTGTGATTTTGTCAAATCTTCACATTGAAGAGTTAAGTTCAGGTATGATATTTAATCCCAATATTATTCTATACTTTGTTTCCAAATGGTAGCCTACCATTTGAAACGTGATAGACATAATTTCGTCACAAAGTGACTATTCCAGAATGCTCCATGACCAAATGTAAGTAACAACCGTGGCTCCTGTTATTGATGTACACCTATTTATTATAAATTCTATAGCATTTCACGATTATAACCCTTTGTCAAGCAAAGACAATGTTTCCTGCGAGCACTTCAACAATAATACAACGTGAGAAACAGTAAACAATGCAGCAACTGAGTTGTTGACATGTATGTGTAATAAGAATTATAACCACGTAAAGAAATTCAACACCTTGAGGTGTTCGAAGAATTGATTGAATCACATTGCAAGAATTGGTTATAACAGCCAATGGCCTGTCTACTTTGACCCCTTCGATACAACAGCAGTCTTTGGTCACAGAATGACTTCCTGCTTAGGAACAAAGTTAAAATAAAAATTCCCTAAGATAGCTCAAAGAGAAGA
This sequence comes from Macrothele yani, assembly GCA_039090855.1. NCBI lineage: Eukaryota > Metazoa > Arthropoda > Arachnida > Araneae > Macrothelidae > Macrothele > Macrothele yani. The sequence continues at coordinate 41,114,953 of CM077019.1, forward strand.
AGATATTTTTGAAATGAACAAAATGGTCTATGAAGTAAAATGTAGTTGTGGACTATCTTACATAGGTCAGACAATGAATATATGATCTTAGCAACAGGAATCACTTTCATGCCAACTGTCAACAATAAATATGCAGTCACAAAACAATATACACTCATTGTTATAAAAATCCGCACACCAAGAAAAAAAATGTGCCATAACCGTGAAACTCGGCGAATAGCTACGGGGGAGGGTAGAAATGTAAATGATTAAAGTTTCACACGATTCTGCATGCCCACGCGTCCAAGACTGGGGCTACAATCACAATCTTTGGGACTTATAGGGTGCTACATGCGTGCCGAAGTGTATGGTAACAGTCAGGTGAGATCCCTGAGTGATAGACATACCAAGAAGCCACCGCAGATGTATGTACGGGCAACTGACGGAGTTTGAACTAGGCCGTATCGTTGGGATCAGAGAGGCAGGATGGCCAGTACGGTGCAATCGTGTTGGGAGCAATGGACAGGGGAAGGCACCCGGGCTTGGCGGACTGACTCCTGACGACCCAGACACACCACCAGCATAGAGGAACGTGGGATCGTCAGAACGGCACACACAGATGCAATGACGTCCTTGTCCAATATCCAGAGACATCTGGCGGCCGTATAAGGGACTCCTGTGTTTACCAGAACCATTTCCAGACGCCTGGCAAAAGGCGAATCTGCACTCTCGATGGCCCTTACGTTTGCTGCCATTAAAACCTGACCATCGTCGTTGTCGATTGCAGTGGTGTCAGGAGCGAGCAACGTGGAATGCTGCGGGCTGGCGATGTACAGTGTTCAGCGACGAATCCCGCTTCTGTATGGGAACGGACGGCCACCATGTCAGAGTGTGGAGGTCCGCAGGTAAGAGCTACAATCCCAACCTCACTCTACAGCAGCACACATCCCAAACTGCAGGCATGATGGGCTGATTGTCCACCGCGTATGACAGCCGAACTTCCCTCGCAGTGATCCGAGAGACGCTGACAGCCCAGCACTACGTACAGATCCTGCGGCCTCACATGCTGTTTTTACTGGCGGGGCGGCCCGAAGCCATTTTCCAACAAGATAACACCTGTCTGTTGAGAGCATTTAATAAAAATATAACGTGATATTGATATAATTTAAACAAGTATTACGAATGTACCAATAACAATATTTTCCCTGATATAACAAGCCCTGTACATCAAACACTAGGCTGAACACAATAACCAATTTTTGTGAGTTAATAGCCATCATCATCATCATCATTGTCAACCATTATCAATCCAAAGCTGGACGAAGGTCTCCCCATGTTTCCTCCACAACGGTCTGTCTTATGCCAGTCTCCTCCATGTCACTCCCGCATACTTTCGAATTTCATCTCATCTCCCACGTGGTCTTCTTCTGGGTCTTTTCCTGTCCCTTGGAATCCAATCTAAAATTTCGCCTGTCCATCGATGGTCTGTCCTTCTGGCAGTATGCCCAGCCCATTGCCATTTCAGGGATTTAACTCTGATCATGATGTCTTCCCCTCTTGTCATTTTTCGGATCCACGAGTTCCTCTTCTTATCTCTCCTGGTTACACCAAGCATGCACCTCTCCAAGCTGCTTTGAGTTGTCTGCAGCCTTTGTATGTCTCTTTTAGTTAAGGTCAACGTCTCTGCACCATACGTAAGCACTGGAAGGATGCATTGATCAAACACTTTTCTTTTAAGACATAATGGCATATTGCTCTTGAAAATTATGCTGTTTCTTCCAAAAGCTCTCCAGGCAAGTTTTGTACGCCGATTAATTTCTTCATCAATGTGACCCTCACTTGATATCTGCTGTCCAAGATAAACGTACGTGTCTTTTATCTCCAGCTTTTCTCCATCAATCGATAAATCTTCATTTCGTGTAAAAGCATTGAACATAACTTTTGTCTTCTGAAAGTTCATTTTTAATCCCACTTCTTTACTCTTGTCAGCAAGTTCTTGGATCATACTCTGCAGCTCTGATGGGGTAGTTGCAAAAATGACTACGTCATCAGCAAAACAAAGGTGGGTTAGATAATCTCCATTAATCTTTATCTCTTTGTTTTCCCAGTTCAGTGATTGAAAGACATTTTCCAATGTGGCGTTTAAGAGCTTCGGAGATATGGTGTCACCTTGTCTCACTCCCTTTCCAATTTTTATGTGTGTTGTATTTTCAAATAGCCAAATCCTTGCACTTGCATTTTCACAGATGTTATTAATAATATTAATGTATGCATCTTCAATACCGCAGGATTTCAGAGCCATTGTAACTGCTGATGGTTTCACCGAATCAAAGGCTATTTCATAATCGATAAAAGCCATGCACAATGGAAGTTCATATTCCCTCGCTCTTTCAATTAGTTCTCTCAGTACGTGGATATGATCTATTGTGCTGTAGCCACTCCTGAATCCAGTTTGTTCTCTCGGTTGAGCCATGTCCAGTGTTACCTTCAAACGGTGTGAAAGAACTTTAGTGAAGATTTTATAAACCACTGATAGGAGGCTGATAGGTCTGTAGTTCCTGAGATCCTCAATGTCACTTTTTTTATGTAGCAGGATCATTATAGCGTTGTTCCAATCCTCAGGAATCTTCCCTTCGTTAAGGCATCGAGTGAAAATTTGGGCGAGTACTGTTTCGATTTCTCCACTTGCTTCTTGTATGACGTCTACAGTAATTCCATCATATAGGTGGCTATGTACACAAAATTTCAGATTTTTGTATCTCACCCCACCAGACCTCAAAAATTGGGAAAGTGTGGTTTTTCTCAAATTCGGGTGGGGGGGAAGCATGAAGGGGTACCTCATTTAAGAATCTGTGTGTGTGTGTGTGTATTTTAAGGGAAAGGGTTTCTACAGTATGAATTGCAACTTTGTGTATATTTCCTGTGTTTCATAAAAATATCGCAAAGTAAGACAAAATCAGCATCCGATCATCAATGTTTAAAGGGCTTTTAAGTAAAGAATGTGACTGATTTCTGAACATTTTCTTAGTGTTTCAGAATCCTCATTTTATGCTTAACAAAACCTTTTTGAATCATTCCAATATCTGTATTGGTTCAGGAGATATCAGAAATATTGGAAAGGCTTCAATATGCTAAAAATTGTGACGGCCGCCATCTTTGAAGCAACCTATATATGTGGGGGGGGGGAGTGAAAAAAATTAAAAAATTATTTTTGGACATTATTTAACAACACAAATTAATGAGCAAAGTTTCAAATTTTTTCCAAACTATGCAGCTACACACTTTTTCAAAATTGGGTCATTCTGTATGGAATGACCCATCTACTAATGTTTAAAAACTGTTTAAAAGCATAAGTTATGAGCTTTTAATGGTTTTTGCCAGTTTTTGATGGTTTAAACCAGTTTTGGACAATCGTCACATCAAAAGCCAGTTTTAGACATCATAAAACCCAACCCTGTTAGCAGTGATTTTATCACCGACAGGTTTTGGTATCAACTCCCTTTTTATACAACAAGAGAAAATTCTGAACAAAATGACGCCAGACATACTGAATCACAGAGTAATGGGGAGAAAATATATACTGCATTTCCAAAAAGGCATTCTTGTATCAATTTTTCCTCTCATTGGTCTCTACAGAGATTTAATGCTTTGTGGAGTCTGTTACATTTACTGTATTTACTTGAATCTAAAGTGCACTTTTTGTCCAAGAAACTTTGTGGTAAAAACAAGGTATGCGTTAGAATTGAGTACGAGCATTTGCAAATACATAAGGTTGATGAGCCTTTCCATTCCTCCAAGTATGCAGTGCAAATGTGTCGCGGCAGGTGCTTGGGGGGGGGCAGAAAGAGCAGAAGCAGGTGACCTTGAGTCTACACACCTCAATCGCTCACTGCTCCTCTTTCCATTTTCAACATAGTTTTACCTCAGGGCTTACGATATGTGTGCCTGTCTCCTCAGAACCCAAGGGAATATTGCTTCTTGATCTCTTTAGCAGTCATTCTTTCCGAGTCAACGCGCACAGAAAAGATGTCTTCAAAAAGGCGGTATTACACAGCAAAGTTGAAACTTAAAGTCATCGCTTTTATGGAAGAAAATAGCAATTGGGCATGCAAATCGAAATTCGGAGTTCCTGAAGTGAATGTGCATTTGTGGCACAAACAAAAAGAGTGATTAAAGATGTGCTTGACAACCAGACAAGCTTTTTCTGGCCCTAAAATGGAGAAATTTCTCAAAATGGATGAACAGTTAAGCATGTTTGTAAAAGAACAGCAGGCAGTTGGATTACCAGTAACAACAGAAATCCTTAAAGGGAAAGCTAAAGAAATTCATCGTCAGCTATAGCTACAGGGAAAATATGAAGCATGTGGTTGGATAACGAGGCTCATGAAGAGAAAGAGATTTTCTCTTAGACGGAGGACATCCATTTGCCAAAAGCTGTCAGCTGACTTTGAAGAAAAGTTGAATGCTTTCCAAAAACATTTGATCGCTATTCGAAAGCAAGAGCAACACGACTTGGGGCAGATCAGCAATGCTGATCAGATGCTGATCTATTTTGATATGCCTTCAAACTGTACAGTGGACAATATTGGAGCAAAACAAGTGAAATTACTGACAAGGAGTGGCGATAAAATCAGAATGACAGTAATGATCTGTGTTACTGAAGATGGAAATAAACTTCACCCCTATGTTGTTTTCAAGAGGAAAACTTTTCCCAAAAAAGTGACTTTTCCAAGAGGAATCTCTGTTGCAGTGCAGTAAAATGGCTGGATGTCTGCAAATTTGGTTTTAGACTGGCTAAGTAAAGTTTGGGTACGACGACCTCGAAGTCTACTGAAGTTGCGATCTCTGCTAGTGCTAGACGCATTTAAAGGACAAGATGCAGTAAAGAAAAAAATGAAACAAAACTGTGCAGCAATCTAGTCATTATTCCTGGAGGGATGACATCACAAATCCAGCCTCTTGATGTTTGTATCAACCGCCCATTTAAGGCTGCCATTCATCGACTTTATAATGCCTGGCTTTCATCAGGAGAAACGAAACTAACAAAGACTAGCCACGTTAAAAGAGCACCCCTACCGACTGTGTGCGAATGGATTATTGCCGCTTGGGAATCCATTCCAAATGAACTTGTGCGGAAATCCTTTCTTACGTGCGGAATTTCCAATTCTTTGGATGGAACAGAAAATGATGCATTGTTTGAAGTGAGCTTGGACAATGAACAATCAGAAGTAGAAAGCCCTGTTAGTGACTGATTTTTTTTATTTTATTTTTTTCATGTGTATTGGTTCTAGTATGTACTGGAAATAAGGTATATATACCTATTTGTTAGTATGTTTTGCAGATTTTCCTTTTTACCTGATACCTGAGTATGTGTGTATATTTTTTATGACTCCTAAAAGCGCAGGGCCTGGAGTTCGGGGGGGGGGTGCATTACATTCGAGGGCACACTAAATTCAAGTAAATGCGGTATCTACTTGTTTTGACTCAAAATGCCCTGGAGAGTTTGTTCAGTCAAATAAGAGGTATAGGTGCTTGGAAATACAGGCATCAAAGTTATCATGGCAGAAAAAGGCTGAACTTTTACCACATAGGAGTATGCAAAAATAATTAACCTTTCAGCATTTACTAACTATCCTAAGCACCATCATACATCATCATCATCATCATTGTCAACCATTATCAATCCACTGCTGGACGAAGGTCTCCCCAAGTTTCCTCCACAACGGTCTGTCTTGTGCCAGTCTCCTCCATGTCACTCCCGCATACTTTCGAATTTCATCCACCCATCTCCCATGTGGTCTTCTTCTGGGTCTTTTCCTGTCCCTTGGAATCCAATCTAAAATTTCGGCTGTCCATCGATGATCTGTCCTTCTGGCAGTATGTCCAGCCCATTGCCATTTCAGGGATTTAACTCTGATCATGATGTCTTCCACTCTTGTCATTTTTCGGATCCACGAGTTCCTCTTCTTATCTCTCCTGGTTACACGAAGCATGCACCTCTCCATGCTTCTTTGAGTTGTCTGCAGTCTTTGTATATCTCTTTTAGTTAAGGTCCACGTCTCTGCACCATACGTAAGCACTGGAAGGATGCATTGATCAAACACTTTTCTTTTAAGACATAATGGCATATTGCTCTTGAAAATTATGCTGTTTCTTCCAAAAGCTCTCCAGGCAAGTTTTGTACGCCGATTAATTTCTTCATCAATGTGACCCTCACTTGATATCTGCTGTCCAAGATAAACGTACGTGTCTGTTATATCCAGCTTTTCTCCATCAATCGATAAATCTTCATTTCTTGTAAAAGCATTGAACATCACTTTTGTCTTCTGAAAGTTCATTTTTAATCCCACTTCTTTACTCTTGTCAGCAAGTTCCTGGATCATACTCTGCAGCTCTGATGGGGTAGTTGCAAAAATGACTACGTCATCAGCAAAACGAAGGTGGGTTAGATAATCTCCATTAATCTTTATCCCTTTGTTTTCCCAGCTCAGCGACTGAAAAACACCCTCCAATGTGGCATTAAAGAGCTTCGGAGATATGGTGTCACCTTGTCTCACTCCCTTTCCAATTTTTATGTGTGTTGTATTTTCAAACAGCCGAATCTTTGCACTTGCATTTTCATAGATGTTATTAATAATATTAATGTATGCATCTTCAATACCGCAGGTTTTCAGAGCCATTGTAACTGCTGATGGTTTCACCGAATCAAAGGCTTTTTCATAATCGATAAAAGCCATGCACAATGGAAGTTCATATTCCCTCGCTCTTTCAATTAGTTCTCTCAGTACGTAGACAGACATATACAAGGAAGTAAACACTCCATAAATTGGGACTAAGTAAGAATAATCGCCCACCAGTCAAACTTAGTAAAGAGGAAACTAGAAGAAGGGATCGAAATAGCAAGAAGAAGAAGTACCACAATTAACTATAATTGCGGTTGGACTCTTCCAACTGAGTGGCAGCAACTACTCCAGTGACGTAGTCCTGATGACGAACTTGGCTTTAGTTCAAAAATTTGAACACCAACTTTTTAAATAATAACCTCTATAAGATCCGTAAAAAAGTTAATTCCACAGTACACTATGAATAGAGGTGCCATAAAGTCATTTACAACTAAGAATTTTATTTTAGTCAATGTGCTTACATCAAACCAATAATGCCAAAACCATACTGATCTAATTTGCTTTATAGCAATTATTGCATCGATCTCAGGAACACCCCAAAACTTCCAAAAAGGTGGAATTCCACCTTTTGGCGGAACTCTTTCACCCCTGGAAACAAGAGGTACATAGGTGATTTATAAAACTTGGTTGGAGATCTTTCAAAAGAAACAGTACAATTTTTAAGAGCAATATACCATTATGTCTTAAAAGAAAAGTGTTTAATCAATGCATCCTTCCGGTGCTTAGGTAGAGCAGAGTTGTGGACCTTACTACAAAAGACATACAAAGCAGACAACTGAAAGAAGCCTGGAGAGATAGATGCTTGGTGTACACAGGAGAGATAAGAAGAGGAACTCATGGAAAAGTAAAATGACAATTGAGTAGAAGATAATCACGATCAGAGTAAAACCCTGAAATGGCAATAGGCTGGACATGTTGCCAGAAGGATGGACCATTTATAGACAACCGAAATTCCAGACTGGAATCCAAGGGACAGGAAAAGACCCAGAAAAATACCACATGCACTGAGAAAAACGTTTTTTGAATTCAGCAAATCATTTTTCAAATAACCAGGAAAAATATAATGAACTCCTGGATAAGGAAAATGACAAGATTGGAAGACATCACGATCAGAGTAAAATTCCTGAAATGGCAATGTTGCCAGAACAACGGATTACCTACAGACAACCGAAATTCTAGACTAGAATCCAAGGGGACAGGAAAAGACCTAGAAGAAGACCACATGCACTGAGAAAAATGTTTTGTTAATTCAGCAAACAAATTCTTGAATCAACCAAAATAATTTTGTCCATATGCAGTCAACAAAAATGTTTGTTGAATTTACAAATGTATTTTTGCCGAAAAATATTGTTGATTCAACAAAATTAATTTTTATCATGACAAAACGTTTTGTTCATGGCAATGGGCTGGACACGTTACCAGTAGAATAGACCACTGATGGGCAACAGAAATTCTAGACTGGTTTCCAAGAGGCAGGAAAAGACCCAGAAAAAGACCACATGGTAGATGGGTGGATGACTTTCAAAAGCATGCAGGAGTAACATGGAGGAGACCGGTGCAAGATAGACTATTGTAGTAGAAACTTGGGGAGACCTTGATCCAGCAGTGGATTCATAATGGTTGTTGACGATAATGATATAAAGTGATTATCAAAGTTTTTATTGACATTACATTTGTCCACTTTCAGATACCACGTTGATGTAACAATTTTTGTTAAATAAAACAAGTGGCTACTAGAGCTGAGACGGGCTGAGCCCAAGCCTGAAGCAGAGCCCGGGCCCGAATCGGGCTCAGGCTATAGAATATTTACTGCGGTTTGTGCTCGGGCGGGCTCGGGCTCTTAGAGAGAGATTTTTTTTTATGTATAAATGTGATTTTACATGATTTAGCAAATGAGACACTTTTTAGTTGGTAAAGGGTATTCTTCAGCAACTGATTCTGATTGGGGAGCATGCATTCGAGATGGCTATTTATTCCGGGCTTGAGTAGAAAAGATGACATAGGCCGCGCCAGGAGCGCAGAAAATTTTCAGGGTCCAATATTTCCCCAGAACACATTTTTTTTATCCAAAATTTCCCCCAAAACTTAAACGGCTTTTCATAGAAGTTTAAGCGATTATTATAGTATATGTTGATGATTAAGAATTATCCTTAAAGCCTATTAACTTAAAAATTGAAAAAAAAAACAAAAAAAAAACTAATATTTATTCCAATGAATAAATAAGAAACAATCTTTCATTAATCGGTGACGTCAGTTGTCACCAAGAAATGGCAGCCTCCCTGTCTCTTTGTAAAGGCTGTCAATCGCCTTTGACGTCTTATACACCTTGAGACGAGATGCTGAAGAAAACCATGGGAAATGGTATCTTCCACCATGGAAATGCCTCTCCAAGTATTATTTTAAAAGTTCTGAAGCCTTATGAACAGGAGGTCCATTCCAAGAAATGAAGACTTCATTAAAAAGGGTAAAGAACTGGATGTTCACATTATTATATTCGTTGTTAATAAGTCAATTTTTCGCTCTGTAATTGTTGTTATTACTATTATTATTATTTTACCCCCCCCCTCCCCCGGCAAAAATATCCCAAAAGCTGCCTTAATTTGCCCCGAACCTCGTTCGCACGTTCGGACATATTCTGCACCCCTGGGCCACGCGTTAGTGTGTTCCTACACAGAAAAAGCTTTTTCAAGAATTATAGAGATTGGATTGTTGATAGCTTGCCGACGATAATTTACCCCCTACCTCCACGTACATATTTCAGTGCATTATGGCACGATAATATTAGCATTACTTGAGCAACATACAATTGCAGCAACGCATAATCATTTTGGATGGCCGGCCGGCCGAAGCACTCAGATGGAAACGAACGGTCAAAGAAAATCGTACAGTTATACTATAAAAATAGATAGAGGTCCCTTCCCCACTCCCTATTTGATAAATACATTGGTTAATTGCAGGAGGGGGAAAGAGAATGGAAGTGTGAAAAAGGAGATGTTTTTTTATTAATAGTTGAACAGGTTAGCCAGTTTTCGGACCGTTCGGGCCCGGGCTCTATCTTGAAATATAAAATTCGGGTTCGGGTGGACTCAGGCTGATGTACCACGGGCTCGGGCTCCGAAAATTGAACCCAAACTCAGCTCTAGTGGCTACTCCTCAAGAAAAAGCACAATGTGTATCCTGGTGTATTGAAACAAAGTCGGATATGCGGACTCAGTAAAATTATAGGACTAAGTATGAAAAAAATCCACAATCACATCCGTTGATTCGCAAGTAGCACAAGAAACTTATGGAGACACACTGTTGGATACAGAGAGAAATGGTCAACCAAAAACATCCGAAGAAAACCTCGATCTTGTCCATGAATCATGTGCTCATAGCCCAAAAAGTGCAAAGTACTACTGCCAGACAGTTACAACTACCACATTCAACAGTGCATGAAGTACTACACAAGCATTTGCAACCATACACATACAAATTGCAACTCTTGTGGGCACTTGAACCAAATAATAAATCAAGATGAAGAGTTTGCAGTTCACCTTCTGGCATGAATTTCTGAAAATACAGACTTCCTCACCTGCGTTTGTTTTACAGATCAGGGAACCTTTCATGTCTCCGGGAAGTTGAACAAACACAATGTGTGGATTTGGGTATGTTACTCGGGGAGGCTCAATGGGATAGTCCAACGGTGAATATGTGATCACGTGCACTCGAATTACTGGGCCATTTTTCTTCGTAGAAAAAACGATTTCTGCAGATGTTAACCTCGATGCTTTGACTGAATACATGGTACCACAGCTTAAAAACCTTCAACCAACCACCATCTTCCAGCAAGATGATGTACCTCCTCATTGGGGACTGCATGTTTGAGAATTCCTAAACCACACATTTCCAAACTGGAAGGGATGGCCCTATTCTCTAGCTATATCATTCCCCAGATATCACTTCCACAGACTTCTTCCTATGGGGCTATGTGAAATACGCTTGCGTGCAAAAATTCAGGATGAGGCGGTTTTTCGAATGTAACGTCATGCAGAAGTACTCCACATCGACTCAAATCATACCATAAGATCCCCAAGATGTAAGAATATGGGACAAGTGAGCAAAACCGTCCAAACAAAGAATCCAAAGGATACAAAGGCACTTTATTGAAAAGGTAGCTTCGAGCACAACTGGACAGAAAACAGAAACATCCATGTGACAGGCGGCTGCCAAGAAAAATCCAGTCTTTAGTAGGGGATATGATCACCCCTGACTGCGTTGCAGGATTTACAACGTCTGTCCATGCTGAGGACGAGGTTGTCAAGGAGCTGGTGAGGCATCGGGGCCCATTCCTCTTGTAGCGCCAATCGCAGCTGCGGAATCGTTGCTGGCGGCTGGTGACATGCTGCCAAGCATCTCCCGAGAAGATCCCACACGTGTTCGATTGCATTTAGGTCCGGGGACCTTGCGGGCCAATCCATGCATTGAATATCTTCACTCTCCAACAGCTCTACGACGGCCACTGTATGATGTGGTGTAGCATTGTCGTCCATGAAGAGGAACTCAGGATCCACAGCGCCTTGAAACAGATGCACGTGAGGCAGGAGAACCTCGGTACAATAGCGGACACCATTGACTGAACCTCTTTGGAAGATGTGGAGGTCAGTACGGCTCTCCAAACATGATACCGCCCCAAACGAGAACTCTGCCACCTCCAAACCAGTCCCATTCGATGATGTTGGAGGTGTGATTGCGTGTTCCCTGCTCTCTTTAGATGTGTATACGTCCAGAATACCTCGTCAGACTAAATCGGCTCTCATCCGTAAAGAGAACTCGACCCTATTGCTGATGTGTCCAGTTCTTGTGTTCCTGGCACCACAGAAACCGCCATTCCTGATGAGCAGGCGTTAATGGCACACACCGTACTGGTCATCGTGCAAATAGACCACCTTTGTGCAGCCCCCTGGCCACTGTAAAATGTGATAATGGACGTCCAGTTGTTTGTTGCACATGCCTTGCGATTTCTCCCGCTTTCTGTCACTTCTCACCTGTAGGACAATATACCGGTCATCCGCCGCCGTGGTTGCTCTTGGACGACCACTACTAAACACTTGGACAGCTGTTCCTGTCATTTGAAATGCTCTCCAAGCTCGTGAAATGGTGCTGTGAGCGATACCGAACTCCTTGGCCACACTAGTCACACTTCGACCTTCTTCCAACTTCCCAATGACGCGACCTCGGGTAAAGTCGTCCAGATGTCATCTACTGGATTGCCTGTTGGTCATATCACACAGTGGCAGCAACTCGACGTCGTTCAAACCGATGTACACCGTGCAATAGCTTTCACCGAATTGCTGAGCGTACACCGCCCGTGTGCTTTATACCCTTCCGACACTCCCCCTCCTATGTCATGCTGCATATACGCGCATGCCCTACCATACCAGACCCTAGTGTATCTCTTGAGTGGTCTTTCGGTCCATTCTGCCTGCTCGTTCTGCTGTTATGCTAATTTCTCCTCTTCGTCCTTAATTTTTGCACACCAGTGTATATTGTGTACCAAAACAAACTAGGTACCGAACATCAATAACCTGAAACAAAATATTGATGACACCATTGATGAAGCTATGCTATAGCGAACATGGCAAGAAATTGATTACCGTCTTGATGTGATTCATACAACAAATGGTGCCAGATCATATTTAAGGAGATGGGGGGCCCGGGGGGGGGTGGACAGTATTTTGGGGCCCCAGTATTAATGGAACATCTAGGATTTCACTATGGGTGGATGAAAAAAATGCCCAGGAGAAAACATTCCCAAAATGTGATGAGGAAGCCATAAAAATATCTCCGGCGTATTGAAGTGTGTATCCCATGATTTATGGACAAATCAGTAGTAGCAAGAAAATGTAAAAATGCATGGTTGAAAAATGAATACCTGTTCAGTTCTGCTTTATTCCCCTCCTCATGCCCCAGGGTTGGGTGCAGCATGTTATAATTATATCAAAGTAGAGGGTAAAATAATATGATCCAAATATAATGATTCAAACAAATTCTTAATGTAAGAAAATTTCCCCCAATTACAGATGCATACAAAAAAACTTCTGTAATGCTTTTGGAAGATTTAGGATAGACTTCAGCAGACCATATTTTTTGTGGAATCTTCATAAAAAAGCGAAAAGGAATATAATTTTGTGTCCACAAGGAAGTTTCTTGTAGTTTTTGTTGTGCTATTTGAAAAAAAAAAAAAATTGTAGAACTCTGTTAATTTGTTAAGCACCCAGCATAATTCTGGGACTCCTTGAAAATGCAGGGCCCAGAGCTGCAGCCCCCCCCCATCTTAAATGGGCTCTGAATGGTGCTCAGGTTAAGGGTTTAAATTAATGCATAAAAAAAACTTCCACATTTACTCGCCATTACTTAAGCAATTGCACGGGTTTATCTATTCACTTGTATTTGTAGCAAATGTTTAAAACTAACTTTGTGGATGTTATTGATATGTAATTAAGTACATATGAAAATCAGGGCTCGATTTCGACCAGCAGTTAGTAGCAAATTACTAGCAAGCAAATGCATTTTGCTTGTGATAAAAAGTGGTTTTAGCAAAAGTTACTATTGGAGAAATCTTGAATGTTTTAGTGTGAACTGTAAAGTGCCACTGCATTGCGCGTTGGTAATATTTTAGACACACAAAAAGGAAGAACTGCTTTCTGGAAACGAATGTTTCCTGAAAAGTACAAACACTATAAAAACAATGGCACTAGTAGGAATATTAAATGTGTATTTCCTTTATCTACATGTGAGGTTGGGTTCAGTTTCATGAAGAGAATTGAGCGTGATTGGAGGGGTAGTTTAAACTTACAAACATTGAATGCTCTTATGAGTATTGAGGTTGAAGGTCTGTTTGAAGACAAGTTTAACCGCAGGCCTGCTGTTTTAAAGTGGTATGATGAAAAAGACCCAAAACCCCCACATGGTAAACCACACGGAAAATAACTTAAGATTTTGAATAGTATTCTTGAATTTTCTGAATAAAATTAAATAAAAAAATGTTTTTTTTTAATATTTGCATTAAAATTAAATTGTTAGAATTAATCTGTCTGGTCATGAAAAGGTGAGTTATATCTAAATATTTGTAATACACTGCTGGACAATTGCTAAGGACGGATCATAAACGGCTATATAGCGCATAAAAAGTAAGTGTGGTTGGATGCCTAGTGAAATAAAATAATGTCAGAATGCCAGGACATTACAAGAAAGACAATTTATTGTGCTCTGAAATCCAGAAGGCTTTGGAACGTGTTCAAGGGACAAACAGGCCATTTTGTGCAGAATACGTAAACGTGAAAAAAATGCAATTACCGTCCGCAGGCGTTCCGGCGTAAGATGTCAATACGGGATATGGCCACCATGGAGGGCAATGCAAGATTCCACACGTCGTGTCATGCTTTGAAAAACATTATCAAGCAGCTGTTGGGGTAATTTATCCCATTCCTCTGTCAGTGCACGGATGAGGGTGTCCTTGTTTATTGGAGGGCATTGGCGACCAGCAAGACTCCTACCCAAAGCATCCCACACATTTTCAAAGGGATTCAGATCTGAAGAACGTGTTCGCCATACGAGGCGTTGAATATCCTCGCTCTCAAGACACTCCTGGACAGCGACTGTTCGATAACATGTTGCGTTGTCGTCCATGAAAATGAATCTATCACCGACAGCACCACGGAGCATGCGAACAGGAGGTAGCAGAACATCATTAAAGTATCGTTGGCCAGTCATAGTCCCAGTTGGAAGCACATAGAGGGACGTACGGCCATTGATCATGATGCCAGCCCATACCATGATACTACATGTCGGATATCGGTCCCTTTCCTGTATGTTTGCTGGACAATATGCAGTACCACTATCACGCCAGATCAGTTGTCGTCGACAATCAGACGATAGACTGTATCTACTCTCATCTGAGAAGAGGACAGCAGACCAGTCGTTATCAGTCCAATTGCGATGTTGATGGCACCATTGCAAACGGGCGGTACGGTGACGTCTGGACAATGGGATGCACACAACAGGATGGCGGGCTTATAGTCCTCCTTCATGCAAACGTCTGGCGACAGTTTTTCGGGAGATCCACTTGCCAGTAGCAGCCATAAACTGATTTGCTACCTCAGTAGCTGTGCTGCGCCGGTGTCTTTTTGTTGATAGCACTATGTACCGATCTTCTGCAGGTGTCTTACTGCGAACATGACCATCCCCGTGACGTTTGCTACACTCTCCATTTGTTTGAAATGATTTCCAAAGCCTTAAAACAACACTGTGGCTGACGTCGAACTCCCTGGCAACATCTGTTATTTTTCGCCCTTTTTCAATCTCGCCAATAATACGGCCACGCGTAAAATCATCTAGGTGATGTCGGGAAGTTATGCTGAAAATTGCAAGTTCGTCAATTGATTCTTTCCATTTCAACTTTGCGTTTGAACAACAACGGTCAATATGCTTCAAATCCTTTATATCTCTTATCAGCGCTATGACATCACGAACAAGTTTGGCAATCCAAAATTTGCATACGCACAACACGTCTTACTGTATCCCGCACTTATGCTAATTTCCACATTTTCCTGCCTTCCATTTTATGGTTGCTATTGTCATTCGTCCTTAGCAATTGTCCGGCAGTGTATTTTCAGCATTACAATGTGACGGTTACAGGGGTGTAATCAAAATTTGCCATGGTTGACTAATAGAAGGGGACATGTTAAAAGTTTATTTTGTATAATGTTAATAAACTTTTGCTAGTCAATAATGCAATTTGATAGCAAAAAATAAAGCCACTAGCAAGTGCTGCTACTGCTAAAAAAAAAAAAAATCAAGGCCTGATGAGAATGTTGGGGAATTAAGAAACAGATAAACATCTAAAACAAGCGAAACACACAGTCACGAACGGCAAAAGGTCCGTTTAGCAGTAGCTTTCGATCATCCTACGACCTTGATCACCCGTGATCGACTGGATGGGCTGGTTGCCAGAACTACAATTTGAAGGCCAGGTTCGTTCAGCGGTAGCTTTCGGTCATCCTATGACCTTGATCACCCGCGATCGACTGGATGGGCTGGTTGCCAGAACTACAATTTGAAGGCCAGGTTCGTTCAGCGGTAGCTTTCGGTCATCCTACGACCTTGATCACCCGCGATCGACTGGATGGGCTGGTTGCCAGAACTACAATTTGAAGGCCAGGTTCGTTCAGCGGTAGCTTTCGGTCATCCTACGACCTTGATCACCTGCAATCGACTGGATGGGCTGGTTGCCAGAACTACAATTTGAAGGCCAGGTTCGTTTAGCAGTAGCTTTCGGTCATCGTACGATTTTGATCACCTGCAATCGACAGGATAGGCTGGTTGCCAGAACTACAATTTGAAGGCCCGGTTCGTTTAGCGGTAGCTTTCGGTCATCCTACGACCTTGATCACCCGCGATCGACTGGATGGGCTGGTTGCCAGAACTACAATTTGAAGGCCAGGTTCGTTTAGCGGTAGCTTTCAGTCATCCTACGACCTTGATCACCTGCAATCGACAGGATAGGCTGGTTGCCAGAACTACAATTTGAAGGCCAGGTTCGTTCAGCGGTAGCTTTCGATCATCTTACGACCTTGATCACCCGCGATCGACTGGATGGGCTGGTTGCCAGAACTACAATTTGAAGGCCAGGTTCGTTTCAGCGGTAGCTTTCGGTCATCCTACGACCTTGATCACCCGTGATCGACAGGATGGGCTGGTTGCCAGAACTACAATTTGAAGGCCAGGTTCGTTCAGCGGTAGCTTTCGGTCATCCTACGACCTTGATCACCCGCGATCGACAGGATGGGCTGGTTGCCAGAACTACAATTTGAAGGCCAGGTTTGTTTAGCGGTAGCTTTCGGTCATCCTACGACCTTGATCACCCGCGATCGACAGGATGGGTTGGTTGCCAGAACTACAATTTGAAGGCCAGGTTCGTTTAGCGGCAGCTTTCAGTCATTCTACGACCTTGATCACCTGCGATCGACTGGATGGGCTGGTTGCCAGAACTACAATTTGAAGGCCCGGTTCGTTTAGCGGTAGCTTTCGGTCATCCTACGACCTTGATCACCCGCGATCGACTGGATGGGCTGGTTGCCAGAACTACAATTTGAAGGCCCGGTTCGTTTAGCGGTAGCTTTCGGTCATCCTACGACCTTGATCACCCGCGATCGACAGGATGGGCTGGTTGCCAGAACTACAATTTGAAGGCCAGGTTCGTTTAGCGGTAGCTTTCGGTCATCCTACGACCTTGATCACCCGCGATCGACTGGATGGGCTGGTTGCCAGAACTACAATTTGAAGGCCTGGTTCGTTTAGCGGTAGCTTTCGGTCATCGTACGACCTTGATCACCTGCAATTGACAGGATGGGCTGGTTGCCAGAACTACAATTTGAAGGCCAGGTTCGTTTAGCAGTAGCTTTCGGTCATCCTACGACCTTGATCACCTGCAATCGACTGGATGGGCTGGTTGCCAGAACTACAATTTGAAGGCCAGGTTTGTTCAGCGGTAGCTTTCGGTCATCCTACGACCTTGATCACCTGCAATCGACTGTATGGGCTGGTTGCCAGAACTACAATTTGAAGGCCAGGTTCGTTTAGCAGTAGCTTTCGGTCATCGTACGACCTTGATCACCTGCAATTGAATGGATGGGCTGGTTGCCAGAACTACAATTTGAAGGCCAGGTTCGTTTAGCAGTAGCTTTCGGTCATCGTACGATTTTGATCACCTGCAATCGACAGGATAGGCTGGTTGCCAGAACTACAATTTGAAGGCCCGGTTCGTTCAGCGGTAGCTTTCGGTCATCCTACGACCTTGATCACCCACGATCGACTGGATGGACTGGTTGCCAAAACTACTTCAAATTGTAGTTCTGGCAACCAGCCCATCCAGTCGAGCGGGTGATCAAGGTCTTAGGATGACCGAAAGCTACCACTAAACGAACCTTTTACCGTACGTGACTCTGTGTGTTTCGCTCGTTTCAGATGTTTATGTGTTACTGTTGCATGGAGCCTGAGTTTTAAACCATTAAGAAACAGTTCACAGTAAAAGTAATTAGCATTACAAGTGTTTGCATTATCAAGATTTGACTATACTGATAATCTATAGATTGTAATTATTTGCTGCTTCAATTTAATTTATTTAGTTTGATTTGACAGAAGGGGAACCACTTTTGGCCGACGCAGAAGCAGGTGCCAGGTCATCTAGCACATGGCACAATACACTTGAATGCAATCCCCAAAATCTGCAAAACAATTAGCATGTTTTTCAGTTTTCAGCATTGTGCTTCATTAGTTTATAAATGCAAACACCACTTTGCAATAAAAACGAGTCTTATGTTTATGCCATTCTGTGGTTACAGAAAAATATAAGATTACAGTAAAATTTCATAGTCCCCCCCCCCCTTAAAAAAAAAAGAAATTGCAGGTCTCCAAAGTCCGTTTGGTATGTGTACCAATTCAAATTTTATTAGTGTGTGTGTGTGTGTGTGTTTTCCTAGCTTCTGAGAGATGAAATCCACTAGCACATGCTCACAGACACATACTACATAAAATAATAATCATTATTACAAACATTATGATGTTCGCTATTAAATCAGAAATAATTAACTCACACACGAATTCTACACTTTTCCCATGACCTTGTGGAGTATATTTGCAAGGTGATCAAAGAAGTCTGCGGATAAGAAAAATAAGAGGTAAATCCTAAAAATAAGCTGGGTAGGTTGCAAAAAAAACTATTCCCACGAAAATAAAATCGCAATCTTGTGGTTTGCAAAACGTCAGATTTCAGAAATCGGAATTGACGATTCGGAACAACAAACATGACTTATGCTTCCAAAATCCAACAAACTATTAGAACGAAATCAACACGATCAAGGATTGCAAATGCACCTTAACTAAAACGTATCAGATATGACGCACGAACAAAACATTTGCCAGTTATTATTATAAAAGAAACGCCATACATTAATAAATGAATTACATTTAATGTTATCCCAATATAGATCACGTACAGGAAGTCATTAATTAGGCTTGTCAAAGGTAGAGACATGGTAAATTGTGTGAAATTCAAAAGGTCATTTGTGTTTTTCATGAACTTATTTAGTATAAGCATCAAAATTCTACTTACTTTAAAAGCAAAAAAAGTAATGTTTCAATCAGCAATTCCAACATACTATAAATTGAATAAATAAACTGGTATTAAATCCCTTGTAAACATTTACTGTGTGCGGTTACAGTTTATTCGCAAACGTCAGATTCCTGGAAAGAATAATGAGAATCTGAGAAGGAGTTCTCTTCTCAGATTCTACGTGTCCTGTAATTTGATAAAAACAAATAAACCATTTCTGTATAGTCCAATAATTCATCTTTTTATGTCCATTTGTATTTATTGTTGTGGGGATATTCTTTGTGCCCTGAGAGAGAAACAAACGATAATGAGGAAGAGAAACTTTAATTTTACAAGTAAGGAATATAATGTGTTTTTTCTACTCCTAGTAACACCTGTTTATTTAATACGTAACCGTTCAAAGAGTTCTTTGGATTCTGATATATGTGATAAAATGACACCCAAATTAATTACTAAAGGCCTTTGTTTGAGGCAATTATAATAGAAATTATGGCGCGCACATTTTGTCAATTAAAATACAATGACTGCATTATCATGTAATTCATTCGTATCCGATCTGCCAACCTGGTGGCGCAGGGGTCTAAGCCATTATGTCTGATTTTTCGTCCGTGAAAGATCCGTGTTCGATTCCCGGCGAGGCATTGTCTTACGGTACTGACTCTCTCCCTTCCCTGGAGCCAGTGGCCCTAAATTATTGACGAACGAAGTTCCCAATTCTTGAGGACAGTCCTCGAATTTAGTTTACTGTCCCCAGAAACGTCTGATGCCTTTGGGGACGGAAACTATCCCCAAATTTTGATGTTTGTCCTCAAATGTCTTCGAATTTACACTTTCTCATTAGTTCGTTAGATTTCTGATGAAAAATGTTTTTAAAAATAATTTTCGTTTGCACTAACTTTCCAACACGCTTTTTTGTGGAAACAAATTTTGACTGTATTTTTTATTCTTTTGGAGTTTAACGACCACCGCGAGCAACTCTAAGGACTATAAGCAGTTGCCTGCCTCCAGTTTAGAGACATTTGTTCTAGGAAAGGGAGAAAGCAAGTGCTGTAAGACAAAGACATCACCCAGGCCTCGTTCAGCACTCGAACCCGTACCAACTTGTACGAATCGTCAGTGGCCAGCAATAGGACACTGCACCACTTGCGCGGTCAAATATAGTTTCCACTGTACTAACTTCTCATAAAACTTTGGCAAATTGAAAAATTCACCATGCAATTACTTTGGTGTGCAGCTTGATTTTAATTCGGCACATATACCTAAGGTAAAGCATTTCACTTTTGCTAATGTGTTCTCGCCATCATGTAGTTCTACTTTGTCAATACAAATTAACAACATTCTACAAGAAGACACAATTTTTTTATGTAATATCACAGTTATTGAAGCAATGCAGTTTTGTGACAAAAAGATTTGCATATTTATTTTCAGTACATATATGTGTCCCCAAATGAGCGGCTGATTTGGGGACGCCACGCCCTTTCGTCCTCAAATCAGTTTTTCAATATCTGGTCACCTTACTTAATAGCCCATCGAGTTGCTCTGGGTGGTCCTTAAACCTTCACTAGAATAAAAAAAGTATCTGATCTACGAGAAAAGTGGAATGTTGACATGGCATAGCTTTCTGCGTCATGAAGAAGCTTGAAACTTCTCCAGAATAAGTGTTGGCATATTTAAAAGATTAAATACAAGGGCATAAATGATCACTTAATTTGCCGTAATTTTGCCTTGTTAAATGGCAGAAAGTGATGATAAGGGAAAAAAACATAACCATGCCTAAACCTAATTGCAATTAAAATAGGAATTTGAAACTTAAATATGGTGGAACTATAAAGAAGACTATTTCTTGAAACATTTAACCAGAAAATATCTTGTATACTTGAGGTAAATCACAAAATTTTGACTTTTGCCGTTAATTCCTAAATGGATTAAACATTTATAAATAACTAGTTCGAATGTGTTAAAAAACGTTGCTTCAACGTTACGATTTGGTTTAGGTCATTCATAATTGAGTTTGGATTCGTTCAAACCCGTTTGAAACTTTGATAAATTATTAACAGGTGCTGTTTCTTTTGTTGTTTTATTGGGGGTTAACGACAACTGTGAGCAACTCGACGGTAAATAAGAAGTCGACCGTCCCTAAGTTAGGTCCACTGGTTCCAGAGAAGGGAGAGAGTCAGTGCCGTAAGACAAACATAATATCCAGGCCTCACCGGGATTCGAACCTGGACCCATCTCAGACTAATGGTCATATGCCAGCGCTTAGACCACTGTACCACTAGCACGGAGTTAACAGGTATACATTGAAACAGTGGAGGTTTCGGAAAGTTTCTGAAAAGTTAAAGCAAAGGTAATATGCACTGAAGTGCCAGAAAAACTAGTACACCAGTCTAATACTAGGTAGGTCCACCACAGGAGTGCAGGACTCTAGAAATACGACGGGGCATGGACACTACTAGCTTCTGGAAATATGCTGTAAGCGATGCACACCGTACTTCCTGCAGAGCGTTCCACAATTCGGGTATATTTCGAGGTCTCGGATTCCTGTGTTCGACAGCGCGTTGTATAGCATCCCAAATGTGTTATATCACGTTCAGATGTGGAGCCTTGGGTGGGAATGGAAACACCCCAAACTCAGATGTATGCTCCTCTAACCATAATGTGGCATCCCGACACTTGTGTGGAGGTGCATTGTTATGTTGGAACAGGCCCAACCCATCAGCATGAATGCAGGACATGACGGGTGTACCTAGTCAGAAAGGATGCGCAAATAGCGTTGGCCGGTCACACACAGATGTTTGTAGACGTACCAGGGGTCCCAGTAAAGTCCATCTAGACACACCCAATACTATTACGGACACCCCCCCCAGCCGGTACAGTTCCCTGTTGACAGGCGGGACCATGGCTTCATGGGGCTTGCGCCACACACGAATCCTTCCATGCCCGATACAGTTGGAAACGCTACTCGTCAGACCAGGCTACTTGTTTCTAGTGATCAATTGTCCAGTGGCGGTGTTGCCGTGCCGAAGCGATGCGCATAGCTCTGCGTCGTGCACCAATCAAGGGGACTCAAGTTGGGCGTCGGTTCCCAAATCCCATATTGCACAGTCCGGATGCTGATGTTTGTTGAGATTGCAGCTTTGAATTCCGATGATACCTCGAGAGTGTTGCACGCCTATCGCGTGAAACGATTCTTGACAGCCGACGATGGTCACGTTCACCCAATGACTTTTTACGGCCACACTTGTGTCGTAGGTTGGAGGTTTTGCCGGAATTCTTGTAGTCACGGTACATCCTTGCAATGATCGTCCGTGAAAATCCGAGTTTCGTTTCTTTTTCCGAAATACTATGGCCCATCTCACGAGCGCCAACTATGACACCTTGTTGAAAATCGCTTAAATCGTTATTACTTGTCATTCTCATGCCGAAAACAGCTCTGACAGCTGGCAAGGATGTCTATCGCTTTATATACGCACTGGCGGACGCAACCGAGTATGCGCATAAGTGACGTTGCTATGTATTTTGCATAAGCTCGTTTGCACCAGTTTTTCTGGTACTTCAGTGTATATGTGTGTTGAAATCGTGCAATCCTTAAAATAATTTTCAAGCGTTGAAAATAAGGCTCAACTTTTAACGTTATCTATCAGCGAACATTAAAACCTAAAAACAGAGTGACTTATTGTTCATCTAAAGTGATAACTTTTTTTAAATAACACTAAATTTTTAAGAGAATGTGAATTATGTTTGAATACCCTCAATTTTTCGGCAGACAACCAGACATCATATTATATTTCTTGAGTCCATTTACAGTTCACTTTTACAAACCATAATCCAGCGCGCTCTTTCGCTTTACACGAAAAGCTGTCAGCGCAAACCGCGTGGTAGAAGTTCTAATTGGCCTTTATTAATAGTATTGTTGTCCTTGCTGTTTGATCGTTTTGTGCTATGCGCCTCTTTGTCTTTACCTTCAAGATTTTCTTCCGTCTTTTGTATTGTTCTAAAAGTACGTGAGTCTCATGTAAACAGCCTTCCATTTGATTTTTCCCTAGGATGAAAAGACAGTTCGAAACTGTTCCCTTTACTTGAAAACTTTGTCTTAGAGAGTAACTCATAAAGCTTGAAACTTCTCCAGAATAAGTGCTGGCATATTTAAAGGATTAAAGATAGTATAGTGATAGACTTTATTGATCAGAAATGATCATATGTAGAGGATTTTAAGAAGGTAGTGTCTGACCCCAGGTCTTAAACAACCCTTAGAAATAGGAAGCTAGGAGATTTGGGCTAGAGTGCCCGATAGGAAAGTGACGGAAGCGAAGTAGAAAGGGGGAGGAAGACGCCCTTATTAATTACCGGGAGGCCAGTACCCGGGGTCCGACGGCTTAACGTGCCCATCCGACGCACTGCGGATATTTAGTGGATCGAACGTTCGTACCTGCCTGGATCGAACGTTCGTACCTGCCTGGATCGAACCTGAGGTCCTTTCCGTGGCAGTCACGAACGTTGTCCACTAAGCCACCCGCGGCCCGATAGACTTTATGAACGACCTGCCATGCTTACATATACAAGAGCATGCAAATATCACTTAAATTGCAGTAACTTTGCTTTGTTAAATTCTATATGAACCAAATTTTCTGTTGGTTCAATTCCACAGCGGCGGCTGAAAAACAATTTTTCGGATGCTGTGCGTTACTGGAACGAAGAAAGAGCGATGTATTTATTTATTAACTGTTGCCACGTATTTGGAGTATTTTCACCTTGGATCTCGCCCTTTGGATTTACTGCTATGATATATATATAGCTAGTGCCGTTCATGCCCACCAGATGGAGACGTCTCAGTAGCTGAGCCCATTTTACGGATTTAAGATGTCAGAAGCTGACTTAAAAATACACATAGCACCGTGGCTTGCTGGTCACCGTGGCGTATATGTAACGCGCTCGGCTAGAAATCGAGAGTTCTGTTGGTTCAATTCCACAGCGGCGGCTGAAAAACAATTTTTCCGATGCTGTGTGTTTCTGGAACGTGGAAAGAGCGATGTATTTATTTATTAACTGTCGCCACGTATTTGGAGTATTTTCATAAAATCTACCTCCTTTTTTTTTTTTTTAGTAAGCAACTCAATAGTCAATAAATATTTGTCGTGGTTCACGGAAAGGGAGAGAGCCAGTGCCAGAAGACAAACACAACATTCATGCCTCGAACCCGGACCCTTCTTGGACGAATGGTCATAAGTTAGCGCTGAGACATAGACCACTACACCACCGGGCCGGTAATTTACCTTTCCAGGATATTTTAAATACCTTAGAAAGAAGTTTTTCAACGTTTTGTAAAAATTACAAATAATAAAAAATCGGTTTTTCGAACCGTTGCTATAACCGTTTATCAACTAGACAACCTGATGTTTTTTAAACCTATATGTTTAACATTTTTGCAGCCGACCGGTTAACCATTTTGAACTTTGAAGCAACCAATTCATGCTACACGTGGGTTGTGTCTGGTTGAAGATTCTGTCTTCAACCAGACGCAACCCACTTGGTGTTTTGTTTCTATTAATGCAGTGAAGTAACAAGTACAGTGGCGCAGTGGCGTAAATGCTTATTGCT
This sequence comes from Macrothele yani, assembly GCA_039090855.1. Lineage (NCBI taxonomy): Eukaryota > Metazoa > Arthropoda > Arachnida > Araneae > Macrothelidae > Macrothele > Macrothele yani. Next base: position 41,139,367 of record CM077019.1, read on the forward strand.
TATGCCATTAGTCGGAGAAGGACTGGGTCTGAGTTTAACGGCTAGAAGAAATAGTGTGCCATGCGCTTCTGCAGACGTGTTCTTAAAAACATAAAATCAGAGAGGGCGCTCAAGAATGCTTCGATACTACTGCTGTATACTAAGGTGACCAGATATTGGAACACTGATTTGAGGACAAAATGGCGTGATGTCCACAAATGAGCAGATCATTTGGGGACATATGCATATACTCAAAATAAATACGCAAATCTTTTTGTCACAAAACTGTATTGCTTCTATAAGTGTGATATTACATATGAACATTTGTGTCTTAAAAGGATATACCTTATAGAATGTTGGTAATTTGTACTGATAAAGCAGAGCTATGATGGCGAGCACTTATTAGTAAAAGTGAAATGCTTCCCAGCAAAAACAGTCTTGCTGGCCCAGCACTATGTTGCCGCTGCCGAACCGTCAATAAAATGTCCGGGTGGCCAACAGAAGGGCCCGCAGTTTAGGCCAACAGTTGGCACCCCATCAGTTGTCATATGCCACAACAGGGCCATCAGTGGTCCATCACAGACAGTAGCTGCCACAAGTGGCCCTTCAGTGGCCCTGCTGGCACGTGCCAGAAATGGTGGCTAGCCTAATGTGGTCTGCTAGTGTGCCGTTAGTGGCAGCCAGCAACCATGTGACGTAACTGGTGGCCTGCCGAACCTTGTCCGCCAATTTCCCAGTAGTAGCCATAATAACAAAAAAAAAGCAAGGATGACCGCAGTTTCACAAAGCTACAACTTTTTTTCTACCCTTACGAAGCTTGTGAATTAACGCACTACGCTGGGGAATTTTTATCAACTGACCGGAAAAACGTCCGTTTGCATCTGACTGGATTTGAACCAGGGCCTTTATAGCGCGGCAGCATAGCTCTCTACCGACCGGACTAATTTGCCACGCTCGCGCATATGCTTAAAGCTGTCTGTTTGGTATGCAATGTGTAATCGAATGCTTCCCTCTTTCATTTTACAATATTGCGAGGTATTTTTCATAAACGTCAGTTTCATATAGTTGATAAATTAATTTTTTCAACGTAACGATAGTTTTTTTTTTTTTTTTACCTTAAGGGAACTTCACTCATTTTCAAGGCGTGTACATACTTAGATTCGCTTTCCAAAGTTTTGTACTGTCCTTGCCGTCTTGGAAAGGGATTGTTGAATAAATATATATTTACCCGTGATCATGTCACATTCTTTCACATTTTTAACGTTGTTTCTTTCTTTTTCCGTTGTCCGAAGTTACATTTGTTTTAAAGAGTAAAAGATATTTTATTTTACTTCTCGTTATTTTTAGAAGTGAATTCCTCCCAGTGTTGAGTATTCAACCCATGGATGAGTACACCACATAGCGTTGCTTTTTTTTCTTTCAAATAATTAATAAATTTTGTACGCGTATAATTTTTTACAAACGTTGTTTTAATGGTTTTCCAGGATATTTGTTTCAAGCGGTTTCAAATTTTTTCTTGTTATTCATCCACTCCATTCCATGAATTGTTATTCATTGGAATGGAGTGGGTGTACTTCATGGCTGTAATCTAGTATTTCACGGCTTAATCTGATGTCTTTGTCGACGTAAAATTTCATTAGGAAATTAATTCGCCTCTCCACATATGGATTTTTTCTTAACATCCACTAAAATAACACGATGGCGATAGCGTCGTCTTCAACTAACTGGTACCATGAGAGACACAGCAAGTGTTGCTTCTGCGCATGCGCAGTCCCGTTCTTCCACCTGCTGTTGAGGGGTTGCATTGGTTGCCAGCAACGGGCCACTAGTGGCACTTGCTTGGAGGCCCACAATTCACGGCGATGCTGCAGGGCCATCAATGGCTCGCCAACTGATAGCGCTGCGACCAACGGACTACTACCGGGCCGTGAGCGGCAGATTTCAGCCAGCACGTGTTCGATTGGATTTAGGTCCGGGGACCTTGCGGGCCAATCCATGCGTTGAATATCTTCACTCTCCAATTGCTCTGCAACAGCCACTGTACGATGTGGTGTAGCATTGTCGTCCATGAAAAGGAACTCAGGATCCACAGCATCTCTAAACAGACGTACATGAGGCAGTAGAACCTCGGTAGAGTAGCGGACACCAGTGACTGAACCTCCTTGGAAGATGTGGAGGTCAGTACGGCTACCAAGCATGATACCGCCTCAAACGAGAATTCCAGCACCTCCAAACCGGTCCCTTTCGATGATGTTCGAGGTGTGATTGCGTGTTCCCTGCTCTCTCCAGATGTATATACGTCCAGAATCGCTCGTCAGGCTAAATCGGCTCTCATACGTAAAGAGAACTCGACCCCATTGCTGATGTGTCCAGTTGTTATGTTCCTGGCACCACAGAAACCGCCGTCTCCGATGAGCAGGTGTTAATTGCACACACCGTACTGGTCGTTGTGCGAATACACCACCTTTGTGTAGCCTCCTGGCCACGGTAAAACGCGATAACGGACAACCAGTTGTCTGTTGCATGTGCCTTGCGATTTGTTCCGCTGTCTGCTGTCTGTCTCTTCTCGTCTGCAGGACAATATATCTGTCGTCCGCCGCCGTGGTTGCTCGTGGACGACCACTGCTAAACTCTCGGACAGCTGTTCCTGTCGTTTGAAATGATCTCGAAGCTCGCGAAACGATGCTGTGAGTGATCTCGAACTCTTCGGCCACACTAGTCACACTTCGACATTCTTTCAACTTCCCAATGACGCGACCTCGGGTAGTCATCCAGATGTCGTCTACCGGATTGCCTGTTGGCCATATCACACGGTGGCAGCAACTCGACGTCGTTCAAACCGATGTACACCGTGCAATAGCTTTCACCGAATTGCTGAGCGCACACCACCAGTGTGCTTTATACCTTTTTGACATTCCCTCTCCGTCATGCTGCATATATGCGCATGCCCTATCGTACCGGACCGTAGTCTATCTCCAGAGTGGTCTTTCGGTCCGTTCTGCCAGCTCGTTCCACTGTTATGGTAATTTCTCTTCTTTGTCCTTAATTTTTGCACACCAGTGTATGATAAGTTGGATACTGGGACCCAATGTAATGTGTTGGTATTTTACACGGTCGAGTCACATTATTGTGATCACCAGCTAATATCCAGAGTAACCACCGTGTGCAGCGCGGACAGCAGCTAGACGGGCTGGGAGTGACTCGATAAGGTGCTGGAAGGTGTTCACGGGTATGTGGAGCCATGCTGACTGCAGTGCATCTGACAGCTGCTGGAGGGTGCGTGGTGGAGGATCCATAGAGCGAACAACACGATCGAGGTGGTCCCACAGATGCTTAGTTGGTTTTAAGTCTGCAGAATTAGGAGGCCAGGGAAGTAATTTGAAGTCTTCATCGTACTCTTCCAACTATTCTAGAACATTTCTAGCTGTGTGACACATCGCATTTTCGTGCTGGAAGATCCCATCCGCCCCAGGGAAAACAATCAGCATGTATGGGTGTACGTGGTCGGCAAGGATGGATTCAGGACGAATTCGGTCCATAGTGCCTTCCACAGGTATAAGTCAACCCAGAGAATGCCACGAAAACATTCCCCAGACCATAAAGCTGCTCCCACCATCTTATGTTCTTCCAGCAATGGTTGAAGACTGTTTGTTGTCCGATGTTTCTCGCCTTATATGAGAACGTCCATCCGCTCGATGAAGCAGAAAGTGTGACTCATCGGAGAAGGCAATCCTTTGCCAATGAGCGGAGGTCCAATTCTGATACTGCCTTGCGAATGTATGTCTTTTCTGCCGATGCACCTTCGTTAGCATAGGTGTAGTGGTCATCTGTCTGTATCGGAGCCCCACACGCAGCAGGGTCCGCTGAACTGTCGCTATAGACACACTTCCGGTTGCCCCCTTGTTCATCCGGCCAATGAGTTGCTCCTCTGTAGCGTGTCGATCGGCCCTAACGCACCTTCGAAGCCGACGTTCACCTCTCACATCAATGGCACGTGGTGCTCCGCAGTTTCCACTTCACTTATTCGCAATGGTGCCATTTCTCCAATCACGATACACTTTAACCACAGCAGCATGCACGCGAACAGTTCACAAAGTGCACTGTTTCAGGAATACTTCCACCCTTGACCCGAAAGCCGTTAATCATTCCTTTTTGTAAATCTGATAAATTGCTCCTTTTATCCATGACAGCAACGAGTGATATGTTTTCAGAATGCCCACAGCACATATTATATACCCTCTAAGCCAGCTCACGACACGTGCCTTCTTTCATTTGCTACGTGCTGTTGACGTCAAAAGTAGGAGGTGGTCACAATAATGTGACTCGACTGTGCATAAGTTTCAACAACTGAAGTTAGGGAGTTCGTGTTTACCTAAATCTAAAGCAAATCTGAGTTGTTATAATGACTCTAAAATTGATGTGGCAGGAAAATGTATTATAAGATGTAAAACTTCAAAACCACAGGCATGGTGCAGTTGGTTAGCGCGCTGTGTGCATTGTGGAAGGTGGACTTTTCTGTCTGGTGTTCGAATCCCTGTCCTGCTGCTTCTTGGGGTTTTCAGCTGATTCCCTGGGCTCGGGGACGTGAATACGTAGATGGTTCCCTGTGAAGTCGGCTCCGGCGGCACTTTGTTCCGTTCCCGTATTCATCAGAGGAATGGCAAGCCGGCTGCATTAATTTGCTATTAACCCTCAAAGGCACATAAACGTTCTTGCAGGACTCATCCCGTCATGGATGGACGAGATAAAATGAGAGAAACTTCTAATTGAGTCAAAGCTGAAATTGAATTTCAAGTTGTGAAATGTGATACACATGTACCTCCTATTCTCGGATTACCAACGATGCAAGAACTTAATTTTGTATAGAGACTTAATTCTATTACATGTGATTTAACAGGTTTTCCTGAGTCTTTGTATAAGTATTAAGATTTATTTACAGGTATCGGAAACTTAGAGGGGGGGGGGAAGGTCATATTAAATTTAAAACTGATGCAATTGAAAACAAGTTAGTAAAATCATGCAATGCATTGATTATGATACGCTTTCCAACATAACAGAAATTCTTACTCAAGTTATGTGGATAATGGCTGTGGAATAAATCTCGCTCATGTGTCCTGACCTTTGACCCCATTTCGATGATATTCTAAAGTTTTGCCGCAATAGAAGCAGATTTACGCAAGTTATGAGAACAATGGTTGTGGAATAAGTCTTGGTTTGTGCAATGACCTTTGACCCCATTTTGTTGATATTCAACAGAACCGGTTCACTGTACCTCCGGAACATATTGATAACGTTTTGTCGCAATCGAAGCATTTTTAGGTAAGTTATAATGCATAAATGCAATGGAATGGATCCCACTCCAGTATCCTGACCTTTGACTCCATTCTGCCCATTTTCAATACGGTTCTTCCCCAGTTGGTTCCTTACCACATACTAAAATTTCATCGGCATCGAACTATTTTTACGCAAGTTATGACGCATAAGGGCAATGGAATAAATTCCGCTCTTATGCCCTGCCTGACCTTTGACCCCATTTCACCTATTTTCAATAGACTTCGTGCCCAGTTGGTTCCCTACCACATACTAAACTTTTATCGAAATCGAACCATATTTACGCAAGTTATGACGCATAAAGGCAGTGCAATGGATCCAGCTCCTATGTCCTGACCTTTGACCCTATTTCACCCATTTTCAATAGAGTTCGTCCCCAGTTAGTTCCCTACCACATACTAGAATTTCATCGAAATCGAACCATTTTCACGTGAGTTATCGTGCGGACGGACGGACAGACGGACGGACAAAGCTGGAGCATATACGCTTCTTTAACCTACGGTTGGAAAGCGTAAAAAATGAACCATGTAGAAGAGTGCCTATTAGCTTAATGGATCCATTAAAGAAAGAACTATTGAGAATGAAGCAACTAGATGTGATAAAAAAATTTCATTTGTAAATCCATTGGTAACTTTAAAAAAAATGTTTTCTCTCCTGGATACCCCAAGCATGAATTTCTCCATGCTTCTTTCCGTTGTCTGCTGTCTTTGTATGTCTTTTCCAGTTAAGGTCCACGTCTCTGCTCCATACGTTTTAGTTAAGGTCCATGTCTCTGCTCCGTACGTATTTCTTTTTAGAATTTGGCTGTAATGAACGACGTGATGAGTTTATTTTTGGTAAGCACCATTTATAAAGGAAATATATCACAACATACAAGCATTATTAGTAAGCTGAAACCTACACATTAATTTTTAGGGGCCGATAAGTTTTAATAGAATTTAAAATGGAATGAAACGGGTCTGATGAAGCTAAATGACGTCTCCACATGAACTCAGCTAAGTACGAATCGATATGCTGTTTTGCAGTGCAGCGATGACATTTGTTTCTCCATTTAGCTGATCCCCAAAATCTTGCTATTGTTTGAGTATGAGTTCCACTCTCCGGGTCGACAAAGTTGTACTTATGATTGGACTTTGAAATGTTCAAAACTTGCCTCTTCTAACTCCTCAGTCTTATATGCCTTCCGTGAATCCGAATAGATTGTAGAATGTTCCGCAACATGATTCTTAATTTCCTTCAACAGGGTTTTTGCACTTCTGTCTGGCATTTTCACTAAAAAACGATCATTAGTAGAACGACAAATTCCTCCGACAATCCACTGCTCTGGAAGCACACGACCTGTATTAGACTTTCTTTTCGAAAATAATGTTTCGTCTATCTCCACAATTAATCCTGGGCCACTAATTTTTTTATCCTACTGATGTTCGAGAACATCTGCGCAAATTTCTCACAAATAATTATTCCAATCGGCAGCTGTGTGACTTACCATATCCAGATGTTGTTCGCACCGTTTAACAGAAGTTAAATTCTCACTCCAGCTGTGAATAAATCAAACATCAGTTAAAAAAGGAAGCCGACTACTCTGAAACCAATTTATTTTCAACGCGTAAGCCTATCTTAGATCTGCATGTTCTAATGTTGCACCGCCACTGAATATTTTCACTTCCAAAGTATAGCTACATATTATGGCCCAATTTACAGATTCTTTCACTTGGCAGAATTCCTATACTTTGAAGAAATGACGCAGCACTTCCTTCATCTCCAAGATAAATACCAAATTTTCATATTGTTCAACACTACAGAAACAAATACGCTAATTCCAGATAAAAAAAATCGCAGTATTACTGCCATTTTTGCGATATATTGGGTTATCGGAAAAGTCATAACGTAATTTGGCACCCGATGGCGGTTGGCGGTTTTGTAAGTACTAGAGCCATGCGCAGCTCTGTTATCGCTGTGGCATTCGACAGGTGCCAGTTATAGCTGTAGTCTAAATGGAATAGTGAGCGATTTGGTTGATTTGCGGAGATTTGACATCAAGTTGAAAATGGAAGACCTAACTGTGCATTTCGCCATATTTTACTGTTTTACTTCCGTAAAGGAAAGAACGCGCGTCAAGCTTGTGAAAAGTGGCGTAAAGTGTACGGTGATAATGCTCTACAAGAACGTCAGTACCAGCGGTGGTTCCCAAAATTCCGTGCTGCTGATTTTGACCTCAACGATGCTCCTCGGTCCGGGAGGCCAACTGAGGTTGATGACGACCGAATCAAGGCATTGATCGAGTCAAACCCACGTTACACGACACGAGAGATTGCAGTCACATTGCACATCCATCATTCAAGCGTTCACGACCACCTGAAGAAGCTGGGATACGTAAGCAAGCTCGTTGTGTGGGTTCCTCATGAACTTAAAGAAGCTCAATTGACGGCGCGTATAAACATCTGCGATATGCTCATTAAACGTGAGGAAAAACGATCCTTTTTTGAAGCGACTGATAACTGGTGACGAAAAGTGGATTGTGTACAACAATGTGCTGCGCAAACGGTCTTGGTCCCGACGTGCTGCTTCGCCTCAAACGACATCCAAAGCAGACATTCATCAGCGGAAGGTTCTGGTCTCAGTATGGTGGGATTTTAAAGGTGTGTTTTTCGAGCTCCTACCACGGAACCAAACAATCAATTCGAATGTGTACTGTCGGCAATTGGACAGTTTGAACGAATGCATCATTCAGAAACGTCCAGAGCTCGTTCAACGTAAAGGTGTTGTGTTCCATCACGACAACGCGAGACCACACACAAGTTTGATCACCCGCCAAAAATTATTGGAGCTTGGGTGGGATGTGTTGCCACCCAGCATACTCGCCTGACCTTGCGCTGTCAGACTTCCACTTGTTTCGCTCTCTTCAACAGTCCTTGCGTGGTATAACGTTCAATTCAGATGAGGCTGTAAATTAGCACCTTGTACAGGTTTTCGCCACGAAAGACAGGTCCTTCTATGAACGAGGCACTATGCAGCTCACTGAAAGATGGCAAAAGGTTATCGAACAAAACGGGCATTATATCATTGATTGATCTTTGGTTTTTCTAGAAATAAGTGATTTTTGCAGAACATGGCTAAACTACGCCATGATTTTTCCAACAACACAATATTTCCTTCATAAATTGTAAAAATAAACTCATCAAAAATTAACTCTCCAAAATAAACTCATCACGTCGTTCATTACAGCTAAATTCTAAAAGCAAATGTCCATTCATGTGGCGCTATCTATCGACAATTGTGACATTTGCTGATATATTTCTACTGGCGCCCGGCTAATGCATAAGTACCCTGATTTTTAAGGATGTTTTAAAGACACAAAGAAAAAGAACGAGCAGCTTACTGTGTCTTCAGCGTTCACCACACAGGAAAGTTCTGGTCCGGTGACCTGCTGCCATGGTGAATCTTCTATTTTTAGCATACTCTTCTCATTGGGTGAAAAGACAAACTACAATCAAACTGGTATTAACGCAATGCTTAACGACGTAGCGACGCTTTTAAATTAGGCGTTTTGCGCCGACATACGTGAATACCTATGTAAATATAGGCCTTCGCCTCATACATAAAAAGCGAAGAGGGAAAATTCGAGTGTGTTCGTCCGCGAATTATTCGACCATTTCGAAATGATCTAGAAATCTGAAAATTGGCATGCTGGTAGGTCTTAAGGTCCGTATACCTAGAAAAATACGAAATAAATAAATAAATAAAAATGGCGGCTTTGGAACATCGTCTGCTTGAATTTTTCCCAAATTGTTTGACCACTTCTAAATGACCTAGAGATCTGAAAATTCGCATGCTGGTAGGTCTTACAGTCCGGATATGCACGAAAAAAAAAAAAAAAAACAACCCAGCGCTTTGAAACATTATCTGCTTGAATTTTTCTACCACTTCTACACCTAGAAAAAAGTCTGAAAACCAAAAAATTCAAAAGGGTGGCTTAGCTTCACTGTTTCAAAGTGCTGATAGGTTTAAAGATAATTTTGTCAGAATCATTGAAATGCTTTGAAAATTTCAAATTTTGATTTAAAATTAAGGGGTTGCCAAAACCTGTTCCGTTTTACGTCAAACCGTATGCATTGACTACACGACGCTGTTCTGAACCGTGAAACAGTTACGGATTTTAAATTACTTTTTTTCCCCTTAATTGCTTTTTCTTTTCTTTAATTTTATGTTCAAAAAATAATTTTATAGATTCACAGTTCGGAGAACGGGCATGATTGCTAGTTAAGAAACAAAAACTAGGTTAAAGCATATGTATTCTTTCAGTCTTTCTTGAGAGAAGTTCCTCCTGGGAAAACATGAGCTTCCGCTAGGATCTGAGTGTTTGTTCTACGTCTACGGGGAGGTGTGGGAGTGAGCTAGTAACTTTCGCAGTATCTTGGTTATGCTGTTGCTTTAATCGGTGGGGGTGGGGGGGATGTGTAACATTGTTGATACATCTTCTCGGTAAAAGAAAGATCCTGTGACCTTGCTGAAGGCTGCGGTGAACTTTGATGCTTCGCACTTCGGACAGAGTTACTTCAGGTTCCTAATGGTTATATAGAAATTTTCTTGTTTTCATATCAAACTGCTTCCTAGATTTTGAAGATGGCAATCCGTTGTTGGTGTAAATATGACAAGGATGGTAAATCAGATAATATCCGAAAACTTGAAACTTCCGTCGTCATGGAGCGGGAATCGAATCCGTGTCTCCCAGATAGCGCCCGGGTATGCTAACCACTACACCACCCAGAACGCCCAAGTCCCAAGTTTTCGATTGATTTGAATATAACCATCACAGGATTTGCTAGTCGAAGCAACGGGCATTCATGTTTAGCGAATCTGGAGGTTAAGAATCCTGTGCCGTGATTGCCCGGAGGAGCAGATATATCATGAATGAAATACGGGATTACACCATACAATACAAATTTTGAAGATGACTATCCGTTTTTTGGTGTAAATATAACAAGGATGGTAAGTCAGATAATATCCGAAAACTTGCAAATTTCGTCTTCATGGAGCGGGAATCGAACCTGTGTCTCCCAGATAGCGCCCGGGTATGCTAACCACTACACCACCCAGAACGGAGCGGGTTTCGATTCCTGGAGCGGATTCGATTCCCTCGCGCTCCAGGACAACGAAATTTTTAAGTTTTCGGATATTATCTGACTTACCATCCTTGTCATATTTACGCCAAAAAAAACAAAAAACAAAAAAAAACGGATTGTCATCTTCAAAATTTGTATTGTATGGTGTAATCCCGTATTCCATACATGGTTCCTAGATATTCATCGAAAGCATAGAATAGACGGACGGATGAATAGACACACAAAGTGCAAACATGAGGTGACAGTTATGTGCAGTCAGTAAAAACCATTCACAAAATTTCAAATCTAACTCCAACTGAAACGTTGAGAGTTTTCCTTCTTTAGCACGATTTAATGATTAAAAGATGAGAATTATATACAATTAAAACCATGAGCACTTTCGAGGCAGCGGCTGCCTCTTCTTCAGATGTAATAAATAGAAACACATTTGATATTGATCCAAAAGCAGACGGACGCACAGACAGACGGACAAAAAAGGGCTAACGTGGTGTTAGGTAGATACTTCATGTATATCTTCCGTATAAGGAAGTCGCAAGTTATACGTGGTTAAAATACATAATACATAGAGATTCAGTACCTCTTTTAGAATTGCTATTACGCACGTTAAAATACGGACATGTGATTATGGGAGAGGACGAATATATGTGAGTAATTGCTCTTGCTTTCCTTTAGTCTTTATTTTTTCAATAATAAACGTCATAATTAACTACACCACCATAATCCCATGTCCCTATTTTGACGTGCGTAATAGCAATTCTAAAAGAGGTACTGAATCTCTATGTATTATGAGTTGTTAGGTGTAAGAGTTGCTTTCTGACCTTAAAGGCATCTTCTAAGTTTCAGGTCTCCGACCGAGGAGGTTCAACGAAGTACAGATAAGTGTCCAATCCATGATATTTCTAGTGTCAGTATTTATCCATACTACAGTCACACACGCACACACACACATATTTGTTTCTAAGATATTTTACTGGAACCCTCCCCCCTCCCTCTCCCCGTTGCAAAATCCAGGGAGCACCGCTGCATAGCATAAATCATATACCAAGAGTAATACCAGGATACTCTCTCGATTTTTTTCTTATAAGAAAGGAAAACAAAATGAGAGACAGTGAGATTTATGAATATGTAGTATAAGATATGTATTTTTATTAAAATAATTCATTTCCAATTTACATTCTAACAGTGAATAACATACATTTGTATTTCTGAAGAAACAGATTGCATTTAATAAAATTCAAATGCTTAATACGAAACAGAATGCGATTCAAGTGGTATAAACTTCAGGCTCGGAAGTAGGAACAAAGTTCATATATTAACAGAAACAATTTTATCAGTCCTTTTTTGGAAATCATGTATAAATTGCTTCCATTTCTTTTATTTATTTATTAGTTTTTTTAGCAACAACACTATTTCCACAAAATGTCTGTAAGAAAACAAGCGAAAGGAACTTCAGTGGCTGTACAGTTAGACGTGGAAATTTAGTGTGGGTGCACAAAAAGTGCGAAAACAAGGTTTATTGTTCGAAGAAAAACTGGCGAGGAATTATGACGTGACTTTTTTTTCTGACCAATAGATGAATCTTTGTTTGTAAACAAATGCACATTCACGGACAGAATTCAAATGAGAGCTGTCTTACGCGTTGTTAGTCTTCAATTTCGGCGTTTGATAAGAACCTTTAACTCCAAAACTTATTTCAAACACAGCGTTCGTTGAAGGCATAAGTTGAGTTCACTTTAAAAAGGAAAAATATTTCCGTCTTTAGTTCTTCTTAAGAAGATAAATTCACTGCAATTCAGTTCTTTCAACAAAATTGAATATCTGCACATGTAAAAAAATAGCTGCCATTGCTGATACGGCGGGGAATTTCAGTTCACAACGAAAATGTTTCCTTTTCTCCACAAAAAATCATCTTGAGAAATTTCTTTTTATTAAATTATGTGTCCCGTAAATTCACCTGCACTATTCCTTTGCAAGCTGAATATTTTTTAATTTGTAACACAAGTTCTTGAATTATTTCTTTGAAAGGTAATTGATATTTTTTTTTGGTGAAGTTTCTGTTTTTTCGTAAGTTCTTCGTGTTTCTTTGTCTAATAAGTTCCCATTGAATGATTTCGTGCAAGTGAGTTGTCGCATTTATATTTGTTTGTTGAAACATAACGTTACTAGGGCACAGCGATTGCAGTTCCGTGCACCATAATGAAACAGTTGATCTACGTCAACATGTAGATCTTTAATAACGCTTTACGAAGATAAGTTTCACGCTTCCTTTACACCAGAAGTTTTCTCGACATCAGGGCTCATACTAGTGTAGAAATGTTAAACACATCTCCATTTAAGATATAAGAATCATCAATTTTTTAATTTATTCAAAAGCCAACGAAATTATGACACCTGCCTTTTTAAAACACATAAACATTTCTCACCCTGAGATTTTCCTCAGGGTTAGAAATAGTATGCTTCAACTGCCTTTTCAGCCCTTTCAACTGCTGCTTCTTTCATCTTTTCCTCCAAGAAATCTAAAGAAAAGAAAACTTCTCCTAGCAATACCGACGCTGAAAGATCAGTTTCTCAGACTTCAGAAGGAAAAACTCTCCGGGCGCTACTAAGTTTCTAAAATCAGTTTCTCAGTTTTCCAAAACAAAACTTCTTCAGGTGGTATCAGACTGCAAAACCAGTTTCTCAGTATTTATGAAAAAACAACCTCTTAGGTGGTAGCAATTCGGTGAAACCAGTTTTTTAATCGTCCAAAACAATTCTCCGCTTTGCTAAATACATTCCTCTTAGGCGTCACCTAGGCTCTAAAATCAGTTTCTTAGTATTCCAAAAGAAAACTTTCCAGACAGGAGAAGAACTATAAAAGCAGTTTTCCAGTCGTCCGAAGCAACCAGTTTCTCAGTTTTCCAATAGAGAACTTTTTCAGGCAGTACCTAGGCTGTAAAATTAACGTCACAGTTTTCTAAAACAAAAGAAAAAAAAAAAAAAATCTCCAGGTGGTACGAAGGCTATGAAATCAGTTTCTCAGTCTTCCGAAAACGAACTCTTTCAGGCAGTACCATGGCTGCATAATGAGTTTCTAAACTCCGAACCGATCAGTCTCTGTGTTTCCAAAAAAATCAGTTTCTCATTCCTCCAAAACAAAATTTCTTAAGGTGATACCAAGGTTGCTAAATCAGTTTCTCAGTCTTTCAAAAAAAAAATCTTCTTCAGGCTGTAAAATCAATTTCTCAGTTTTCAAAACAATCGGTTTCTCAGGCTTTCAAAAGAAAAGTTCTTCAGGCGTTGCCAAGACGGTAAAACAGTTTCTCAGTCTTTAACACCATCGGTTTCTCAGTCGTAAGAAAAACAACTTTCAGGAGGTACCAAGACTATAAAATCAGTTTCTCAGTCTTCTGGAAAAAAACTTTTCAGGCCATCCCATGGCTGTATAATGAGTTTCTAGAATCAGAACCAATCAGTCTCTGTGTCTCCAAGAAAATCAGTTTCTCATTTCTCCAAAACAAAATTTCTTAAGGCGATACCAAGGCTGCTAAATCAGTTCCCCAGTTTTTAAAAAAGAAAAAAAAATCTTCTTCAAGTCGTACCAGGCAGTAAAATCAAACGGATTTCACAGTATTTAAAACAATCGATTTCTCAGTCTTTAAAAAGAAAATTTATTCAGGTGGTACGAAGGCTCTAAAGTCGGGTTTTCAGTCATTAAAACAATCGGTTTCTCAATCTTAATCTTTCAAAACAAAACTTCTTCAGGCGGTACCAAGACTGTAAAATCAGTTTCTCATTCTATAAAACATTCGGTTTCTCAGCCGTAAAAAAAAAAAAAAAACTTCAGATGGTACGAAGATGATAAAATCAGTATATCAGTGTCTGAATCAATCAGTTTCTCGGTTGTCCGAAAGAAAATTTCAGGCGTTACGAAGGTGGTAAAATCAGTTTCTCAGTCTTTCAAAAAAACAAAACTTCTTTAGGAGGAACCAAGGCTGTAAAATCAGCTTATGAGTCTTTAAAACAATCGGTATCTTAGTCTTTAAAACAATCCGTTTCTCAGTCTTTCAAAAGAAAACTTCTTCAGGCTCTACGAAGACTGTAAAACTGGTTTCTAAGTCTTTAAAACAATCGGTTTCTCAGTCTTTCAAAAGAAAACTTCTTCAGACGGTACCAAGACTATAAAATAATTTTCTCAGTCTTCCGAAAAAGAACTTTTTCAGGCTGTACCATGGCTATATAATGAGTATATAAGCTCCAAACGGAACACTTTCTATGTATCCAACAAAATGAGTTTCTCATTTCTCCAGAAAAAATATCTTAAGGCGATACTAAGGCTGCTAAACCAGTTTTTCAGTCTTTAAAAAAATCTTCTTCAGGCAGTACCAAAGCTGTAAAATCAGTTTCTCGGTCTTTAAAACAATCGGTTTCTCAGTCTTTCAAAAGAAAACTTCTTCAGGCCGTAAACAAGGCTGTAAAATCAGGTTCTCAGTGTTTAAAATAATCGGTTTCTCAGTCGTCCAAAAGGAAACTTCAGACGGTACCAAGATGGTAAAATCAGTTTCTCAGTTTTTGAAACATTCGGTTTCTGGATTGGATTTCAGATTTGACGACCAGTGTGAACAACTCGATGGCCTATGAAACCGTCGCCCATCCCTGATTAGGGTCACTGTCCCCAGGGAAGGGACAGAGCCAGTGTCGGAAGAAAACACGAAATACATGCCTCACCCGGATCCGAACCCGTACCCATCTTCGACGAATAGTCAGAAGTCATCGCTTAGACCACTGCGCAACCGGAGCGACACAACCGGTTCCTCAGTCGTCCAAAAGAAAACTTCAGGCGGTAATAAAGTGGTAGAATCAGTTTCTCATTGTTTGAAACAATCGGATCCGCAGTCGTCCAAAAGGAACTTCTTCAGGCGGTTCCAAAGTGGTAAAATTAGTTTCTCAGTATTTAAAACAATCGGTTTCTCTGTCGTCCAAAGGAAAACTTTTTCATGCGGTACCAAGGTGGTTAAATCAGTTTCTCAGTGTTTAAAACAATCGATTTCTCAGTCATCCAAAAGAAAACTTCAGGCGGTTCGAAGGTGGTAAAATCAGTTTCTCAGTTTTTGAAACAATCGATTTCTGTATTGGATTGAAAGTTTAACGACCACCGTGAGCAACTCAATGGGCTATAAAGCAGTCGACCATGCCTAACTTAGGGTCAATCTCTCCAGGGAAGGAGAGAGAGCCAGTGCGGAAAGGCAAGCACAACATTCATGTCTCACTAGAATTTGAAACCGGACCCACCTTCGACGAATGGTCAAAAGCCATCGCTTAGACCAGTGCGCAACCGAAACGGCACAATCGGTTCCTCAGTTGTCCAAAAGAAAAGTTCTGGCGGTACCAAAGTGGTAAAATCAATTTCTAAGTGTTTAAAACAATCAGTTTGTCAGTCGTCCAAAAGAAAACTTCAGGCGGTACCAAGGTAGTTAAATCAGTTTTTAGTGTTTGAAACAATCGGTTTCTCAGTCTTCGAAAAGAAATCTTCTCCTGCTGGTTCCAGGCTATAAAGTCATTTTTCAGTCGTCTAAAACAATCAGTATCTCAGTTTTCCAAAAGCAAACTTTAGACGGTATCAAGACTGTAAAATGAACTTTTATTTTTCCAAAGCAACTAGTTTCTCAGTCCTCTCAACAAGAAAATTTCTTCAGGCTGTACCAAGGCTGTAAAATCCGTTTCTTTGTCTTTCAAAAGGAAAACAAAATCTTATTCAGGCGGTGTCAAGGCTGTTAAATCGTTTCACAGCCTTCTAAAACAAAACTGTCTCCGGCTGTACCAGGGTGTTAAAATCAGTTTCCCAGTCTCTAAAACAATCAGTTTCTCAGCCTTTCAGAAGGAAAAACTTTTTTGGGCGGTATTGAGGCTGTAAAATGAACTTATACAGTCTTCCAAAGCAATTAGTTTCTCTCAGTCTTCAAAAAGAACACTTCTTCAGATGGTAAAAAGGCTGTAAAACCAGTTTCTCAGTCTCCATATTAATCAATTTCTTTAAAACGATCAGTTTCTCATTCTTCCAAAAGAAAACTTTCTTAGACTATAACAAGACAGTAAAATCAGTTTCTCAATTTAAAAAAAAAAAAGTAAAAGTAAATAAATAAATGCAAGATAAATAAATAAATACAAATTCCCCAAGAGGTAGAAGGCTATAAAATCAATTTTCCAAAAGAGAACTTTTTCAGGCCGTACCACAGCTGTATAATGATTTCTCAGGCTCCGAACCAATCAGTTTCTCAGTCTATAAAAATATCCTTTCCTCAATCTTCCGAATAAAAATTTGTTTAGGTGGTACAAAGGCTGTAAAACCGGTTTCTCGGTCTAAAGAAACATCTGGTCTTTTAGTCTTGCAAAGGGAAACTTCTGCAGGCAGTACAAAGGCTGTAAAATCCGTTTCACAAACTTTCAAAAGAAAACTTCAGGTGGTCCAAAGGCTGTAAATACAATTTCTCAGTCTTTCGAAAAAACAACAACTTGTCCCTGTGGCACCAAGGCTGTAAAATCAGTTTCTCTGTCGTCCGAAATAAACAGTTTCTCAGTCTTAAAAGTAGTCAGTTTCTCAGTTTTCAAAAAAAAAAAAACCTTCAGGAGGTACCAAGGCGGAAAAATCAGATTCACAGTCTTCCACAAGAAAACTTCTCGTGGCGCTACCGAAGTTATAAAATATATCTCAGTTTTATAAAAGAAAACTTCTTCAGATAGTGGCAAGGCTATGAAATCAGTTTCTTATTCTCGAAAACGGTCTGTTCTCAGATTTCAAAACAATCATTTTTTCCAAGTCTTCCGAAACAAGAAAAATAAAACCTTCAACGTCTTCCAAGACTGTAAAGTCAGTTTCTCAGTCTCCAAAAACAATGAGTTTCTTCGTCTTTCGAGAGAAAACTTCTTCATGTGATATCAAGGTTGTAAAATCCAGAGAAAACTTCTTCATGTGATACCAAGGTTATAAAATCGAATTCTCAGTCTTTCAAGTTTTCTGTTAAGAAGACTTCCTGTAACCAACTTTCTGAAGACTCTTTCTGTTTACAGAGCATTTCCAAGAAGCACCGAATAAAGCATGTTAATCTCGTGAAAGGTGTATTCTTTTGAGCTGGCTTCCTTCATCGGTGACAGATGAAGAATGCCACAATGCCGTTAAGGAGCTTGTGGTACCTAGTATCTGTGCTTTTAAGACAAGGCGTCCAGTCTGCCCTGGTCTCACGTGGTTCTTCATGGTTTATGCTTCTATCCTGGATACCCCACAAATCTACGAGTTGCTCGGATATTCTGTGGTGATAAGGAGATTTTTAAAAGCTGTCTGGGAGAGAAGGTTTTTACAGAACGTTCTAATTCTTTTTTGATGATACTAATTCGTGTTGAAATCCAATAATATAATAAAATGTCGACTAAACACCATAAAAACAAATGCAGTGCACAACGTTCCACATGTTAAAATACTTTACTAATAAAAACCCACCATATGCTTCATTAGATCTTTCGAAGACACATCATCTTTATCATCAGACGCTACAGTGTAATAACACGAGAAAGAGATTGACTTAAATACTGTTGGGCGACGTCACAAACACATAAATCACGCCATCTATGAGAGAAGAATGCTGAAAACAAACAATTTCAAATACCCCATCAACATGAATAATAACTAACTAACACACTTGTCCATTGTTTGGCTATCATTTTTGGTACATAATCATTACAACACCTGTGTCCAAATAAGGTAATATACAAACTTTCCATGAAAAGCATCAGTGATTGTTTACCTGGAGTGTTCAGGATAGTAACATCATCCCACTTAGGAAAGTGAGATCCGGACGCCCCCAAACGAGACAAAGCAGTTGATAGGCTTCCAGTTTTGATGTTATACTTGTGCTCTTTTATTCTGGTGCTTAAACACCTTCTAGTGGAGCCAATGTAAACAGTATCCTGTGCCTCCGGGTCGACAGCCTGTAGAGGAACTGAGTATATGCCGGACCTGTGGTCCAATGCAACAGGGTCCCGGTCCATCCTAATCAAACTAAAAATGTTTCGAGTTTTTAGACCAACACTGATATTTAGTGGTTTATACTTGTTTTTAAAAATGTTAGTGACTCTTGGAACGTACGGTAATGAACTCACATATTGAGGTCTGTCGGTCTGTTGACAAATCTTTCGACACTCAGTCAACAGATCCGCAGACCTCAATATGTGAGTTAATTTTTCATGTTGATGGGGTATTTGAAATTGTTTGTTTTCAGCATTGTTCTCTCATAGATGGCGTGATTTATACGTTTGTAAGTCGCCCAACAGTATTTAAGTCAATGTCCTTCTCGTGATATTACACTGTATTATCTGATGATGAAGACGATGCGTCTTCGAAAGATCTAATGATCGTATGGTGTGTTTTTATTAGTAAAGTATTTTAACATGTGGTACGTTGTGCACTGTATTTGTTTTTATCGTGATTAGTCGACATTTTATTCTACTATTGTTCTAGTTCTTCTTTGTCAGCAGCTTGAAAATCTTGCAGGTATTATACTAGGCATCTTAGGAAGCGGTCACTTTCCTTTTCTATTGGGGAAGATATTAATGATACCCTGAACAACTTTAAAAAGTTGTTCTCACACAGTAAACTGAGGCATTAGCCTCTCCTATCCTTCTGGACATTTATTGGTGTTTTTCTGAGGGAAGTGGGGTCCCTTCTATTTTAAGTCGAAATAGTAAAGTTAACATACACTGAAAGAACAAATTATTACGTACACTCCGGTGAAAATACGGAAAGCATCAGGACAGCAGCAAAATGCAGTGTCCAGAAAAACCAGTTGGGGCTATAGAGTAGTTCGATACGCACAGGAATATGAGCCGCGGATGGCTTAGTGGTTAGCAGTTCAGACTATCGATGCAAGGTCCCCAGGTTCAAGCCTGGGCTGATCTTTCGGAGATGGTGAGATTTACTAATAATCGCTGAATATCCGCCGTGCATCGGACGAGCACGTTAAGTGACGGCTCCCAGGCTGGACCCACTGGTTAAATGGGTATCTTTTCCTATGCCCCCCCCCTGAAATTCTCGCACCCCTCTATGTGAAATATCGTACTTGTACGGTGGCGCCATCTACTGTACTCTAATCTCACTACAAACTGTTCTGTCAAAGTCGCTTGACTTGCTCTCAATCCTTTCGTTTCTGTGTCCTGCCCAGAAGGCGATCTCGTTGTAGATGGCTGGGACCTAAACTCTACTCACTGTGGAAGTCCTACAAGAAAATGACAAATACTTGATTGATTGATTGCACAGGAATACATTCCGTAAAGTGCCAGCATGTGTCGAGGACGGAACTTAATTGAGTTTGATCGAAGTCAAGTAGTGGGAGGCAGGATGATCAATCAGCGCAATGTCGAAACTGTTAGGAATCCCGCGAGAAACCGTAGCAAGTATGCACCAGGAGTACCTAAAATTTGGCAAAACCGCTAACAGTTCGATGAAATGTGGCCGTAAAACTGCATTGGATGTTCGAGGGCGCCGACGATGGTCCCGCATCGTACAGACGAATAGGAAGGCTTGTTTGCAGCTAATCACGTCGCAATTTAATGAAGGAGCATCCACAAGCCTGATTTCAAAGATAATCCTTCAATACATGGCCAAACTCGGCTGGGGAAGCCGACGCTCACATCGTGTCTTGATGTTAACGGCACCGCATCGCATGATTCGGCTGCAGTTTGCGAAGGCCCATCGAAACTGGAGTATGGATGATCGGAAACGCGTCATATGGTCGGACGAATCCGGTTTCACACTGTATCGCGCCGATGGCAAGCAGCGTGTGTGGCGTAAACCATACGAAGCAATGGACACCGGATGCTAAGTTGCGGTACTACAGGTAGGTGGAGGCGGTGTAACTGTTTGGGCACCTTTCACGTGGTCCAATCTAGGTTCCTTGATACCTCTTGAGTCTTTCGTCACTGGTTATAGCTATGTGAAGCTCCTGGCCGACCATCTTCACCCTTTCATTACGTGCCTCGGTCCGAACCAAGTTCCGATCTTTCAACAGGACAACGCTCCACCCTTTCGTTACGTGCCTCGGTTCGAACCAAGTTCCGATCTTTCAACAGGACAACGCTCCAGCCTTTCATTACGTGCCTCGGTCCGAACCAAGTTCCAAACTTTCAACAGGACAACACTCCACTCTTTCATTACGTGCCTCGGTCCGATCTTTCAACAGGACAACGCTCCACCCTTTCGTTACGTGCCTCGGTTCGAACCAAGTTCCGATGTTTCAACAGGACAACGTTCCAGCCTTTCATTACGTTCTTCGGTCCGAACCAAGTTCCGATCTTTCAACAGGACAACGCTCAACTTTTTCATTACGTGCCTCGGTCCGAACCAAGTTCCGATCTTTCAACAGGACAACGCTCCACCATTTCGCTACGTGCCTCGGTTCAAACCAAGTTCCGATCTTTCAACAGGACAACGCTCCAGACTTTCATTACGTGCCTCGGTCCGAACCAAGTTCCGATCTTTCAACAGGACAACGCTCTACCCTTTCATTACGTGCCTAGGTCCGAACCAAGTTCCGATCTTTCAACAGACAACGCTCCACCCTTTCATTACGTGCCTCGGTCCGAACCAAGTTCCGATCTTTCAACAGGACAACGCTCCACCCTTTCATTACGTGCCTTGGTCCGAACCAAGTTCCGATCTTTCAACAGGACAATGCTCCACCATTTCATTACATGCCTTGGTCCGAACCAAGTTCCGATCTTTCAAAAGGACAACGCTCCACCCTTTCATTACGTACCTCGGTCCAAACCAAGCTCCGATCTTTCAACAGGACAACGCTCCACACTTTCATTACGTGCTTCGGTCAGAACCAAGTTCCGATCATTCAACGGGACAACGCTCCACCCTTTCATTACGTGCCTAGGTCCGAACCAAGTTCCGATCTTTCAACAGACAACGCTCCACCCTTTCATTACGTGCCTCGGTCCAAACCAAGTTCCGATCTTTCAACAGGACAACGCTCCACCCTTTCATTACGTGCCTCGGTCTGAACCAAGTTCCGATCATTCAACAGGACAACGCTCTACCCTTTCATTACGGGCCTCGGTCCGAACCAAGTTCCGATCTTTCAACAGGACAAGACTCCTCCGCATCGGTACCGGCTAGCGACTGACTGGCTCCAGGAGCATAGCAGTGAGCTTAACAAACTCACATGGCTCCCTCGCTCACCGGACATCAACCCCATAAAGAATTTAAGGGACATATTAGAACGAGCTGTTCGTGATCAACCATCTCTACCTACTTCTCTGCCTGCTATACGCTAAGCACTCTTAGATTGTTGGTCAGCGATACCAGAGTCTGTGTTTCGGAACCTCATTGCGTCCGTACCACGACGTTTGGATGCTTCCCTCCTTTGAAAAGATGGTGCTACACGCTATTAGGCGAGTATACGTAATAATATGTCCTTTAAGTGTATTTGCCTCGGGAACGGGACCCTTTTCTTTTTTGTTCTTTGGATCCAAATTGTTCTGCAAAATTTTAGTAGGCTCTACTCTTTTTTGTTTGTGGTTGTAATGACCACCGTGAGCAACTCAGTGGGCTATAAGCAGATATCAGTACCTAATTTTGGGTACTTGGTTCCAGAGAAGGGAGAGAGCCTGTGCGTTAAGTCAAAAATAACGTCCGTGCCTCACCGGAATTCAGTTCCGGACCTATCTTGGAAGAACAATCAGAAGCCAGCACATTAAACAGTGACACCAGGGCGGACTACTTTTTTTTTTTTTTTGCGTGATGTTAGACTGTTCTTTAATTTATTTGAGATTTCCTGATCTAACACTACTAATTTTTCATTTTCCGTAGCAAACAGCCTTGTGCTTGAACTCACTTTTGTTAAATTTTATTTAAAATTTTTATGGTTGTAATTAAATGACTTTTAGATGTAAGGAGACTTCAAAATATATTTTCTTTATTTTATTTAAGGTCTCTTTAGTTCATCTATTATTACATTATTTCTTCAAAATATTTTTACCCCGCAGCAGTTCAGATAAATAAAATTATTTGGTAGTATGATTCTCTAAGATAATTAATAATCTGAGATTTTCTCTTTTCGAATTCTGAGCATTTATTTGGAGAGTATGATCCAGAAACTAGCTGACAAGAGTAAAAAAGTGGGATTAAAAATGAACTTTCAGAAGACAAAGGTGATGTTCAGTGCTTTTTCAAGAAATGAAGATTTATCGATTGATGGAGAAAAGCTGGAGATAACAGACACGTACGTTTATCTTGGACAGCAGATATCAAGTGAGGGTCACATTGATGAAGAAATTAATCGGCGTACAAAACTTGCCTTGAAGAGCTTTTGGAAGAAACAGCGTAATTTTCAAGAGCGATATGCCATTATGTCTTAAAAGAAAAGTGTTTGATCAATGCATCCTTCCAGCGCTTACGTATGGTGCAGAGACGTGGACTTTAACTAAAAGAGACATACAAAGGCTGCAGACAACTCAAAGTAGCATGGAGAGGTGCATGCTTGGTGTAACCAGGAGAGATAAGAAGAGGAACTCGTGGATCCGAAAAATGACAAGAGTGGAAGACATCATGATCAGAGTTAAATCCCTGAAATGGCAATGAGCTGGGCATACTGCCAGAAGGACAGACCATCGATGGACAGCCGAAATTTCAGATTGGATTCCAAGGGACAAGAAAAGACCCAGAAGAAGACCACATGGGAGATGGGTGGATGAAATTTGAAAGTATGCAGGACTGACATGGATCAGACAGGCACAAGACAGAACGTTGTGGAGGAAACTTGAGGAGACCTTCGTCCAGCAGTGGATTTTCTTAGAATGGTTGACAAACGATGATGATGATGATATGCTACACGAATCTTACCGATTTTTGTCTTTTAATAAAGACTTTATGATTGCCTCAGATCCATAACGCATACACAATCCGTACGTCATTCCTAATGCTACACTGTTAGACAGCCTGCCAGTTTCTAAAGTCTAGATCGTTTCTAAGATTCTGTGGTGCCAATAGATCCAAAACAAAATTTCGATATATTCGTGGAAGTATATTCACCAATGAGTCATTACATTATGGCCACCTACCTATTAAGCTGTAGGACTCCCTTTAGCCCGCAAAACAGCGGTCACTCGGCGAGGCATAGATTCGATGAGGTGGCGATAGGTATCCTGAGGTATCTGGTACCATAATATCAACATCAGTTCATCCAGTTACGATACCTTTCGGGGTGGTGGTAATTTAGCGCGAACCCGTTTTTCCAAGTCGAGCCACAAATGTTCGATTGGGTTCATGTCAGGTGAATTTGGATGCGAGGGCATTAACAGAAAGTCACCTGCGTGTTCCTCGAATCACTCCTTGAGGATTCTGGCAGTGTGGCCTGGCGCATTATCGTGTTGGTAATGGCCATCACCAGCAGGGAACTGTAACCGGGGCTTCCATATTTATCAGAAGCGAGATTCTGTAGCCATTTTAGAGAGAGTGAACTGTAATCATTTTCTTTCATTTCCCGCCATTTGGATGGAAGCCCAGCGAAAGGCAAAGAAAGTATTTCCTTTCCCACGAGTCGCAGCAGATGGAGCCGTTAAGCAATTAAGAACATAAGAGTTTTTGAGAGTGAAGGCGTGGCAGCGCTTTCTTGGAGGAAGTCGGACGAGGGGACAGTTTTTTGAGGGTTTTTTTTCTCTCCAGGCAAGAGAGGGCAGACTCGGTGGCGAAAAGTCGAGGGAGGAGTAGAATATTTTTAGCATGCTCGGAAAACCTCGGGGGTTTGTCGGAACGGATGAAGGACCGGGGATAGATAAGCGGAATTCGTAGGAGTAGGACACCGAGGGACAACAAAAATAATGAAAGCACGAAAATGACGGACAAAAGCTTGATGACATTCCCCGTAACATCTGAATGAAAGTTTTCCTCACTGCAAAATTTAGCCTCAGTCGATTCACTTTTCTATGCTTTGTATTGTATTTATCTGCTCCAGTTGGGAGAATTACGGATTAAACCACCGATACCGAACTTACTGCAAAGGAAGCATCAAACGAACCCTCCACACAGGGCGCTGTAATAGAACTCAGCACCAAGCCCTGTAACAGAACACAGTTGCAATGAATGAATGACCTTGGTCCGCAACGATGTTCAGATACCTGATATCAGTCAGAAATTTTGGTATTGGGATAATGGGGCCTAAAGTGACCCAAGAAAACATCACCCACAGCATAACATCCCTGCAGCCGGCCTGTTTCCACGCAACAGTGAATTCAGGTGCCATAGCCTCCGTTGGTAATCGGCGTATCCGCGCCCGGCCATCTACGTGATGCACCAGGAATCTTGATTCGTCAGACCAGGCCACTTTCTTCCAATCATCCACGGTCCAATCTTGATGATCTTGGGCCCACTTCATGCGTCGTTGACGATGACGGGCAGTGAGCTTTGGGATCCGGATGGCCTTTCGGCTATGCAGGCACATGCGCAGAAGGCTGCGACGAACTGTGTGCTGCGACAGATTGCCCTGGTCACTACTGTTGTAGCTGCGGGTGATTTGTCACACTGTGGCCCTGGGGTCGGTGTGAACAATGCACAATAGTCTCTGCTTCCCACCGGCATCAATCAGATGCGGACGACCCACGGCTGGACGACGGTTCGTGGTTTGGCTATATGTGCACCACTTTTGATACGTACTCACTACAGCGGCACGTGGACAGTCCACAAGCCGCGCTGTTTCTATCGTAGTTCCGAGACGCCGTTCCATTATAATTTGTCCTTTATCAAACTCCGATAAATTGGACGCTTTTCCCATTCTCACTGCGAAACTCTACTAAGCAAAAGCTGGTCCTCTGGTTGTATATATACTGTTCTGTGAACTTAACTTGCGCCACCGTTCGGTCTCCAGGCGCGCTCATTTCTTTAGGCAGGGGGTAGTCATAATGTAATGGTTCGTCGGAATATCATGTCCTAACAGGTATTCGTTACAAAGAATCTGAATTTCTACGGATCCATAATATAAATTTGATTTAAAATAGTATAACCATACTAAAATAGTATAACTTGTGGCGTACTATGGTGGTAAAGCACGTATGAATACCACAAATCTGCAGTGATATTTTCCGTCCGCGTAGCTTAGTTGGGAGAGCAACTTACTCCGGAGTGAGGGGGCGCGTTTCGATTTTCATCACGGACAAATTTGTACTTTCACAAACTATGCTAGTAATGTGGCGTAGAAAAGAAATCAAAGTCTCCAAGCTTACATCTACCAGATGGTGTTTTCGAGGAAGGTATTGGATGCACAGTTCCTGTTATTAATTATATATTTGATTTATTCACAGTCGTGCATGCCTCAAGTTCTTCTTGGCACACAATAGACTTGTCCATAAGAAAGAGAAACACCTTTGGGAACTGGATTTTAATCCAGAAAATTTTGTAATTTTTCTACATGTGGATACGAAGTTCCGCTGAAAAACTTACAGCAGGAAAATAAGATTGCTAGGAGGGTGATAACAGAAGTTCTGCACACGTTAATCTAAAACGGAAGCGGATGATGCAATCAGGAGAATGATTGCGTCGTGTCAAAGTCAGACTCTCAGCAATGCAGGGTTGTCAGAAGGACGAGCTATCATTTGCTTTGTGGACGTGGAAGCGTTTTGAAATGGAAGCGTGCAGCTCCTCAAGTCGAGTCACGGCGTTAGACCAGCGCTCGTACGTGAAAAATAGAAACTCTGCGGAGAAAAACTCCGACACAGATCCACACTGCCTTGCAAGAAGTTTGTGGGGAAGGAACTCTTGATCGAAG
This sequence comes from Macrothele yani, assembly GCA_039090855.1. NCBI lineage: Eukaryota > Metazoa > Arthropoda > Arachnida > Araneae > Macrothelidae > Macrothele > Macrothele yani. The sequence continues at coordinate 41,165,594 of CM077019.1, forward strand.
CACAATTTCTTTCTGAGGACAAAGTTGAGACCGAAAATTCTTCAAAATCGCCCAAACTTGTTGGAAGCGGGAGAGATCTTGTTGCATGACAATGCATCGTGTCATGGTGCAGCGTCAGTATGGGGACTTTTGTCGAGATATGGCTGGGAAACTTTATCCAACCACCATACAGCCCTGATCTCAGTCCACCCGACTTTGATCTTTTCCCAAAGTTTAAAAATCGGCTCCGTGGCATCCGCTACGTATCGCTTGGACGAGCGCTCATTGGACGTGACCCGAGTAACACGACAGCTGAACAAAGATGGCGTACTACGGGACATCCAAGACCTACCTCACCGCTGGCAAGCTGTCATTACCAGCGGAAGGGAGTACATTGAACGGCCATAAGCTAAGTTTTCTCCTTTACTTCACACTTTTCTCAATAATGGACAGTGTGCAGAACTATTATTAAGACTCCCGTAGAGTTCCACAGTGCAAGATGATGTCCTACATTAACGCTGTCCACTCATTAATCGGAAGAGGGCAATGCTGCAAATTGCCTCTAGTCACACTTCTTCAGTGGTTCCCCAAAAAATACAGGAACTGGAAGTGATTGGCATCCTACACCACGCTCCATACAGTCCGGATCTTGCTTCATCCGACTACTATTTCCTTTTAGGATGGCACTTCTCTTCTGTGATGGTTATGACATCTAGTATCAGAGAGTTTCTGTCTTAGAAACCTAACGTGGGGTACCGCGGTGGAATCGTGGCATTGGTGGAGCGTTGGCAAATGCGTATGGAAATCAATGCCCTGTATTTTGCAGAATGAGGGGAGTGTGTGAGCCTTTGAGCTTTTTTATCATCATTAAACTTTTCAGCAGCAAACTGGATGAACTTTTAAATTGGGGTTAATTGTGTCTTATTCTGTTATCACAAAGAATCGTAACACTTTTTGTTTTGCTAAATGATCTATGCTGTTTACAAGTGTCTGAGACATTAAATATTCGATATTGTCTCTTGTGACGTACAACAGAGGGGAATCACGTGTGAAAACGGCACATGTGTAGCGGTACATTACATCTGTGTAGAGAGCAACATCTGTGTTGGGAGAGCAACTTACTACGGATTGAGGGGGCTGGGATCGATCCCCGTCTCGGACAAATTTGTGTTTCCACATTGACGGCCGAACGTAAAAATGGGTGTACTGGTCGTTGGGTTCTTTGAAAAATGTGTGACGTTTGTTCCACACATTGTCTGGAATTTTTTTTTCATTGGGTTTTTAACGACCACCGTGAGCAACTCAAAAGGCTATAAGTAGTCGCCCGTCCCTAATTTGCTGCCACTGGTTCCAGGGAAGGGAGAGAACCAGTGCCGTAAGACAAACACAATATCCTTTTTTTTTATTGGAGGTTTAACGACCACCGTGAGCAACTCAATGGGCAATAAACAGTCGCCCGTTCCTAATTTTGGGCCACTGGTTCCAGGGAAGGGAGCGAACCAGTGACGTAAGACAAACACAACATCCTTTTTTTTTTTTTTTTTTTTTTTTTTTTTTTTTGATTGGAGGTTTAACGACCGCCGTGAGCAACTCAATGGACTATAAGCAGTCGCCCGTCCCTAATTTAGGGTCACTGGTTCCAGGGAAGGGAGAGAGCCAGTGCCGTAAGACAAACACAACATCCATGCCTCACCGGTATTCGAACCCGGACCCCTTACGGACGAATGATCAGAGGCCAACGCCTTAGACCACTGCGCCACGGGGGAGGGGGTCGTCTGGAATTAATGAAAATTCTTACTTCGCTTCGAAAAGGAAGAAAGAAAAAGTTAATAGGGAGATGATGTATCGTACTACAGAGGTAAAGCACGTGTCAAGACGACAAATATGCAGTGGTACAATCCTTCGGAGTAGCTTAGTTGGGAGAGCAACTTACTCCGGAGTGAAGTGGCGGGGATTCCCGTCAAGGACAAATTTGTGTTTTCACATTGGCACCCGAAAGTAAAAATTCTTATTTTTGATTGAAGGTTTAACGACCACCGTGAGCAACTTGATGGGCTATAAGCAGTCTCCCCTCCCTAATTTAGGGCCATTAATTCCAGGGAAGGGAGAGATCCAGTGCCGTAAGACAAACACGACATCCATACCTCACCGGGATTCGAACCCTGACTCATCTCGGACGAATGATCAGAAGGCATCACTTAGACCACTGGGGAATTGGGGCGGCGACGTAAAAACTGAAGTCCTGGGCTTTAGGTTCTTCGAAAAATGTGTGACGTTTGTTCCACACATCGTCTGGAATTAATGAAAAATTCCTACTTCGTTTGGAAAAGGAAGAAAAAACAGTTAAGAGGGAGATGATGTGACGTACCACAGATGTAAAGCACGCGTCAAGACGACAGATATGCAGCGGTTCGTTCCCTCCGTGTAGCTTAGTTGGGAGAGCAACTTACTCCGGAGTGAGGAGGGATCGATCTCCTACACAGACAAACTTGTGTTTTCACACTTCATGTGAGGAAAATTCAGTGAAGGAACAGTCTGTTCAATTGGCTTTACTCAACTTACTGAAGTAGATAAAAAATTCGGCATAAATACATTCAATGGCATGCGCTCAATGCAAACGCAAAGAGTTGTGAATGTTTACACATGTGATATACACACACACAAACACACACATAAAAAGACTGACAATAGAAAAAATCGATAGCATGCATTTGTGAAACAGCAATTAAGCTGCAGTTCGTTTTTACTAAATTAATGAAGCAAACACCAAAGCAAGGACACCAAGAGATAACAAATATACTCGGTATTTAAGCTGCAGTCCATTTATACTGACTTAATGAAGCAAGCACCAAAGCAAGGACACCAAGAGATAACAAATATACTCAGTAATTAAGCTGCAGTCTATTTATACTGACTTAATGAAGCAAACACCAAAGCAAGAATACCAAGAGATAACAAATATACTCGGTAATTAAGCTGCAGTCTATTTATACTGACTTAATGAAGCAAACACCAAAGCAAGGACACCAAGAGATAACAAATATATTTGGTAATTAAGCTGCACTCTATTTATACTGACTTAATGAAGCAAACACCAAAGCAAGGACACCAAGAGATAACAAATATACTCGGTAATTAAGCTGCAGTCCATTTATACTGACTTAATGAAGCAAACACCAAAGCAAGGACACCAAAAGATAACAAATATATTTGGTCATTAAGCTGCACTCTATTTATACTGACTTAATGAAGCAAACACCAAAGCAAGGACACCAAGACATAACAAATATACTCGGTAATTAAGCTGCAGTCCATTTATACTGACTTAATGAAGAAACACGAAAGCAAGGACACCAAGACATAACAAATATACTCGGTAATTAAGCTGCAGTCCATTTATACTGACTTAATGAAGCAAACAACAAAGCAAGGACTGTGTATATTTGTGAGATAACAAATATACTCATATCTAATTACACAGTCAAGAGATAACAAATATACACAGTCAAGAGATAACAAATATACTCGGTAATTAAGCTGCAGTTTGTTTATACTGACTTAATGAAGCAAACACCAAAACAAGGACACCAAGAGATAACAAATATACTCAGTAATTAAGCTGCAGTTCGTTTATACTACTTAATGAAGCAAACATCAAAACACCAAGAGATAACAAATATACTCAATAATTAAGCTGCAGTTCGTTTTTACTGACTTAATGAAGCAAACACCAACAGAAGGACACCAAGAGATCACAAATATACACAGTAACTAAGCCGCAGTTTGTTTATACTGACTTAATGAAGCAAGCACCAAATTAAGGACACCAAGAGATAACAAATATACTCGGTAATTAAGCTGCACTCTATTTATACTGACTTAATGAAGCAAACACCAAATCAAGGACACCAAGAGATAACAAATATACTCGGTAATTAAGCTGCAGTCCATTTATACTGACTTAATGAAGCAAACACCAAAGCAAGGACACCAAAAGATAACAAATATATTTGGTCATTAAGCTGCACTCTATTTATACTGACTTAATGAAGCGAACACCAAAGCAAGGACACCAAGAGATAACAAATATATTTGGTAATTAAGCTGCACTCTATTTATACTGACTTAATGAAGCAAACACCAAAGCAAGGACACCAAGAGATAACAAATATACTCGGTAATTAGGCTGCAGTCCATTTATACTGACTTAATGAAGCAAACACGAGAACAAGGACACCAAGAGATAACAAATATACTCGGTAATTAAGCTGCAGTCTATTTATACTAACTTAATGAAGAAACACGAAAGCAAGGGCACCAAGACATAACAAATATACTCGGTAATTAAGCTGCAGTCCATTTATACTGACTTAATGAAGCAAACAACAAAGCAAGGACTGTGTATATTTGTGAGATAACAAATATACTCATATCTAATTACACAGTCAAGAGATAACAAATATACACAGTCAAGAGATAACAAATATACACAGTCAAGAGATAACAAATATACACAGTCAAGAGATAACAAATATACACAGTCAAGAGATAACAAATATACTCGGTAATTAAGCTGCAGTTTGTTTATACTGACTTAATGAAGCAAACACCAAAACAAGGACACCAAGAGATAACAAATATACTCAGTAATTAAGCTGCAGTTCGTTTATACTACTTAATGAAGCAAACATCAAAACACCAAGATATAACAAATATACTCAATAATTAAGCTGCAGTTCGTTTTTACTGACTTAATGAAGCAAACACCAACAGAAGGACACCAAGAGATCACAAATATACACAGTAATTAAGCTGCAGTTTGTTTATACTGACTTAATGAAGCAAGCACCAAAGCAAGGACACCAAGATATAACAAATATACTCGGTAATTAAGCTGCAGTCCATTTATACTACTTAATGAAGCAAACACCAAAACACCAAGAGATAACAAATATACTCAATAATTAAGCTGCAGTTCGTTTTCAGTGACTTAATGAAGCAAACACCAAGAGATAACAAATATACTCAGTAATTAAGCTGCAGTTCGTTTATACTACTTAATGAAGCAAACATCAAAACACCAAGAGATAACAAATATACTCAATAATTAAGCTGCAGTTCGTTTTTACTGACTTAATGAAGCAAACACCAACAGAAGGACACCAAGAGATCACAAATATACACAGTAATTAAGCTGCAGTTTGTTTATACTGACTTAATGAAGCAAGCACCAAAGCAAGGACACCAAGAGATAACAGATTCACTTAATAATTAAGCTGCAGTTCTGTTTAACTGACTTAATAAAGCAAACACCAAGACAAGGACAAGAAGAGATAACAAATTACTCAGTAATTAAGCTGCAGTTCGTTTTTACTGACTTAATGAAGCAAACACCAACAGAAGGACACCAAGATATAACAAATATACTCGGTAATTAAGCTGCAGTCCATTTATACTACTTAATGAAGCAAACACCAAAACACCAAGAGATAACAAATATACTCAATAATTAAGCTGCAGTTCGTTTTCACTGACTTAATGAAGCAAACACCAAGAGATAACAAATATACTCATTAATTAAGCTGCAGCTCGTTTATACTGACTTAATGAAGCAAACACCAAAGCAAGGACACCAAGAGACAACAAATATACTCGGTAATTAAGCTGCAGTCCATTTATACTACTTAATGAAGCAAACACCAAAACACCAAGAGATAACAAATATACTCAATAATTAAGCTGCAGTTCGTTTTTACTGACTTAATGAAGCGAACACAAAGACAAAGACAAGAAGAGATAACAAATATACTTAATAATTAAGCTGCAGTTTGTTTTTACTGACTTTATGAAGCAAACACCAAAGCAAGGACACCAAGAGATAACAAATTCACTTAATAATTAAGCTGCAGTTTGGTTTAACTGACTTAATGAAGCAAACACCAAGAGATAACAAATATACTCAGTAATTAAGCTGCAGTTCGTTTATACTGACTTAATGAAGCAAGCACCAAAACACCACGAGATTAATATACTCAATAATTAAGCTGCAGTTTGTTTTTACTGACTTAATGAAGCAAACACCAACACAAGGACACCAAGAGATAACAAATATACTGAGTAAGTAAGCTGCAGTTCGTTTACACTGACTTAATGTAGCAAATACCAAAACAAGGACACCAAGGAACTGTCCATAAAGTACGTCCGAGATTACACGGGAGGTTTCTGACAACCGGACCAAATGGGACATTGGGGAGGGGGAAGGTTTAGTAATTCGGACGTCCAGAGGCAAAAATATAGTGGATGGTATTTCTTCGTTATATATTTTTTCTTTTTTACGCTTGCTAACCGTAGGTTGAAGAAGAGTATATGTTCCAGCTTTGTCCGTCTGTCTGTCTGTCCGTGCGATACTTTGCGTAAAAATGCCTCGATTTCGTTGCAATTTTAGTATGCGGTAGGGGACAACCAGGGGACGAACCCTATTGAAAATGGCGTCAAAGGTCAGGACATAGAAGCGGGATCCATTCCATCGCTCTTATGCGTCCTAACTTACCAAAAAATGCTTCAATTGCGACAAAACTGTAGTATGTTGTTCCGGAGGTATACTGAACTGGTTCTATAGAAGATCATCGAAATGGAGTCAAAGGTCAGGGCACAGGAGCGAGATTTATTCCACAGCCATTATCGTCATAACTTGAGTAATGATTTCTGGTATGTTGGAAAGTGTATCATTATCAATGCATTGCATAATTTGGCTAACTTGTTTCTTTTAAGGTGGACGTCAAGTAATTTTGCTTTCTATACATCCAATGGAAAAAATTCTGCACACATTTTCTTCACAATTAATGCGTTCCCAAGGATGAAAACTTGAACATCGATTAAAATAGCTTCATTTTATAACTTGCAATACTTAATATTTTCTAAACCGTAACCATAATTATGCAATCCAACATTTGTTTGTTTGCTAACGTCATCAAAGTGCAGGTCGCGCCATCTTTTTTCTGGTTTCAACACCACCAAAGGAAAATTTATTGATTTTTAATATAATTATGGTTATGTTTTAGAAAATATTAAGTATTGCAAATTATAATAGGAATTTTTTTTAATCGATGTCCAAATTTTCATCCTTGGGAACACACTAATTTTGAAGAAAATGTGTACAAAAGTTTTTCCATTGGAAGCATAGGAAGCAAAATTACTTAACGTCCACCTTAATAGTTTAAAAAAGGTATGAAATATTTCAGTTTCTGATGATATTTAGCTAAATCAGAATATTAATATTAAGTTCTCGTATTCGTACTACCAAATCTATCGTGTTTTGTTGATAATCGGAAAGTGTTGCAAACTTGAATGCGTGCGTTCATTTGTAGATATTTATTTCAAAATAATAAAGATCGAGTAGCATTAGTGAATAAATTAATGCCAAAATAATAAACATTTGCTGAAGCGAACGTGTAAATATATGAAAGATTCTTTTAAATAAATACATGTTTTCTTTCTGTTTCTCAACGAACTTCTAAAAGCAGTCGTCAACAAGTTAGTAAAATCATGCAATGCATTGATTATAATACGCTTTCCAACATACCAGAAACCATTATTCAAGTTATCACTCAAGTTATGAGGATAATGGCTGTGGAATAAATCTCGGTCCTGTGCCCTGACCTTTGATCCCATTTCTTTCACTTTTATTAAGGTTCCTTCCCAGGTGTTCCCCTGCTACATACTAAAATTTCATTGAAATTGAACAATTTTTACGTGAGTTATCGTGCGGGCGGACATACGCACACAACGCGTGACGTAATGAGGCAGATGGGAATCGCGACCATCTTCTCGCAAGAGTGTGACGTCATAAAACTTTAATAGGATCCACACACAACGCGTGACGTAATGAAACAGATGGCGTGACCGCGCGCCAACATCTAAAACGCGAGATGGGGACGTCATAAGATTTTTAAGCTTGGGTTACATTAATGGGACGACGCCATGACACCAAAAAACGTGATAATTCGGGGTGGTTAGTTAACCCACTAAACGAATTTTCCTAAAGTCGAGATCGAGCTAAATCGATCTCTAGTACCAGAAAACGGAAGGTTAACGACTTTCATCAAAATCCTTAGAGCCGTTTTCAAAATAAAATTTACATACTTACAAGAAGTGCTCCTTTAATAGTATGGGATAAGGACGATGGAATGGATCCCGATCCTATGTCCTGACCTTTGATCCCATTTCGTCCATTTTCAATATTTCAATAGGGTTCGTCCCCAGGTGGTCCCCTACGACATACTACAATTTCATCGAAATCGAACCATATTTGCGCAAGTTATGACGCATAAGGGCAAAGGAATGCATCCCGCTCCTGACATTTGACCCCACTTCATCCATTTTTAATAGGGTTCCTTCCGAGGTGGTCCCCTATCACATATAAAAATGTCATCAACATCAAACTATATTTACGCAGTTATGACGCATAAGGGCAATAGAATGGATCCCGCTCCTATGTCGTGATCTTTTACTCCATTTCGTTCATTTTCAATAGGATTCGTTCCCAGGTGGTTCCCTACAACATACTAATTCCCCGCACGGGGATAACTGGTTTCCAGTTATTTGGAGAGTGGCGCCCCCACGGCCCGAGCTGACCTTGTGACTGGCCAACATCTGATGTCATGCCACCGCTTGTTTTTTTTTCGGTGCTGTTGGAGTTTGCAGGGACGGCTGTTCATCCAGCTGTTGGGGAGTCGCGGCCCCATGATCCCGAGCTGGTCTTGTGTCTCGCTTTTTCGTTTTTATTTATTTTTTCACTGGCCAGTTGCCCGTGTTGTATCCTCTACCTAATCGCTACCACGTTATGTACTAACACCCCGGTCTTGCGGTTTTGTTACCCTCCACCACTAACTGTATTATATTAACCGCTCAGTTCGTAGGTTGCTGAGATTCCGTTTAGGTTCCCTTCCAGGGTTTTGTCTTCCTTGGATTACTTTTTTCGTTTTAGCTGGTTTGGGTGATAGACCTACCTGCATGTTTGCCGCGTGCGGAGACCCGTGAGGCGGAAATGGGATGTCTGGCGGCTGAGGTAGCAGGAGACCGGAGAAGTGCCTCCTGTGTACCAACACTCCTCTTCGACCCCGGCTTCGCTGTAAACGGGAGGCTAGAGACTAACCAACCTCTAGTCAGAAGTCCTGTACCAAGTTGTGCACAGGGTTTTAGCGGCTTTATTGTCGTATAGCACGGCAGGGTAAGCCCGGGTGCTGTGGGATCATGCCAAAGGCGTTGGCACGACGGTACCCGGAGGCCGAAGTGTCCTTTGAGTGAGTGTGATCACAGCTAACGGACTATATCTGCAGCGTATAAGCTCCAGAACTGTGTCCAGCGTCATTTTCTTGGCTTGCAGACCTCCAGTTCTCCCTTGTAGGGCTCGGTGGTGGGTTTAGTAGTCTGCAGACGAATCCTCCTCCTTTTTTCCATGGGTAAAAACAAAAACAAAAACTCCAAATTCAAGTCACCTGAGAAAATGATAGTTGACAACGACTCACCTTCGTCTTATCAACCTACCAAGTCCCATAACCTTAAACGGTCTTTAGATCATGACCTGGACCAAGAACGTGGAACCTCTTCTTCGGCAGCTGTACCAGTTGCTCCGAAGCGTCGTCACCCCTCGATTGCTGTGAATACGCATGCTACACACTTAGTTGTAGAATCCATCGATCCGAATGAGAGACTGTCCACCAGATCTCCCTTTTTCATTTCTAAAGCTTTGGACGCTGCGGTTGGCTCCTTAAAGTCTGTGAGGAAGCTTCGCTCTGGGGACCTGCTTGTCCAAACTTGCAGTGTTTCTCAGAGTAACACTCTTCTGCACCTCACTAGTCTCCAAGGCATTCCTGTCAAAGTGACACCTCACCCGTTTCTTAACACCTCTCGGGGTGTTATTTCGGAGTTTGATCTCTTGCATGGCGTGCAATGAGGACGAATTGGTGAGTGAACTAGCAGATCAGGGTGTTATTGCTGCACGTCGTATGATGTTCCGGCGCGATGGTTCTTTGATTAAGTCTAAAAATGTAATCTTGACTTTTAACACCCCGAAAGTTCCGACCGAAATCAAGGCTGGCTACTTGGTCTGTGGAGTTCGCCCGTACATATCCAGTCCTCTGCGCTGTTTCAGGTGCCAGAGGTAAGGACATTCACAACGTTTCTGTAACAGTTCCGCTCGTTGCGCAAATTGTGGCTCCAGTGAACAAGACGGGGAAGGTTGCACTTCTGCTGCCTGCTGTGTTAACTGTGGTGAGGCCCATGCAGCTTACTCCCGCAACTGTATGAAATGGAAGGACGAGATGGCGATCCAGCGCCTCAAGACCCTGGAATGCCTCTCGTACCCTGCTGCCAAGGCCAAGTTGGGTATTCCCAACAACCGACAGCGTACTTTTGCCGCAGTAGTTCAGTCTCTGCCACAACCCGTGCAGCCCTTTGTCCCGCGCCCTGTAGCTCTCGCCGCACTTGCCAAGAGATCTACAGCTGAACAAGCGACACAGGTGGATTTCACCGAGCTCCAGCTTATTCGACCAGCTGACTCTGCGCCTTCTCTTTTGAAGACGACCGACTCTTCCAGTTCCCAGAAGAAAGCCTGCACGTGTGGAAGACCCGGCCCTAAATCCGCAAAGGTGTGCAGTGTCCATACAACTGCCGCGGTCCAACTGACCAACATTGCAACTGTCTCAGACTCAGCGAGGTCCCCACCCTCAACCAACATTATAGAGGAACATAAGGGGGAGGAGAGTGACAGTTTGTCCCTCTCCTGTGACTCATCTTATGTGTAGTTGAGTTCGTTTTCGTAATGTGGTTTATCATTCTCATTCCTCAGTTTTACTTAATCGGCTAGTTTCTAACCATTGTACCATGTTTTTAATACTGTTTGTTTCATTGTCTTTTTTGGCCCTTCCATCATTCTCATGGTTCGGTTTTACTTGGTCAGCCAGATTTTGGGATTTATGCCACGTTTTTTAATACTGTTTGTTTATCTTGTTTCTGGTGCTCTTTGGCCAAACATGGCCCTTGCGCCATAAAATCAACCAACCAACCAACCAACCAACCAACCAACCAACATACTAAAATTTCATCGAAATCGAACCATTTTTACGCGAGTTATCGTGCCGACAGGCAGACGGACGGACAAAGCTGGAGCGTATATGCTTCTTCAACCTACGGTTGGAAAGCGTAAAAAATAAAGGGAGTTGCAGGAATTAAAGGGTACTTTTTAGGGGGAGAAGTGTCAACAATCGGACAAAGTGTGACATGGGGGAGATGAGAGGGTAAAAATAGCAAAAATCACGGACGTACTTTATGGACGCCCCTAAAGAGATAACAGATACACACAGTAAGCAAAATATTAGAGACAGGGGTGATGGGCAGTCGACATGCGCAGAGTGGAACAGACCCAAACCGTGCGCAGGAGATAAATAAGCGAACAGCGCCGCTTCCCAAAAGTGTATCGCAATCGACGAACATAGGAAAACGTGGTGATCTGAGCGACTTGATCGTGGTCGCATTGCTGGCGCAAGACAGGTGGTTCATCCTATTACTCAAGTGCAAAGCGACCTAGGGTTCATGAGGGCAACCGTATCAAGGGTGTACCGCGAGTATACCAGCGCCTAGAGATCAAGCGGTGGCCGACCACACGCTATTGCTGACCGAGATCGACGTGCATTATCCAGGCTGGTACAGATCTCCGGATTGGACACGGCGGCGCAAATCACGTCTAGTTTAAATGTCGGAGGACCAATCACAACGAATGATATATCACACGCTGCACACCATGGGCTACGGGAACCAACGGCCTACTAGTGCACCATGTTAACTGCTCGTTATCAAACATTTCGTCTCGCCTGGTTCCAGGAACGTCAAAACTTGACATCTGCTAAGTGGCTGCGCGTCGTGTGGTCAGATGAATCCCGTTTCCAGCTGTACCAAGCTGACGGGAGGATGCGGGTGTGGCGTCGACAACATGAGGCCATGGCTCCGTCCTCGTGGCATGTCATCTCTGTTCATGGCGGTAGTGATGGCTTAAGGAGTCTATTCGTGAGACACATTAGGCCCTTTAGTGTGTCTGGAGGGGTTCTTAACCGGAGTGCACTATCAGCATGAGCTGGCTGATCACTTACACGCTTTCATGTCCTCCGCGCATCCTACAGCTGATGGTTTGTTCCAGCAGGATAACAGGCCGCCTCACTGGGCTTTGGTGGTGGACGTTAAGCTATAAGCAGTCGTCCGTCCTTAATTTAGGGCCACTGGTTCCAGGAAAGGGAGAAAGCCAGTGCCGTAAGACAAACACAACATCCATGCCTCACCGCGATTTGAACCAGGATGAACGATCAGAGGCCATCGCTTAGACCACTGCGCCACCTGATAGAAGGTTTAACGACCACCCTGAGCAACTCAATCGGCTATAAACAGTCGCCCGCCTCTAATTTAGGGTCACTGTTCCAGGGAAGGGAGAGAACAAGTGCCGTAAGACAAACACAACATCCATGCCTCACCGGGATTCGAACCCGGACCCCGTTCGGACGAATGATCAGAGGCCATCGCTTTGACCACTGCGCCACCGGGGCGGCTGATAGGATTTTTATCGACCACCCTGAGCAACTCAATGGGTTATAAGCAGTCGCCCGTCCCTAATTTACGGCCACTGGTTCCAGGAAAGGGAGAGAGCCAGTGCCGTAAGAAAAACACAACATCCATGCCTGACCGGGATTCGAATCCGGACGAATGATCAGAGGCCATCGCTTAGACCACTGCGCCACCGGGCGGCTGATAGGAGGTTTAACAACCACCCTGACCAACTCAATGGGCTATAAGCAGTCGCCCGTCCCTAATTTAGGGCCACTGGTTCCAGGGAAGGGAGAGAACCAGTGCCGTAAGACAAACACAACATACTTTTTTTTTGATTGGAGGTTCAACGACCACAGTCAGCCCTTAATTCAGGACCACTGGTTCCAGGGAAGGGAGAGAACCAGTGCCGTAAGACAAACACAACATCCTTTTTTTTGTTGCAGGTTTAACGACCACCGTCAGCCTCTAATTGAGGGCCATTGGTTCCAGGGAAGGGAGAGATCTAGTGCCGTAAAGCAACCACAACATCCTTTTTTTTTTTTTTATTGGAAGTTTAGCAACCATCGTGAGCAACTCAATGGGCTGTAAGCAGTCGCCCGTCCCTAATCTAGGGCCACTGGTTCCAGGGAAGGGAGAGAGCCAGTGCCGCAAGAAAAACACAACATTCTTTTTTTTTTTTTTGATTGGAGGTTTAACGACCACCGTGAGCAATTCAATGGGCTATAAGCAGCAGTTTTCCGTCCCTAATTTAGGGCCACTGGTTGCAGGGAAGGAGATCACCAGTGCCGTAAGACAAACACAACATTCATTTTTTTTCTTTTTGATTGGAGGTTTAAAGACCACCGTGAGCAACTCAATGGGCTATAAGCAGCAGTTTTCCGTCTCTAATTTAGGGCCACTGGTTCCAGGGAAGGGAGAGAACTAGTGCCGTAATACAAACACAACATTTTTTTTTATTGGAAGTTTAACGACCACCGTGAGCAACTCAGTGGGCTATAAGCAGACGCCCGTTTCCAATTTTGGGCCACTGGTTCCAGGGAAGGGATAGCACCAGTGCGGTAAGTCCGTAAGATAAACCCAACGTCCATGCCGCACCGGGAGTCGAACATAGACTCTTGTCGGATGAATGGTCAGATGCCAGCGCTTCGTCCACTGTGCTTCCAGTTTGCCATCGTCTGAATGTGGTGGTATAATGATAGGAGGAAAGTAACGTGCTTCACCATAGTGGGACTGCAGCACGTCGGCGGGCGTTCTAATTCCTCAATCGTTGCATTTAGCGGCAAGCAGTAGCAGCCCCACAATCCACAGCGGACAACATTCGACGAGGTATGCAGGCATCTATGGGCATTTCCGCATTGGGACGGAATGTGAATCGCAGATAAGCAGAGGGAAGCTTGCGCACTCGCGAGCCATTGCGACGACTGTCGCTACAGCGTAGTGTCGCACAAGGTGCCGCAACTGGCGAGACGAATGGAGCTATGTCGTGTTTAACAACGAGTCTCACTTCAATCTAAGCTCTGACGTTTACCGATTGAGGGTCTGGAAACGACGTGGTCACCAGGTTGATCTTGCTGCCATTCGTGAGTGTCATGTGACTCCTCAGTCTGGTGTGATGGTTTCGTTTATCAGTTCACGTACCTACCTCAGAGGTGAAGCATATGCCAAGACGGCAAAGTTGAAGCAACAAGCTTCATTAATACACACAACTGACGTGGATTAGGAACATCAAACAGAAGTCATCGCTATTTCCACGTTTATAAGTGAGTCACGGAAAAATTCTCATCCGTCGCCACCGGAAATCGAACCCAGGGTCTCCCAGTTACGCGCCGAACATGCTAGCACTGCACCACAGGGGCCTCGAATTCTCCAGAGTCATATACAACTTGATTTGGCAGTTTGTCGTACGTGAGTCTGGAGAATTCGAGGCAGCCGTGGTGCAGTGAAAGCATGTCCGGCGAGTAACTGGAAGACCCTGGGTTCGATTCCCGCTGGCGGCCGATGAGAATGTTTCCGTGACTCACTTATAAACGTAGAAAGAGCGATAACTTCTGTTTGATGTTCCTAATCCACTTCAATTGTGTGTATTAATTATTCATTGAGCTCCTAGTTATTTGTTCAGTTGCTGCTTACCATATTTGGTGAATCCCCAGCATTGTGCGGGGCTCCAAGAAGCAACCTGCCATGTGGTTTGGCAGTCAGTTGTATGTGAGTCTGTAGAATTTGAGGCCGCTGTGGTGGAGTGGTAGCATGTCCGGCGCGTAACTGGAAGACCCTAGGTTCGATTCCCGGTGGCTGCCGATGAGAATTGTTCCGTGACTCACAACGTGCGAAGAGCGATGATTTCTGTTTGATGCAACAAGCTTCGTCGCTGTAGCTTTTGGGAAAACACCTGCTTTCTGAGATAAAGAGCATTGATTCGAATCCTACCACTGGCAAATGGGCTTGTTTCACTATAGAATTTCGACAACCGCTCAGAACCAGTACGCACAGTAGATAAAATGACAGCAAGATGATATGTAGATGAGGTTCTGCAGCCCGTTTTGTTGCCATATCTCGGTAGTATCGTCGATGCCTAATTTCAACAAGATCCCAAGTAGCACACTGACATTGGCCAACGGTTGGCCCAATGATATTTCTGCGTCGGCAACGTTGGGCGAAGGTTGCGTTGTTTATCGAAGATTGGCCAACGGTTTTTCCAACCACACATGACCAACCATTTATCAACAAATGACCACTTAACGGTTGTCCGAAGGTTGTCCAACAACACATGACCAACCATGGTTGTCCAACAACACATGATCACATTGGAAAACTGTTTGCAACAGTTTTCCAATGTGGGTCCAACCGTTGAACCAACACCTATCCAATTGTTGGCCGCCGAGTTGCCGAGTTGCTGGGCCGACCGTTGAAAGCCCACGGTTGGTCCAACATAATATTGCTACCTGGGATAATGCTCTCCCGTGCTAATAAGATGACCAGGTCCTGCATTGGTCACCTGGTCAGCACTGTCTGGAGTGGGGCGTCTGCCTATGAGTTGGAGGTCACTGGAAGACGTCCCACTCTTTTGGAGACAATACCCAATCTCAGCAACACAATGCCCTCCCTTAAACTGCCGACATCAGCAGACAGTGCTGACAAAGTGACTAAGTCCTGCACTGGTTACGGGGATTCCCAGTCTTCTCCCCAATACTGTGAAACATCATTAGAAGATGATTCTGAAAACAACACAAAGAACAAAAAAAGAAAACAACACAAAGAGAAAAGATGCTCTTAATGAAACATAAGGAAATGACATGGTTTTTTTTTCAGAATTATAACACAAGAAGCAAATCAACAAACAGAAAAACAACGACGACAACAAAAATTTCAGAAGTGTTTTTTTTCGTTCTCTGTTTTAACCGTACAGAAAAGGAAAAAATACAGACAATTGAAAAGACAATAAAGCAATCGCATGTACTCAAGAAAAGGACATGTACTAACATGTTTTTTTTCTGTTGCGGTCACTTATACTAGGTCTGACAATTAAGGTTCTACGAGACCCGCCATCTTGTATTGCTGCCTACTCTTGTTAACCAACGGGCAAGCGTATTTCACAAATTGCTTGGGCAATTTTGCGCATTTTGGAACACCGTTTGTGTCTAACGCAAGATATATGATAAATCAAGTGTTCCCTTATTTCAGATTTTGATTTTGGACCCTTTTAAGTATTTTTTATTAATTAATAAAACTATGGAAGACGCCTTGGTACGACTTTCGCTGCAGTTAAAAAATGAAGGAAAAGGTCAATAAAAATTTTGAAACCAGGAAACTCTTTATTTATCATATATCTTGCGCTAGCCACAAACGGTGTTCCAAAATGTGCAAAATTACCCGAGCAATTTGTGAAATACGCTTGCTCGTTGGTTAATAAGAGAAGGCAGCAACACAAGATGGCGGGTCTCGTAGAGCCTTAAGTAATGAGACTGGGTCAAAAAAAAACACATTTACTTACACATTTAATCAACTACAACGTGATTACCTTCGAAGTAGTTCCCTTGAGCTTACACACACTTATTCCAACGGTGGTGCCATTGCAGGTAGCCGCTGTGGAGCTCATCAGCTGAGATAGTGTTCAAGGCTTGCGTCACAGCCTTTTGGACGTCTGCTGCTGTGTCAAAATGGCGTCCTTTCACAACTTTAAAAACAAATTCTCAAGGAGCCATGTCGGGGGAATAAGGAGGATGCGGTAGTGTTGCATTTCGCCGTACTTCTCGCTGTTGTTCTGTGAGATTTTTTGGAACCAATTTCGCGCAAATTTTTCTCATTCCCAGATCTTCGGTCAGCATTCGGCGAACACTTTCGCGATTCATGTTCAGTTCTTCCGCTATCATTCTCACTGTTAATCGCTTATCACGTCGCGCAGCTTCACATACCCGGGCTGTGTTGTCCTCTGTCCGTGTTGTTGTTGCTCGGTCACTCCGGTGTTCGTCTTCCACATTGGTTCTGCCCTCACAAAACATTTTGTGCCAGCGGGAGGCTTGTGCTCTTGACATTACCTTATTGCCGAACATCTGCTGCATTTTTTGGTACGTTACCGCCGCATTTTCACCGAGTTTCACACAAGAAAAGATGGCATGCCGCTGCGCAATATTCCGCAAGTCCATTTTCCTGACGAGGAGCACACACACACACACAACTTCACGAGCCAAGCAGCTACTACACAGTACACACTAGGGATGGGCAAAAAACATCTATGTTTTTGAACATCGATGTTTTAACCTCGATGTTGCAGAAGCCGATACATCGAAAAAACATCCAGATTTCGTGACCGATGTTTGGAACTGGAAGAGAATATCTTCTGCGAAAAGTAAATGCATTTCTTTTTGTTGAATTCCTAACTATACAGAGGAAAGAAATATCACCTTCCTATCGGTTGTTTCACTTGATTCGTTGGCGAAAACCGAAATCATTTCCTCGAAGGCATGTGAGCCGATGCATCGAAAAAACATCCAGATTTCGTGACCGATGTTTGGAACTGGAAGAGAATATCTTCTGCGAAAAGTAAATGCATTTCTTTTTGTTGAATTCCTAACTATACAGAGGAAAGAAATATCACCTTCCTATCGGTTGTTTCACTTGATTCGTTGGCGAAAACCGAAATCATTTCCTCGAAGGCATGTGAGCCGATGCATCGAAAAAACATCCAGATTTCGTGACCGATGTTTGGAACTGGAAGAGAATATCTTCTGCGAAAAGTAAATGCATTTCTTTTTGTTGAATTCCTAACTATACAAAGGAAAGAAATATCACCTTCCTATCGGTTGTTTCACTTGATTCGTTGGCGAAAACCGAAATCGTTTCCTCGAAGGCATGTGAGCCGATGCATCGAAAAAACATCCAGATTTCGTGACCGATGTTTGGAACTGGAAGAGAATATCTTCTGCGAAAAGTAAATGCATTTCTTTTTGTTGAATTCCTAACTATACAGAGGAAAGAAATATCACCTTCCTATCGGTTGTTTCACTTGATTCGTTGGCGAAAACCGAAATCGTTTCCTCGAAGGCATGTGAGCCGATGCATCGAAAAAACATCTAGATTTCGTGACCGATGTTTGGAACTGGAAGAGAATATCTTCTGCGAAAAGTAAATGCATTTCTTTTTGTTGAATTCCTAACTATACAGAGGAAAGAAATATCACCTTCCTATCGGTTGTTTCACTTGATTCGTTGGCGAAAACCGAAATCGTTTCCTCGAAGGCATGTGAGCCGATGCATCGAAAAAACATCCAGATTTCGTGACCGATGTTTGGAACTGGAAGATAATATCTTCTGCGAAAAGTAAATGCATTTCTTTTTGTTGAATTCCTAACTATACAAAGGAAAGAAATATCACCTTCCTATCGGTTGTTTCACTTGATTCGTTGGCGAAAACCGAAATCGTTACCTCGAAGGCATGTGAGCCGATGCATCGAAAAAACATCCAGATTTCGTGACCGATGTTTGGAACTGGAAGAGAATATCTTCTGCGAAAAGTAAATGCATTTCTTTTTGTTGAATTCCTAACTATACAGAGGAAAGAAATATCACCTTCCTATCGGTTGTTTCACTTGATTCGTTGGCGAAAACCGAAATCGTTTCCTCGAAGGCATGTGAGCCGATGCATCGAAAAAACATCTAGATTTCGTGACCGATGTTTGGAACTGGAAGAGAATATCTTCTGCGAAAAGTAAATGCATTTCTTTTTGTTGAATTCCTAACTATACAGAGGAAAGAAATATCACCTTCCTATCGGTTGTTTCACTTGATTCGTTGGCGAAAACCGAAATCGTTTCCTCGAAGGCATGTGAGCCGATGCATCGAAAAAACATCCAGATTTCGTGACCGATGTTTGGAACTGGAAGATAATATCTTCTGCGAAAAGTAAATGCATTTCTTTTTGTTGAATTCCTAACTATACAGAGGAAAGAAATATCACCTTCCTATCGGTTGTTTCACTTGATTCGTTGGCGAAAACCGAAATCATTTCCTCGAAGGCATGTAAGCCGATGTATCGAAAAAACATCGAGGTTTCCACCGATACATCAAAAAAACATCGAGGCTTTTAAGAAATATTATTAGTTACTTGGGGTTGAATTGGTGAGCAATCGCCATTATACTGAACCGAGATTTTACCCACCAATATGCCCATTCGCTGCTGTAGATCAAAAAGTGTTAAATCTTCGGCTTGTTAGCAAGACATCGTGGTTTACACCAATACATCGGACGTTTTAACAAATATTATATTACCAGATGTTGCATTGTTGAGTAACACCGTTACATTGAACGGAGATTTTACAAATAGATAGCATATTCATTGCTGCAGATGGACAAGTTCGAATTCTTCAGTTTATTAGCAAAACATCGAAACATCGAGGTTCCCACCGATGCATCGAAGAAACATCGAGGTTTTCACGATGTATCAATAGTTTTAACAAATATTAAGCTAATGGTTGTTGAACTGGTGAGCATCAGTGTTATATTAATGAGAGATTTTACAAATCGTGTGCCCATTTACTGGTGCAGGTGTAAAAGTGAACATTTTTCAGTTTATTAGCAAAAATCGAGGTTTACACCGACGCATCGAACAAAAATAGGTTTCTACTAACGCATCGAACATTTTAATATATATTATTAGTTACCCGATGTTATTGGTGAGTCATCATCATTGTCAACCATTATCAATCCACTGCTGGACGAAGGTCTCCCCAAGTTTCCTCCACAACGGTCTGTCTTGTGCCAGTCTCCTCCATGTCACTCCCGCATACTTTCGAATTTCATCCACCTATCTCCCATGTGATCTTTTTCTGGGTCTTTTCCTGTTCCTTGGAATCCAAACTGAAATTTCGGCTGTCCATCGATGGTCTGTCTTTCTGGCAGTATGTCCAGCCCATTGCCATTTCAGGCATTTATTTCTGATCATGATGTCTTCCACTCCTGTCATTTTTCTGATCCACGAGTTCCTCTTCTTATCTCTCCTGGTTACACCAAGCATGCACCTTTCCATGCTACTTTGAGTTGTCTGCAGCCTTTGTATGTCTCTTTTAGTTAAGGTCCACGTCTCTGCACCATACGTAAGCCCTGGAAGGATGCATTGATCAAACACTTTTATTTTAAGACATAATGACATATTGCTCTTGAAAATTATGCTGTTTCTTCCAAAAGCTCTCCAGGCAAGTTTTGTATGCCGATTAATTTCTTCATCAATGTGACCCTCACTTGATATCTGCTGTCCAAGATAAACGCAGTTGTCTGTTATCTCCAGCTTTTTTCCATCAATCGATAAATCTTCATTTCTTGTAAAAGCATTGAACATCACTTTTGTCTTCTGAAAGTTCTTGTGGAGTCATTTTGGAGGGGTTTGGCCATAACTCACCACGCTGGCCAAGCGGGTTGGTGAGTGTGGGATAGCATTTTCTCTAATCCCGATGGTATAGTTATACCGCTATTGGCAGTCGTCAGAGCCTTTTTAGTGGGAACAGGATGCATCACGAGAAGGCGGGGTTGACATTTGTCAAGGAGAGGCTGTGATGTTACGCATCACCTTTCCCATTGGTGAGTAATCACTGTTATATTAAACAGAGATTTTGCACATCTATTGCGTATTTACTGCTGCAGATTAAAAACAACGAATTTTTTGGCTTATTAGCAAAAACATCGAGGTTTTCACCGATACATCAAAAATTTCCACCGATACTATCGATGCATCGATGTTTTGGGAATGAGTAACCACCGATGTCGATCTTCAGACATCGGGTGGGGGAAGAACCAATGTCACACATATGTGACGTACGAAGCTGCAACGTTGCTACACCGCGCGCGACAAAATAAGTCTCATTACTTAATTGTCAGACCTCGTACATGCACGAAAAATAAAGATGTGAAAAAAGAAGTTAAAAAAAAAGCATTTATTTTATAATAGCAGGCACTTTTTCTTTGTTTTTCTTTCTCCAATAACTTACGGAAACAAAAGCATAAAGGCAAAAAAATATGGAGACAAACATTTGGGGAAACATGTCTTTTGTTAATTTACTGGAGATAACAATAGAGGCTCTAAAATGCAGACGACAAAAATAAATACTCAATGGAATGCCTTCGCAAAAAAAAAAAAAAAAAAAAAATTTAAACTTCTGGATTAATTTATGTAAAAGTGAATTATAAAGGTACAACCAAAAATAATATGCACTCGCAAAAAAATAATGATGCAGAGGAAAAAGGTAAAAAACAATACATTGATTTTGTAATATAGGAGGCACTTTTCTATTCTCCTTTCCTTGATATTTAGAGAAAAGAAATAAATGTGGAGAAATGCATTTAGGGAAACAGCAAATATACTATTTGGTCTTTTATTGAAATTATAGTAATAGTGGCACTAAGATAGACAGGCGGCAAAAAAATAAATCCTAAAAAAAGAAGGAAAAAATACTTTTATCTCTTCCTTTTTTAATTTTTTGATTAATTTATGGAAAATCAAATCATAAAGGCACACCCAAAAATAATATACACTCGTAAAAATTAAAGATGTGCCAGAAGAATGTAAGAAATAATTCATTCATTTTACATTAGCAGATAATTTTTTGTTTTTCTTACGTCGAAATTTATAAAACCGAAAGAATAAAAGCAAAAAAATATGGAGTCATATATTTAGGAAAACAGCAACTATATTATTTAGGTATTGACTTATTGAAGTTAGTAACAGCTGCGCTTACATCAATAGGCGACAAAAAGAAAAAAAAATAAATTCAAACCCAACGGCATGCATTCGGAAGAAAATAGGTATTATTTTTTTTTTTTCGAGAAATTTATGGAGAAACAAATCAGAAACGTACAACCAAAAATAATATACACTCGCAAAAATTAAAGGTGTGCAAACAGAGGGTAAAACATAATTCATTCATTTTATAATAGCCGGCTTTTTTTTTCTTTCTTTCATACCCGGAGAAACGAAACAAAAGCAAAAAAATATGGAGATATGCTGATGAGCCACTACATTATGACCATCCCCAGCCTACAAAAACGAGCGCGCCTGGAGACCGAACGGTGGCGCAGGTGAAGTTCACAGAGCAGTATATATACAACCCGAGGGCTGGCTTTCGGTTAGTTGAGTGTTCGGAGTCAGAATGGGAAAAGCTACCGATTTATCGGAATTTGATTTAGGACAAATTGTGATGGCCCGGCGCTTCGGAACTACCATCTCAGAAACGGCGCGGCTCGTGAGTGAGCACGTATCAAAAGTGGTGCACAGATGGACAAAAGACGAACCGTTATCCAGCCGTGTGTCGTCCGCACTTCATTGATGCAACAGGGGGCGGAGACTGTCCAGCATTGTTCACAGCGACTGCAAGGCCACAGTGCGACAAATCCCCCGCAGCTATAACAGTGGTGTTCAGGACAATGTGTCACAGCACACAATTCGTCGAAGCCTTCTGCGCATGGGCATGTGCAGCCGAAAGACCCAGGCGGGTCTCCATGCTCACTATATGTCATCGCCAACAACGCATGAAATGGGCCCAAGATAATCGAGATTGGACAGTGGATGATTGGAAGAAAGTGGCCTGGTCTGAAGAATCAAGATTCCTGGTGCATCGCGTAGACGGCCGAGCGCCGATACTCCGATTACCAACGGAGGCTATGGCACTTGGATGCACTGTTGGGCGGAAACAGGCCCGCGGCGGCGGTGATGTGCTCTGGGCGATGTTTTCTTGGGACACTTTAGGCCCCATTATCCTAATAGCACAATCCCTGACAGCTGTCAGATATCTGAACATCGTTGCGGACCAAGTTCACTCTTTTATAGCAAGTGTGTTCCTTGCTGGTGATGGCCATTACCAACAGGATAATGCGCTATGCCACACTGCCAGAATCGGTGAATATATTTCAAATACGTAGAGATAATGTAAATATACGATGTCATCGCTCTGTCCACGTTATTTTTACCAACAACGAATAGCAACTTGTTCATCCGACACCGCTGGCATCGAACCCCAGATATCTCGATAACTAGCCGAGTGCGTTCGCTTTACGCTACGGTGCCAACAATTCACAGTGCCATTCGTAGCAGTGTAGCAGTTTGATCCCAGAGGTGTCGGATGAACAACTTTTCAGTTGCTATTCGTTGTTTATAAAATAACGTGGACAGAGCGATGACATCGTGTATTTACATTATCTCCACGTATTTGAAATATATTCACCATTTCTATCGCCCTTTGGATTTATCAGCTGTAATTAAACAGCTTGCTTTGTTGAATGCCACCAGATGGCGACACATCAAGTTGCTGAGCCCATCAATATGGATTTGTGTAGTCAGATGCTGACTGATAAGCCACGAATAGCACTGGGAATTGTTGGCACCGTAGCGTAAAGCGACCGCACTCGGCTAGTTATCGAGAGATCTGGGGTTCGATCCCAGCGGTGTCGGATGAACAATTTTTCAGTTGCTATTCGTTTTTTGTAAAAATAACGTGGACAGAGCGATGACATCGTATATTTACTGTCATAATCGTCAATGAATGGTTCGAGGAACATCCTGGTGACTTTCTGTTAATGCCCTCGCCTTCAAATTCACCTGACATGAACCCAATCGAACATTTGTGGTTCGACTTGGAAAAACGGGTTCGCACTAAATCACCATCACCCCGAAATGTACGGGAATTGGGGAACCTGCTGTTGACATTATGGTACCAGATACCCTAGGATACCTATCGCCTCCTCATTGAATCGATGCTTCGCCGAGTGGCCCCTGTTTTGTGGGCTAAAGGGGGTACTACAGCTTATTAGGTAGGTGGTCATAATGTAATGACTCATCAGGAATGCATTTGGGGAAACGGCAACTACATTACTTCATCTTTTATAAATTTACTGAATTTAGCAGTGGAGGAGCTAAGAGGGACGAATGATAATACCCGATAGCATGCATTCCGAAAAAGCAAAAATGGATGATAACAGGCTCTTTTCCTGCGCTTTTTAATTAATTTTGGACTAATTTATGGAAAAATTGATGATAAAGGTACAACTAAATATAGTATACACTAGCAAAAAATAAAGGTATAGAAAAAGATAGAAGGTAAAAATAATTCATTCATTTTATAATAGCAGGCACTTTTTTTCCCTGCTCCGATAGTTATATAAACAAAGAGCAAAGGCGTAAAAAAAAAAAAAATATGGAGACAAACATTTGGGGAAACAGCAAGTACATTACTGGTTCTTTAATTAATATATTATTAATACATACATTTGACGTGGACTAGGAACATCAAACAGAAGTCATCGCTCTTTCCACGTTCATAACTGAGTCACGGAAAAATTCTCATTGGCTGCCACCGGGAATCGAATCCAGGGTCTTCCATTTACGCGCCGGATATGCTTCCACTGCACCCTCGAATTCCTCCAGAATCACATACGACTAACTGCCAAGCCACTTCGCAGGTTGATTCTTGAAGCCCCGCACAATGCTGGGGATTCACCAAAGATGGTTAGCAACAACGGAACAAACAACTAAAAGGCGAATGAATAATTTGTACAGACATATGACGTGGACTAGGAACATCAAACAGAAGTCATCGCTCTTTCCACGTTTATTATTATTTGGTGAATCCCCAGAATTGTGTGGGGCTCCAAGAAGCGATCTGCCAAGTGGCTTGGTAGTTAGTCGTATGTGAGTCTGGAGGAATAGTAGGCCGCTATGGTGCAGTGGAAGCATGTCCGGCGCGTAACTGGAAGACCCTGGGTTCGATTCTCGGTGGCAGCCAATGATAATTTTTCCGTGACTCACTTATAAACGTGGAAAGAGCGATGACTTGTTTAATACAGACATTTGATGTGGACTATGACATGTTAGGAATCGAGGTTCTAAAAACGACAGGTGACATAGTAAAAAAACACACGATATCATGCAGTTGGGAAAAAATAGGCACTTTTACATGTTTATTTTTTTATTTTGGGACTAATCTCAGGAAAAACAAAGCATAAGGTACAACCAAAAAATTGCATACACTCACAAAAATTGAAGATGCGGAAAAAACGAAAGGTAAAAAATAATGCATTCGTTTCGTAATTGCAGGCACTTTTTCATTTTTGTTTCTTCAAAACTTATGGAAACAAAACAGCAAAGAAAAAAAGAAAAAAGAGGATCTTACATTTGGCAAAACAGCAACAACATTACTTAATCTTTTACTAATTTATTGAAATTAGCTATGCTAAAAAACTTAGTCGACCAAAAAAATAACAATAAGCAGTGGTATGCATTTGGGAAAAAAAGGTACTTCATCTGTTGTTTTTTTTTAATTTATGAAAAAGCGAATCTGAAAGACACAACCAGATTCTCATACAATATGTACTGACATGCGTTTAACAAAATAGCAGGTACCTTAAAAATTCTCTTTTTTGAAGCTTATGGATGCACAAAGAATAAATGCATTCAAAGGAAAGGCAAAATTTAGATTGCTTTTAAAGAATAAATATGTAGCAAAACTGGAAAAGAAGAAACCAAAAAAAAAAAAAAAAAGTCGATAAGGCGCATTCAGAAAACAAAAAGGAACACACTCTGGGCTATCATTTCAATTGGAGGAGGGGAGGGTGTTTCTTCCAGGTACGCTAGAAATAAATGCATATCGAAAAGAAAAACGCGTTAGCATGCAGTTAAACAGATATGTTACTTCTTTTCATCAGAAGAACTTAAGTTTAAAAATGCGAAGAATGAGGGCCTGCTAAGAAATAGATAAACAAGTTAGTAAAATCATGCAATGCATTGATTATGATACGGTTTCCAACATACCGGGAATCATTACTCAACTTATTACTCAAGTTATGAGAATAATAGCTGTGGAATAAATCTCGCTCCTGTACCCTGACCTTTGACCCTATTTCTATATATTGAACAGAATTGGTTCAGTATATCTCCGGAGCAACATACTAAAGCTTTGTCGACATAGAAGCATTTTTAGTCAAGTTATGAGGATAACGGCTGTGGAATAAATCTCGCTGCTGTGCCCTGACCTTTGACCCAATTTCGATGATATTCAACAGAACCAGTTCAGTATACCGCCGAAACAACATGATAAAGTTTTGTAGCAATCGAAGCATTTTTACATAAGTTATGACACATAAAGGCGAAGGAATGGACCCTGCTCATATGTCCTGACCTTTAACCCCATTTCGTCCATTTTGAATAGGGTTCCTCCCCAGGTTGTCCCCTACCACATACTAAAATCTCATCGAAATCGAACAATTTTTACACGAGTTATTGTGCGGACTGATGGACGGACAGACAGGCAGACGGACAAATTTGGAGCATATACGCTTCTTCAAACTACGGTGGAAAGCGTAAAAAAGCAATGAAATTCATTCAAAGAAGTAGATGCCTTAGTTAAGGTGACCAGATTTTTTTTTATTTATTTTTTTTTTTTTGATTGGAGGTTTAACGACCACCGTGAGCAACTCAATGGGCTATAAGCAGTCGCCCGTCCCTAATTTAGGGTCACTGGTTCCAGGGAAGGGAGAGAACCAGTGCCGTAAGACAAACACAACATCCATGCCTCACCGGGATTCGAACCCGGACCCCGTTCGGACGAAACCCAGATTTTTGAAAACGAAAGTGAGGACAAAGCCACATGTCGTCCTCAGTATCAAAACAAAATTGAGAACAATTTCGTTTCAGAATGAGGCCTTATTGAAGACAACGTCTGACTCATTTACTCTTTCCAACCGTAGGTTTAAGCATCGTTTATGCTGCGGCTTTGTCCGTCTGTCTGTCTATCTGTCCGTCCTTCCGCATGATAACTCGTGTAAAAATGGTTCGACTTCGATGAAATTTTAGTATGTGTGTTAGGGGACAACCTTGGGACGAACCTTATTGAAAATGGACGAAATGGGGTCAAAGTTCAGGACATAGGAGCGGGATCCATTCCACTACCCTTATGCGTCATAACTTACGTAAAAATGCTTCGATTGAGACAAAACTACAAAACTTTAACATGTTTTTCCGGACGTATACTGATCCGGTTCTCTTGAATATGATCAAAATTGGGTGAAAGATTAGGGCACAGGAGCGAGATTTATTCCAAAGCCATTATCCTCATAACTTGACTAAAATGCTTCTATTGCGACATAACTTTCGTTGGACGTGCTATCTCGAAATCCTCAATTTTCGCCCAGTTTGCTCGGTCAAAGAGCCCATTGCTCCCGACTCCTGTGTTTCGTGTGTATAAAAGGCTATGTGCTACCTTTTCTGCTGATTTTCCGAGTCGGAAAATACATATTTACTTCGAATTTTATCATAATATTACCAGTTGATTACACCCTACTGCGTTTCTGAAGTGTGAGCCCAAGTACATGTTCCAGTGCCTGCTGTTCCTTTCCTGCATACCCTGTTCAAGTAATAGGCTGCCAGCAATCTTCCCAGCTACTTTTCAGCACCATTAAGTGTATTTTATACCGATATTCCTTGCGTTTTTCATCTCGGTGGGTATCTTTACATCTGCCCATCGTGACTTGCCTTGACTTCCTTCTGTCTCCTCACCAGCATTCTATTCAGTTGCCTTCTGTGCTTATCTTCCTGTTATCTACACGCCTTCCTGTTTACGTCACCCTCTGATAGTGGTTCTTGGGTGACGTCATCATTACTGTGCTCCATCTGCTTCTCGCTGTTCTTCCAGTGGCGTCATTACTCGCATCTTCCCATCGTTCGCCTTCTTTACGTGCCTTTTGCCATCTCCATCGTCTTACGCTCTCGAGATTGTACTGCTTTGTTTACAGTTTCTGATGTGTGCTATGTCTACTGCTTTTCGTCGACCACTGACGCCTCCTCCGGATGTACTACTTGACAGTTGAACTCACCTCTCTTCGCCCGATATCACTGCTTTCCCCTCGGATCCTCTCTCAACTGCCTTGGGCTTCCGGTTTTCTCCTACCGGCTCCGTTTTAACAGCTCATTTATTAGAGTCCTCGTCACCGAGGAAGTCTTTCTTTGCTGCTTTAGCTCTCGGAGAAAAATATTCCGCGCTTCCACATACTAAACTTCAGCTCTCCATCAGATTGTTACACCTGATGCCATCACGCACATCGAACGAAAGCCTGGCTCGGTGTTGGTTTATTTTTCTAATTCCGCTCAAGTTGAGTTGGTTCTTTTTTCTCCAATTTCAGTCGGCGACCAAAGTTTGTTCGCAATTCCTCTTACTCATTGCCCTACTCTCGATAGTTTATTTCCAGTTCCTCCTGAACTCTCCAACGATTTACTGCATGCTTTCCTTTCTCAATGTGGTTTAGTAATTGACTCTATTAAGACTTTGCCTGCTGATTCAGACGATCAAGGGAATCGTCCGTATTATAGTTTTCGACGTCAAGCTCTCGTCGTTTTTCCTGACGAACTGGCCATTGTTTCCTGTCCGACTGCTTTCCAAGTTATCTGCGGTCCACACACTCGCGCTCTCAATGTTTTTACCGCCTATCATTGTTTTTCTTGCAAACTGCCCTGTCACCATAGTTCTTCTTGTCCAACTCGGAATTTTTCGACTTCCATTCGCCCTTCTGCCTTGCCAGAATCGGGTGACTTTTCTTTACAATCTTTGTCGAATTTTCCTTATACATATTCGCAGCTTCCGGTTTCGAGTGGCATGTTCCCGGCCCCTGATTCTTCTACTTCACGTGTTTCTCCGGAGAATATTTTCCCTGATCATCTACTACCGAAGCTCTCCTGGATGTTCTCACTTCTGTTACTACTACACCACTTTGCACGCCTCCATCGAGCCCGTCTTCTGCCCAGATCTCGTTGAAATGCCCTCAGTCACCCTCTCTGCCTTCATCTCCCATTCCTTTCAGTCCATTGTCTCCATGTTGGACTGCGGTCTCTACTTCTAAGGTTCCGCTCTTCGTCTCCACGGAGAAAGCGTCTTCCAGTTGCCTTTTATCTCCTGCTTCCTCACCGCCCCAGTGCAACTTATCTGTTTCTGTGCCACCAGATTCTACGTCATCTCATTTTCCTTTACCGACGGCTGATGTTACTTTGTCTCCTGCTAGTCTCCTCCAGTCCTCACTCCTAGATGTTCCTGTTACAACTTCATGTTCACTACCGTGCTCCCTTCAAGCAAGTCTATTTTCTACAGGACCCTACACTGAGAGCTCTGTAGTGTCTTCTGGGTTGCACTTTCGCTGGACGAAGATTCTCTCATGCCGATCGTCTCTGTGAGTTCTTCACTCCCAGCAGCTTTTGTCATGTCCATTGCACCTGCATTATCCGAATCTCAGTGTGCTCATTTGCTTTCTGACGTGGCATCTTCATCTACAGCCATTCCTGTCGTCCTTCCATCAGCTTCAGCCACTATTCCTGCCTCAACGATTGTTCCTGCCAGTGCTCCTTCACCTGTGCTTCAGCATGCTCCATTGTTGCTTTCCTGAAGTTCTGCTGATTGTACTTCCCTTACTTGTACATCTTCTACGGCTCGTCTTTCCCGACGGCGGCGTAAGCCTCTTGCTCCAGATCCTCCTTCACAACAAGACTTTGTTTCTTATGGTGATTATTACCGCGCTTATGATTGCTGGGTGAAACGTGCTACGTATAAATATCCAGACTTCTCCTTCCCATATTCGCTAACACCAGTTCCTTATTAGTCCAGCATCTTCCAGAGTGGTCATGAGCCCTTAGACTCCTGCTTGACTTTTGCCATGATTAATGTCCTGTGTATTTCATGTTTCTCAAATTATCTCTCTGTTTGAAAGAGTGGCCTGCGCGCCCATAGTCCTTTTTTCTTATGTTTTGTTATCCTCAATGCCTCAAGTGTAAGCCTGTGATTTTGTCCACGTCTTTTTGACCTTTTGTCCATGTTATTCGCCCCCTTTTTATTGTACACTATTAGTTGCCTAATAAAGCGACATTGAACGACAAAACTTTAGTATTATGTTCCGGGGGTATACTGAACCGGTTCTGTTGAATATCATCAAAATGGTGTCAAAGGTCAGGACACATGAGCGAGATTTATTCCACAGCCATTATCCTCATAACTAGAGTAAAAATGCTTCTATTGCGACAAAACGTCAACATGTTGTTCCGGAGGTATACTGAACCGGTTCTGTTTAATAAAATCGAAATCGGGTCGGAGGTCAGGACACAGGAGCGAGATTTACTCCACAGCCATTATCCTCATAACTTTTTAAAAATGCCTCTATTGCGACACAACTTTAGCATGTCGTTCCGGAGGTATACTGATCCGGTTCTGTTTAACTTCATCGAAATGGGGTCAAAGGTCTGGACACAGGAGCAAAATTTATTCCACAGCCATTATCCTCACAACTTGAGTAATGATTTCTGGTATGTTGGAAAGCGTATCAATAATCATTACATTGCATGATTTTACTAACTTGTTTTGGTAAAGCCTAAGATTTGCAAAGAATTTTTGAACTTTACCAAAATTGTCCAGTTTCATGGAAAAACATAAGATGAATCTGAAGGATGATTTTCATGTGAAATACTTATTACTTGTACCAATGGGGGAGGTACTAAATTGACCCAGCACCGCGACCTAAGGTCTATTGTGCATCCCCAGCCCTAATCTCGAAAGAGACCAGATGCACGAGCAAAAGCAAGAATGCTCTTGACTGGTACTAAAGAGAGATCACTTGGTCTCAAGTTGTGAGTATCAAAGTGTTCAAGCCTGAGTGCTGCAAAAAGTCACAGTCACAAAGAAAATGCAAGGAAGTCTTCTCTTCCAGATGGCATCCTCTACAAAGTGGATCCTCTTTCACCCCAATCAAATTAAGGTGCCTGCTAAGATGACAGTGTCCTGTAAGTAGACCAACAATCAGTCCAATATCCTTTTTTGGCAGTTGAAGGAGTTCCTTAGCCCTATGAGGCAAGGGTCCTTGCTTAAGTTCCTTTGCCTGCCTCTGAACCCTGGTAGCACGCCAGAGGTCAAGCTGCTTAGTCCTCAGCAGCCTTTTAGTTAGTCCTCTGGCCACACCAGAGGCGAGCCCTAATGCAGGCTCTGAACCATAAAAAGCCTGCTCTGCCCCCTCTTTAGCAAGAAGGTCAGCTTTCTCATTACCTTCAAAACCCCTATGTCCTGGAACCCAGAGCAGTTGCACTTTGTTCCGGTTTGCCAATTCAGTTAGGGTCTGGAGGCAGTTCCAAACAATTTTGGATGAAATGCGGCACTGACAAAGTGCCAGTAAAGCCGCCTGGCTGTCTGAACAAATCTGGATACGCACATTGTGATACCCTTTGATCAGACATTCTGAGGCGCATGCTAGAATAGCATACACCTCAGCTTGGAACACAGTAGCATGCCTTCCAAGGCTTTGGCATTAACCATAACCTCTGGATAGGCAATATTCCCCTGCTCCAACTCCTACGTTTGTCCTGGAGCCATCAGTAAACCAAACAGTTTCACCGCTGCACCCAGGGACAAAGGACGTTTCCCATTCACTGCGACTGGGAAAGTTCACACTGAATGCCTTATCAAAATGATATTTTACTAGCATATTGTCGGTTCCCATTTGAAAGATGGGCACCTTACAAAAATACTCCTGAATAGGCTTGGTATGGCTGCCAACCCACAACGAGGGTCTCCACATGCCATTGCAGCATAATCTATATGCCCCCATAATGACCTCACCCTCAATATGAAGGTGAAGTAGCAGAATATCAAGAAGCAACCCCAATGCAGCTGTTGGAGTAGTTCTCATTGCTCCGATATACCTATGCAGGCCAGCCTTTGTAACTTGTTAAGTTCTGCCTGCACCGTGCAGAGGTTAACTCTGCGCCACCACACCGTTGAGCCATAAGTGACCATAGTAGTATATATCTAGTGCAAGATCCTCGGGTTGAGACCCCAGGATTTGCCAGTAGCACCTCTACATGACCAGAACACTTTCTTGGCTCTGGCAATACAGTAATCTAGGTGCTGTTTCCAGGTTAAGCCTCCGTCCAAAATGACTCCCAGGTACTTAACCTGTGTGTACTGAGAGGAACTGTTTTCCAAAAGAGAGCAATATCTCCAAGGTCTCCAAGATTCCTCTTTCTAGTGAAAGGCACAAGGGTGGTTTAGTCAGGGTTTACTGATAGACCAACCTTCCTGCACCAATCCACAACAAGTCCCAGTGTTCTTTTCATTACGCTCGAGACTGTTTTATGGAATTTTCCCTTGACTATTATGGCCACGTCATCTGCATAGCCAAAACAGTCGCAACCAGACCCCTTGTGACGTACCTGCCAGCAGGACGCACACGACATAAAGGCAGATAGGAATCTGAATAAAACGTCCGCGTAGCTCAATTGGTAGAGTGACTCATTCCGGAATGAGGGGATCCGGGTTCGAATCCTGGCGTGGACAGAAATGACGGAGAAATTTACTTCGGTATACCCTCCAGGATCGCTAGCAGTTCATCCACCACCAGGCAGCACAACATAGGAGAGCAAACTCCTCCCTGAGGGCAACCCCGGCAGGTGGAGACCGACAGAGTCTCCCCGAGTAGCAAGGCCACGACCGTTCTGCTTGTGAGCATGGCCTTAATCCATTGACAACAGGTTCTATCAACACCATGTCTTTCCACAGCTCCCACAATGGTCTCCGTAGAGACCCTGTCAAAGGCACCTTCAATATCAAGGAAAGCGGCTAATGCCACCTCCTAAAATTCTAGTGCCTTCTCCAGGCAACAAACAATGCCATGGAGAGCTGCTTCTGTTGATTTGCCTTGTTGATTGGCAAACTGAAATTTTGAGAGGGGTTTAGGAAGTAAAACCACCTCTCTAATATGCCTATCCACCATCCTCTCAAGAGCCTTGAGAAAGAAAGATATTAGACTAATAGGTGTAAAGGCCTTTTCCTCCTGGTAATTTGACTTACCTGGCTTGGGAATAAATATTACCCTAGCCTGTCTCCAAGCACTTGATATATAACCAAGAGCAAGACAGGCCCGATAAATTTTGCACAAGAGTGGAGTAATTATCTCCAGTCCTTGCTGCATCAAGATGGGAACAATTCCATCACAGCCAGGTGATTTAAATGGTTCAAAAGAATTAATGGACCACTTAATCCTAGAATAATTGACCACCTCCCTGGCAACCCTCCAGTCCTCCTTTTTTGCACGTCGGTGCTCATCATGTGAAATAAGTATGAAATAGCAATAAAATGCTACTGTAATACAAAATGTTACTTCTGATAAATTTTGAATGTCGCTCATAGAGGATATCTGAAGCTAGAAAATTACTGTAAACAGTGCGGACTTAAATAATGGAATACCTGTATGCACTGGTGGAAATGGGCCGGAATGCAGCACAAGTGTTATGGGAGTAAAACCTACGACACCAAAAGAAAGGGAGCCTTTAATTTGAATAAAATATTTTGCAATGCATTATATACCAATGAGCCATTACATTATAACCACCCCCAGCCTAGAGAAATGAGCACGCCTGGGGACCGAACGGTGGCGCAGGTGAAGTTCTCAGAGCAATAAGTATACAACCCGAGGACCTAGAGTGTTCGGAGTCAGAATGGGAAAAGATGCCGATTTATCGGAGTTTGATAAAGGACAAATTGTGACGGCTCGGCGATTTGGAACTATGATCTCAGAAACGGCGCGGGTTGTGGGTTGTTCACGAGACGATGTAGTGAGTACGTATCAAAACCGGTGAGTGTGTCACCAGTTTTGATACGTATTCACAACAGCGTCACGTGAACTGGTGACAGTGTCAAAACTCACTACAGCGTCTCGTGAACTGGTGACTGTGTCAAAACTCACTACAGCGTCTCGTGAACTGGTGACTGTGTCAAAACTCACTACAAGCGTCTCGTGAATTGGTGACTGTGTCAAAACTCACTACAGCGTCTCGTGAACTGGTGACTGTGTCAAAACTCACTACAGCGTCTCGTGAACTGGTGACTGTGTCAAAACTCACTACAGCGTCTCGTGAACTGGTGACTGTGCCAAAACTCACTACAGCGTCTCATGAACTGGTGACTGTGTCAAAACTCACTACAGGGTCTCGTGAACTGGTGACTGGGTCAAAACTCACTAAAGCGTCTCGTGAACTGGTGACTGTGTCAAAACTTACTACAGCGTCTCGTGAACTGGTGACTGTGTCAAAACTCACTACAGCGTCTCGTGAACTGGTGACTGTGTCAAAACTCACTACAGCGTCTCGTGAACTGGTGACTGTCAAAACTCACTACAGCGTCTCGTGAATTGGTGACTGTCAAAACTCACTACAGTGTCTCGTGAACTGGTGACTCTGTCAAAACTCACTACAGCGTCTCGTGAACTGGTGATTGGGACAAAACTCACTACAGCGTCTCGTGAACTGGTGATTGTGACAAAACTCACTACAGCGTCTCGTGAACTGGTGACTGTGTCAAAACTCACTACAGCGTCTCGTGAACTGGTGACTGTGTCAAAACTCACTACAGTGTCTCGTGAACTGGTGACTGTGTCAAAACTCACTACAGCGTCTCGTGAACTGGTGACTGTGTCAAAACTCACTACAGCGTCTCGTGAACTGGTGACTGTCAAAACTCACTACAGCGTCTCGTGAACTGGTGACTCTGTCAAAACTCACTACAGCGTCTCGTGAACTGGTGACTGTGTCAAAACTCTCTACAGCGTCTCGTGAACTGGTGACTGTGTCAAAACTCACTACAGCGTCTCGTGAACTGGTGACTGTGTCAAAACTCACTACAGCGTCTCGTGAACTGGTGACTGCGTCAAAACTCACTACAGCTTCTCGTGAACTGGTAACTGTCAAAACTCACTACAGGGTCTCGTGACTAGTGACTGTGTCAAAACTCACTACAGCGTCTCGTGAACTGTTGATTGTGTCAAAACTCACTACAGCGTCTCGTGAACTGTTGACTGGTCAAAACTCACTACAGCGTCTCGTGAACTGTTGACTGTCAAAACTGACTACAGCGTCTCGTGAACTGGTGACTGTGTCAAAACTTACTACAGCGTCTCGTGAACTGGTGACTGTGTCAAAACTCACTACAGCGTCTCCTGAACTGGTGACTGTGTCAAAACTGACTACAGCGTTTCGTGAACTGGTGACTGTGTCAAAACTGACTACAGCGTTTCGTGACCTGGTAACTGTGTCAAAACACACTACAGCGTCATCGAAGGGTAATTTGATCGAAAAAGTTCATTTCAGCGAAAGGTCTCTTTACCTAAACGTTCATTTCATCGATAGGTCATTTCACCGAAGGGTCAGTTTATCGAAAACTTTGGATTTCATTACAGGATCTGTTGAAGCATGGTGCCAGTTTGAAAGACAGACCACACACCGAAAAGTTAGGGGATCATACTCAAATTGCACTTTTGATTTCTCCGAGTCACAAAGAACGCAAAGTTTTCAAATTTTAATTGTGCATGCTCATGTTCATACGGTTTACATAAAAAGTCAAGTTAATAATGTTGCACCTTTTTTCACGCAAAAAGAATCAATTTTAGGGCCCTAGGCCTCGGCTTAGGCCTTTCTAGAAAATTTTAATCGTGCGTGAGCATATATATAAGGTTTACATAAAAAGCCAAGTTAATAATGTTGCACATTTTTTCAGACAAAAAGATTCAACTTTAGGAACCTAGGCCTCCGCTTAGGCCTTTTTTAGCGAATTTTAATTTCTTATATTCATAAGCTTTACATAACAAGCCATGTTAATAGTGTTGGCTTTTGCTCAAACACAATTTAATAAAAAGGCCCAGATCTAAGCTTTATAATTAATGTTATATTTCCAAAAACCTACTCATGGAAAGGTGTTTCATAGAAATCAAAAGTGCATTTTTTATACAATCCCATAATGTTTAGGTGGCCAGTTTTTCAAAAACCCGCACCACACAACAAAATTCTAAGTTTTCAAAAACTGATCGTTTGGTGAAATGATCTTTCGATATCATGAACTTTTAGGTAGAGTAATCCTTCGGTGAAATGAACTTTTCGTTCAAATGTTCTTTTGATTAAATGAACTTTTAAGTGAAGTGACCTTTCGGGGAAATGAACTTTTCGGTCAAGTGATCCTTTGGTGAAATGTACCTTTTTTTTTTTTTTTTGATTGGAGGTTTAACGACCACCGTGAGCAACTAAATGGGCTATAAGCAGTCGCCCGTCCCTAATTTAGGGTCACTGGTTCCAGGGAAGGGAAAGAGCCAGTGCCATAAGACAAACACACCATCCATGCCTGACCGGGATTCGAACCCGGACCTCTTACGGACGAATGATCATAGGCCAGCGCCTTAGACCACTGCGCCACCGGGGCGGCGAAATGTACCTTTCGATCAAGTGATTTTCGGCGAAGTGATTTTCGGTCAAGTGATTTTCGGCGAAGTAATTTTTGGCGAAGTGATTTTAGGTCAAGTGATTTTCGGCGAAGTAATTTTTGGCGAAGTGATTTTAGGCCAAGTGATTTTCGGCGAAGTGATTTTCGGTCAAATGATTTTCGGCGAAGTAATTTTTGGCGAAGTGATTTTAGGCCAAGTGATTTTCGGCGAAGTGATTTTCGACGAAGTGATTTTCTGATTTTTGGCGAAGTGATTTTCGGTCAAGTGATTTTCGGCGAAGTGATTTTTGGCGAAGTGATTTTAGGTCAAGTGATTTTCGGCGAAGTAATTTTTGGCGAAGTGATTTTAGGTCAAGTGATTTTCGGTCAAGTGATTTTCGGCGAAGTAATTTTTGGCGAAGTGATTTTCGGTCAAGTGATTTTCGGCGAAGTAATTTTTGGCGAAGTGATTTTCGGTCAAGTGATTTTCGGTCAAGTGATTTTCGGTCAAGTGATTTTCGGCGAAGTGATTTTCGGCGAAGTGATTTTTGGCGAAGTGATTTTAGGTCAAGTGATTTTCGGTCAAGTGATTTTCGGCGAAGTAATTTTTGGCGAAGTGATTTTAGGTCAAGTGATTTTCGGTCAAGTGATTTTCGGCGAAGTAATTTTTGGCGAAGTGATTTTAGGTCAAGTGATTTTCGACGAAGTGATTTTCTGATTTTTGGCGAAGTGATTTTCGGTCAAGTGATTTTCGGCGAAGTGATTTTTGGCGAAGTGATTTTCGGTCGTGATTTTCGGTCAAGTGATTTTCGGTGAAGTGATTTTCGGTGAAGTAATTTTTGGCGAAGTGATTTTAGGTCAAGTGATTTTCGGTCAAGTGATTTTAGGCCAAGTGATTTTCGGCGAAGTGATTTTCGACGAAGTGATTTTCTGATTTTTGGCGAAGTGATTTTCGGTCAAGTGATTTTCGGCGAAGTGATTTTCGGCGAAGTGATTTTTGGCGAAGGGATTTTAGGTCAAGTGATTTTCGGCGAAGTAATTTTTGGCGAAGTGATTTTCGGTCAAGTGATTTTCGGTCAAGTGATTTTCGGTCAAGTGATTTTCGGTCAAGTGATTTTCGACGAAGTGATTTTCTGATTTTTCGCGAAGTGATTTTCGGTCAAGTGATTTTCGGCGAAGTAATTTTTGCCCTAGTGATTTTCGGTCAAGTGATTTTCGGCGGTGATTTTCGGCGAAGTGATTTTCGGTGAAGTGATTTTCGGCGAAGTAATTTTTGGCGAAGTGATTTTAGGTCAAGTGATTTTCGGTCAAGTGATTTTCGGTCAAGTGATTTTCGGCGAAGTGAATTTTTGGCGAAGTGATTTTCGGTCCAGTGATTTTCGGTCAAGTGATTTTCGGTCAAGTGATTTTCGGTCAAGTGATTTTCGGTCAAGTAATTTTTGGCGAAGTGATTTTCGGTCAAGTGATTTTCGGTCAAGTGATTTTCGGCGAAGTGGTTTTCGGTCAAGTGATTTTCGGTCAAGTGATTTTTGGCGAAGTGGTTTTCGGTCAAGTGATTTTCGGTCAAGTGATTTTCGGCGAAGTGATTTTCGGTCAAGTGATTTTCGGCGAAGTAATTTTCGGCGAAGTGATTTTCGGTCAAGTGATTTTCGGTCAAGTGATTTTCGGCGAAGTGATTTTCGGTCAAGTGATTTTCGGCGAAGTGATTTTTGGCGAAGTGATTTTCGGTCAAGTGATTTTCGGTCAAGTGATTTTCGGCGAAGTAATTTTTGGCGAAGTGATTTTCCGTCAAGTGATTTTCGGTCAAGTGATTTTCGGTCAAGTGATTTTCGGTCAAGTGATTTTCGGCGAAGTGATTTTCGGTCAAGTGATTTTCGGCGAAGTAATTTTTGGCGAAGTGATTTTCGGTCAAGTGATTTTCGGTCAAGTGATTTTCGGCGAAGTGATTTTCGGTCAAGTGATTTTCGGCGGTGATTTTCGGCGAAGTGATTTTCGGTCAAGTGATTTTCGGCGAAGTGATTTTCGGTCAAGTGATTTTCGGCGGTGATTTTCGGCGAAGTGATTTTCGGTGAAGTGACTTTCGTGTGTTTGTATTGTTATCTAATTTCACATAAAATTATTTCGAATAAATTATGCTGATCAGGTACCTTGGATGTGTGCGACCCTCATTGGAATATATGAATTTAATTGTGTATCCGACACTGTGAACAGGACAAAAAGAAGATGCTGTTGAGCCCTCGCACGGACTCACGGAAGATGTAAGAAGTGAAATATTAATACCTCTAATTACCTAAATTGAACTGAAACGCGCAAAATAAGAATAACCGTCTTAGGATTGTTGTGGTAAACTGTGTCCTTGAGATACCCCCACAAATAAAAGTCTGGAGGACTGAAGTCTGGTGAGCGAGGCGGCCACAGTTTTTCCGAGATTAATCGATCGTGGAAGAACTCACGAACTATCCCCATTGTATCGTTTGTTGTGTGGCACGTTGCTCCATCTTGTTGAAACCAAAAGTAACGTTCGTGTTCATCCAGCATCGCTACAAATTGATGGATGATGTCTGCGGAATTTACAGTTGTGTCGAAAAAAAAATGGATCCTACAATTCGTCGTCTAGACATGGCGCACCACACTCCAAGTTTCTGCCAGGGAAGTCTAACCTTATGCAATGCGTGTGGATTCTGTGCAGCCCATATGCGAGTGTTTTGGCTATTGACATATCCATTCAAATGAAACCATGCCTCGTCACTGGAAAAAAGTGTTGTTAAGCTGGTTAGTCACATTGTTGCGCGTGAAACTCTTAAACCATTGGCAGTAGGCAATGCGCTTTTCCGAGTCCAAAGGACGTAGCTCTTGCACTACTCGAATTCTGTATGGCTGTAGCTTTAGACGTTTAGTAGCCCTCTGACAGGCTGAATACGATGCCCCCAACTTTTGAGACAGCCGCCGAAGTGACTTCCGGGGAGAGCGCTGCAGGGAAACGTGGATTTTCTCCAGGAACGTGGTCGTCACCACGGACGGCCGCTTTTAGGCTCATCCTGAACATGGCCTGTCTCGCGAAACTGGTTCACAAGATCATACACAGTTGTTTTCTCTGGTATAGGAGCATCAGGAAATATTATTTGAAAGAGCTGGATGCAACGTTCGTAAGATTTTCCCGCAAAGTAAACTTCTAAGAAAGTGACTCCCTGTTCTTGCATGAGACTCATAGCTGACTGAACGTTACTGCTTGCCAGCGCCCGCGTAAGCGTAGTGTCACGTGGTACTATCACGTTACGCAGCTCGTTCCCCAAAATCACCCATAACAGCCACAATAGCAATACTCGGATATCTTTTGTGGTTTTACAGCAAATGCGTTTTTAAAAGAGAGTTCGAAGACTTTTGAATCACCTATACTTTTATATATACCTATACTGTACATATATTATATATGTAAACTCGCAAAATACACGTGTTTGGGCCAGTGATAATACCCACGCCATCCATGAAGAGCCATTGTATTCCAGTGAAAATCGGTGTCTTTCATGCGGTGTCCCGACGCCGTATCATAGGTGGCTGTTGAGTGTACCGGCGATGCGTACCAGACTGGTGCGGGTGTCATATCCGATTGCGCCCCAAACCATAACGCCAGGCGACGGACCAGTATGGCGATGCATAGTGCAGGCGTCATACAATCTCTCGCCGCGGTGCCGCCACACGCGGATCCGACCATCGTGGTGTTGCAGGCAGAAGCGGGATTCGTCGGAGAAGACAATGTCGTGCCATTCCGTAGTCCAGGTGCGGCGTTCAACGGACCACTGCTGCCGTACTCGCCGGTGGTGTAAGGTCAATAGTAATCGGAGCAATGTGCGCCGTGCGACAAGTCTCCGCTTTTGCGAACGACGTCGAACGGTACGTGCGGACACAGGTTGTTGCGCAACACACCTAATTCCTGCGCTAACTTTCGTGATGTCGCGGTGCGAG
This sequence comes from Macrothele yani, assembly GCA_039090855.1. Taxonomy (NCBI): domain Eukaryota; kingdom Metazoa; phylum Arthropoda; class Arachnida; order Araneae; family Macrothelidae; genus Macrothele; species Macrothele yani. The sequence continues at coordinate 41,205,873 of CM077019.1, forward strand.
CCGTCAATGCCCGCCGCACAACATGCCGGTCCTCTCGTTCTGTGGTGTGCCGCGGCTGCTGCAATCGGGCACGTCGGTCCGTCCGTCCCTCCTGCGCCCACCGAATCCATACTCGCCTCAATGTGGCTGGATGTCGTCCCACACGGGCGTTGATGTCTCGGTACGATAAACCGCTGTCACGATAAGCAACTATTAGTCCTCTGTCAAACTCCGAAACATGCTGGAATGCCTGCCGTATTCTGCGACGAGGTATCCGGAAGCTTCCCACACACAGGTCTGGCAGCACAACACACTTCCAGTACTTACACTCCGCCTTCTGTGCACCCTTCTTATAGTGCTTCTCGATGGCGTACCGGGCGCACATGATTTGCAAATGCCCTGCAATGCTAATCGTTTGCATGTCCTCTCGCGGGCAACGCATGCTGCGAATTTCAGGCCAATCGGATGCTTCCTTCTTGGTGTTGCATTTTGGGTAGCCAGCAGTGTATAAATAATACTGTCTATGTACGATAATGTGAACACCACCATGTTCTAAATGCAATAAAAAAAAACTTCCACTTTCAGATCTCTGGGGGTCAGAATAAAGAAACATCAATATTCCTTAACACTTTAACGGCCATAACGCCCAAACCGCCCGTACGTACAAACGACCATAGCCGTCGAAACGCCTGCCCAGGGTGAATCATATTTCCTGCCCTTTGTTTGCACGACTTATGAGGAATCAGCTGGAATCACCCCCAGTCACTATTGTTGTTACTAAACAAAGAAGTGAAACAACAGACAGTTTCGGGCATTATGCTATTTCGAGTGATACAAGATTTTTGTGTCATGGTCGTTAAAGGGTTAAGGACAGGCTCTAACGTCACAGCGTTGGTCAGAACTGTAATACAAGAGGGTCATAGATCTGATTGGTAGAATGCTACTATTCTCGCCAAGGCATCAAACAAACGTACCCTATTATTCACTGAGGGTATTTTTATTTCAAAATTTAACCAGTTGTGTTGCAAAAACGATCTACCAGATTATAATTCGAAACGATGGAGATTGTTAATTGCAAACTTATATCCAACGCTTGATGACCATCGAGTGTAAAAAACAGTGGGGAGCACTCTGCTAAATGTATTTGTGTGCATGAATATGTTAACTTAGTGATCTTGTGGATAGACAGACGGATTACCTTATCAAAGGGTAACTGAAGAAGGCAGAAGACTGAAAACAGCAAAGAGGATCTTAATGACTCCGGACCATAGTCATCACCGTATCACGGGTCCTAGTCCTGCGGAGCTGTAAATACTTTGTAAATAATTTTCATCTTTGTGATAGCGCTCATGAATTAAAGGGTTAATTTCCCCGCTGAAATGAGACCCTCAATTTAAATGTGCACGCATCTATTTTAACCAGGAACCAATAAAGGCCTTTTGTCCCAAAAACACATTCACACTGGCGGTCAGATTTCTCTGCCAGAGGCGAAATTAGCGCCCCTGCCCATTAGCACGCACACACACGGGCTATGGCGGAGGGGTGGGAAGTGTCGGTCTCGCGGAGGCAGCAGACCCTGCAGGTCTCTGGACCGATCCTGTCCGCGTGTAAAATTGCCGGATCCTGGCGGGATTGCTCGCGAAACGTTGTCACCATCAGTCCTTGAGAAAGTTCTGCATATCGTTGCTGAGTCAGCATTTGGAAGGTGCAGGTAATGGTCTTCAGTTATCTTAACTTAGTGATACTTGCCACATTTAATGTGCGTATTTATGTATATGTATATAAAGTAAACTGAAGAACAGATTCTCTGCTTTAGAAGGCCTAACATCGGAAGAAGTGGATATTTCGGAAGTTAACAGAAAAGTAACCAAAGCTCTTATGGAAACAGCAACAAAATTAGCTGGGTCTAAGAACAAGTTGCATGTAAACAAATTATCAGGAAAAACCAAAATGTTGATGCAAAAAAGAAGAGAGATGAGGACAACTAAAGAAGATGTGACTTCCAAAGTGGAATATATAGAGCTATGCAAGACAGCACGAAAAAGTATCACTGAAGACGTAAGGAAATTCAACTGTGAACTAGTGAGGAAAGCAATTGAAAACAACCAAAGCCTAAAGATAGCAAAGGGACATCTCAGTAAGGGAAGAAAACAGATTATGGCTCTGAGAAAAGAAGATGGTTCTATAACAAGAAATAGAGGTGAAATTTTGACAAGAGTGAAAGATTTCTACTCCAAATTATATGAAAGGGATGATACATGTACTCCAGACATCATGAAAGGTACCAGAGTTCTTCCAGTCCTCTCAGCAGAAGTTGCACATGCAATCAAGAACATGAAGCGGGGGAAAGCTCCAGGAGAAGATGGAATTACTATAGACATCATACAAGAAGCAAGTGGAGAAATTGAAACAGTACTCGCCCAAATTTTCACTCGATGCCTTAATGAAGGGAAGATTCCTGAGGATTGGAACAATGCTACAATGATCCTGCTACATAAAAAAGGTGACATTGAGGATCTCAGGAACTACAGACCTATCAGCCTCCTATCAGTGGTTTATAAAATCTTCACTAAAGTTCTTTCACACCGCTTGAAGGTAACACTGGACATGGCTCAACCGAGAGAACAAGCTGGATTCAGGAGTGGCTACAGCACAATAGATCATATCCACGTACTGAGAGAACTAATTGAAAGAGCGAGGGAATATGAACTTCCATTGTGCATGGCTTTTATCGATTATGAAAAAGCCTTTGATTCGGTGAAACCATCAGCAGTTACCACGGCTCTGAAATCCTGCGGTATTGAAGATGCATACATTAATATTATTAATAACATCTATGAAAATGCAAGTGCAAAGATTCGGCTGTTTGAAAATACAACACACATAAAAATTGGAAAGGGAGTGAGACAAGGTGACACCATATCTCCGAAGCTCTTTAATGCCACATTGGAAAATGTCTTTCAATCACTGAACTGGGAAAACAAAGGGATAAAGATTAATGGAGATTATCTAACCCACCTTCGTTTTGCTGATGACGTAGTCATTTTTGCAACTACCCCATCAGAGCTGCAGAGTATGATCCAGGAACTTGCTGACAAGAGTAAAGAAGTGGGATTAAAAATGAACTTTCAGAAGACAAAAGTGATGTTCAATGCTTTTACAAGAAATGAAGATTTATCGATTGATGGAGAAAAACTGGAGATAACAGATACGTATGTTTATCTTGGACAGCAGATATCAAGTGAGGGTCACATTGATGAAGAAATTAATCGGCGTACAAAACTTGCTTGGAGAGCTTTTGGAAGAAACAGCATAATTTTCAAGAGCAATATGCCATTATGTCTTAAAAGAAAAGTGTTTGATCAATGCATCCTTCCAGTGCTTACGTATGGTGCAGAGACGTGGACCTTAACTAAAAGAGACATGCAAAGGCTGCAGACAACTCAAAGTAGCATGGAGAGGTGCATGCTTGGTATAACCAGGAGAGATAAGAAGAGGAACTCGTGGATCCGAAAAATGACAAGAGTGGAAGACATCATGATCAGAGTTAAATCCCTGAAATGGCAATGGGCTGGACATACTGCCAGAAGGACAGACCATAGATGGACAGCCGAAATTTTAGATTGGATTCCAAGGGACAGGAAAAGACCCAGAAAAAGACCACATGGGAGATGGGTGGATGAAATTCGTAAATATGCGGGAGTGACATGGAGGAGACTGGCACAAGACAGACCGTTGTGGAGGAAACTTGGGGAGACCTTCGTCCAGCAGTGGATTGATAATGGTTGACAATGATGATGATGATGATATATTTTCAATTTTTATCTTCATTTGCAGCAAACGCAACATCAAGATCTTTCCCGGTCACGTGGACAGGTCGTAATTTTTTTGATTGGACTTTTAACGACCACCGTGAGCAACTCAATGGGCTATAAGAAGTCTCCCGTCCCTAATTTAGGGTCACTGGTTCCAGGGAAGGGAGAGAACCAGGGCCGTAAGACAAACACAACATCCATGCCTCACCAGGATTCGAACCCGGACCCCTTTCGGAAGAATGATCAGAAGCCAATGCTTAGACTACTGCGCCACCGGGGCGGCATTTTTTTATTGGAGGTTTAACGACCACCGTGAGCAACTCAATGGGCTATAAGCAGTCTCCCGTCCCTAATTTAGGGTCACTGGTTCCAGGGAAGGGAGAGAACCTGGGCCGTAAGACAAACACAACATCCATGCCTCACCAGGATTCGAACCCGGACCCCTTTCGGACGAATGATCAGAAGCCAATGCTTAGACCACTGCGCCACCGGGGCGGCATTTTTTTTATTGGAGGTTTAACGACCACCGTGAGCAACTCAATGGGCTATAAGCAGTCGCCCGTCCCTAATTTAGGGTCACTGGTTCCAGGGAAGGGAGAGAACCAGTGCCGTAAGACAAACACAACATCCATGCCTCACTGGGATTCGAACCTGAACCCCTATCGGACGAATGATCAGAGGCCATCGCTTAGACCACCGCGCCACGGGGGCGGTACATGTCGTATTTGATTTATATACATATTTTTGGCATTTGGCGGACCCCTTCTGTCTGGCACTCAGTCTGATGATGGGATCACTGTGATCCCGAAAGATCTTGCCAGTATGTTTTTAACTGTAAATAAAATTCATTTTTTAATTGCATTTAGAACCTGGTGGTGTTTACATTATCGTACATAGACAGCATTATTTATACTATATGTCTTTTGGACATGTCATTTCGATGGGTGTTGTGCGAAGTACCTTTCATCATTTAAGGACCAAGGTATGTTTTACATTAATTTCATTCAAATGTGCCTTTGCAATCGTGAGTTAATTAAATAAATAAGAGTTCAATTCCTAGTGAATCACACTGGAGTACATGCTCATTAGGCAATATAGAATAAATGATTAGGTGTCATACATACCAGGTGCGTCGATGTAGCTAATAATCGGTGTGGTCACTTCTGGTTTGTATCACCTGCTGTAGGCGCTGATGCATCGCTCAAGAAATGTGTGAATGGTGTCCTGTGGAATAATCATCTAGGCTGTATTGATTCACGTCCAAAGGTCATCAAGAGCTGCTGGTAGACGGTTGTACCTCTACACCTGTCGTTTGAGAATGTCCCAGAGATTTCCTATAGGAGATAAATCCGACGACCTAGGCGGCCACGGCAGAAGTAAACGTTGTTATCCCCGAAGAAAGCACATGTTGTCGCTGCAATATGTTGCGTGGAGTTGTCCTGCTGGAATATGGCCACAGGGATGTCCAGCACATACGCAAGGGCAACAGGCCGTGGAATGTCATTGACCGGACAGGCACTCATTATGGTGTACGGACTCTCACCAGAGATGATTTGCTTTCATACCTAATATCACCATCATCACTAAGCTGTTTTTTGAGATTCAGAGGTTAGCTCCACAAAGCAATAGAAACTACCAGATAATTTTCACTTACTATTGCCGTATCAAACTTCTCCATTTACAGCTATCTTGACATACAAGTCGGATTTCACTGACATCCATCACACGCCATACACAAGATCTTATATACTTCATACTCATAATCTTTTGCTCATACAGACATTCCTGAATATGATCCTCCCATGGCTTCCTTGGCCTTTCCTTCCTGCCACTTGGGCTAAAAAGATTTTCTTAGTAAGCATCTCATCACTCAATCTTTCAGCACAGTCAAACCACTGAAGCATATTAGTCTCTACGTTGCTAACAACATTTTTATTCACATTGCACAAAATCTTTGTGTCTTTTGAATCAGGTAAGTTCTCACAGCTGACGGTTCCAGTTGGTCATTCAGCCTAAGGATTCTGAAACAAAACCCAGTGAGGTCTTTTCGCCAATGTCATACAAAACTAGATGGTACCTCTCCAATATTCACAGAAGTCCTTGTTGCTGTTTTGTTTCCCATTGTTCCCACAGAGTGCCCAGAGGAGACAAACCCATTTCTCACTAAGATCATCTCATGCCATGATGCCTCATATCGATGTGCTATGACAGGTGTGAATACATTATTCCAGACACCGCTCCACCTGGCGTCGGGATATACAGATGCAGCAATCATATTCGTCCTGAATAGATGCGCATTTCGTCTGAGAACACGATTTGTGGCATTCGTTATGCCAATCCCTTTGCTCTATGCACTATTTCCGCTTGGTAGACTGACAAGACCACAGTCCGAACTGTAACAACCGGCGACGTAATGTTACAGTCGTTATTAGAAAATGCGTCACATTTCCCCACTGCTGCGCCAATGCCGTTGGCGATGCAGAACAGTCAGTCAAAGGCATCCTCATGAGATGACGGTTGTCTCTCGGGGTTGTCTATGTCCGAAGTCCAGAACCTTCTCTTCGTGTGCTGCTCACCTCTTCGCACCATTCCCTGCACACTCTTGTCACGACGGACACGCTGTGCCCACGCGACCGGCAATCTACTGAAGGAAAGCATTAATGCGACCTCTATCGAACTCGCCGATGTGACTGTACGAGTGTCTTACACGACGACGAGCAATCCTTCTCTACTGCTGAGCCAGCACTAACATGCTGACGAAATGTACCATTGGACCAATCGTACGACTGGGCTAATTTTAATTGAAGCAGTTGTTCCCTTTGGATGAATAGGCATCGACGAAACACATTACTGGACCAATCGTAATTTTGGACTCATTGGGATTGAAGCAGTTATCACCTATTAATGAATAGGCATAGGAAGAAACGTATCATGGAATCAATTGTGCCTTTAGACTAATTTGGATTAAAGAAGTTATCGCCTATTGATGAATAGCGGACGGACAAAATGTACCATTGGACCAATCGTACGTCTGGGCTAATTTGAATTGAAGCAGTTATCCCCTTAGATGAATAGGCATTGACGAAACATATCACTGGACCAATCGTAATTTTGGACTAATTGGAATTGAAGCAGTTATTACCTATTGATGAATAGGCATAGGAAGAAACGTATCCTCGAGCCAATCGTACGACTGGACCAATTTGCATTGAAGCAGTTGTCCCCTTTGGATGAATAGGCATTGACGAAACATATTACTGGACCAATCGTAATTTTGGACTAATTGGGATTGAAGCAGTTATCACCTATTGATGTATAGGCATAGGAAGAAACGTATCATGGAATCAATTGTGCCTTTAGACTAATTTGTATTAAAGAAGTTATCGCCTATTGATGAATAGCGGACAGACGAAATGCACCATTGGACCAATCGTACGTCTGGGCTAATTTGAATTGAAGCAGTTATCCTCTTTAGATGAATAGGCCTTGACGAAAAATATCACTGGACCAATCGTAATTTTGGACTAATTGGGATTAAAACAGTTATTACCTATTGATGAATAGGCATAGGAAGAAACGTATCCTAAAGCTAATCGTGCCTTTGGACTAATTTGGATTATTTCATTTCATTTCATTCATTGATCTTGCTGTTATATATTAAAATGAATAATTCTGAATAGTTAAGCATAAACATAAAAATAACAGCAGGGAAGATCAAGTAAAAGGTCTCGAGGAGACCTGACTAGCCTTGATCTTCCTAGGTTTAAGTCAAGACAAGAACATTCATATATAACAGCACCAAGCAACAGAGTCAGAAAAAGAAACAGATATCAAATTAAACATCTAATCATAATATTGAATTAACAGCATATCAAGGGAAAAATAATGTTGAAGTACTGAAAAACATGAGTTGTCCCCACCTACCCAATCCTGATTGTATAGATCCCCCGTCCCTTGGTCACTGAATCTTCACCTGCTAAGTCCCTTGCATTCCCCCTCAGTCGAATAATCCCTATCAATAAATCTCCCATCTTGTACTAATGAATGGATATCAGTTGTTAAGTTAGTAGTGTTTTAATTTCTTTTTAAACAAATTGAAGTTATTAACAGATTTTAATTCTGCAGGCAAAGAGTTCCAAAACTCCGGACCAGAATAATCTTGGCTTTCTTTAGTAGTTTGTGTTCTAGGTGTAATTAGTCTCAACAAAGCTTGGTTGCGAATATTATAACGGTACGTAGAAGTATTAATTTCTATGAGCTCCTGTCCAAGGTTCAATTTAATTCGTTTGTACATAATTTTGCCTAAGTTAAAGTGAAACAGTTGCTGAATTGTCAGAATATTATATTTGTTCGGGTTGACTCTGGAATATCTGAACGTATTTGGCCCTAGTAAGTTGTCACCATTTAAATTATGTTAAAGATCTATTAATCGAATGTATTTATTTCGAAGAATTTGTAATTGATTAATACTAGTAATGTTGTTTGACCCCAGGATAGTAAGCAGTAATGGAAGTGTGGATGAATTAATGTATAATATAATAATTTTAATGTTTTAACAGATAGATTTGTTAGTATATGACTAATTATTCCCATATTCCTGGATATTTTTTTATAAAATGTCTACATGTGAATTCCATTTTAAATCATTGTGAAAGACAATACCCAGATAAGTAAGATTATTAACAAACTCTATCTGATTATTTTGAAGGGAAAAGTTAAAACTAATAGTTTGATTAGGTTTTTGTCTGGAAAAAGTAAGACCAGATTTATTGTAATTACTTACTAATTCATTGGAAGACAACCAGTCAGTGTACTTCGATAATTCAGTAGTGGATAGAAATATTATTTCACTAATGGTTGGCCCCGAAAAGAGGAGTTTTGTATCATCGGCGTAAAGAATAAGGTTTAAGTTAGATTCAATATTAAAGATATAATTTATATATATATTAAATAATAGTACAGATCTTTATGGAACTCCTGATTTTTTATATACGATCTGTGAAATAAATTGATCTTTTTTAGTATGTTGTGATCTATTACTAAGATAGTTCTTAAACAAAATATAAGTTGAACCTCTAAAACCTAGATTATGTAATTTTGACAATAAAATGTTATCGTTTAGTGTATCAAATGCTTTAGTAAGGTCCAAAAAGATAGCTAGTGTAATGAGGTTGTTTTCAAAACAATTTTGTATTATTTGCTAAATGTGCAATACAGCTAATTCATTAGATTTGTTTAGTTGAAAACCTAATTGATTTTAATTAATAATTTTATATTTTTCTAGATATGTAACCATTCTGTTATAAAGTAGTTTTTCCAAAATTTTAGAAAATATGGAAAGGTTCGCAATGGGTCGATAATTATTAATATCATTTTTTGATCCTGATTTATGTTTAGGTACTACTTTAGTAATTTTCAAATCATCAGGAAAAATTCCTGTTTGAAATATAAAATTAAAAATTGCAAGTAGAGGATCAACAATGATCTCAGCCACATGTTTAACTACCATGGGGGAAATATCATCTGGTGCTGGACCAGAACTGGATTTGATTTGATATAGTTCTTTTAATAATTCCTCTAGGGTGATGCTTGATAGGTAAAAAGTATTTGCCGAGTACGATTGTTTGAGATTATTTGTAAAGTCTGTATCAACTGTATTTAAATTTTGCTTGGTAGTTATTGGAATTGTGACGAAATGGTTATTGAGTAACGTCACTATTTTGTGTTTGTCATTAATTTTGATATTGTTTGAGTCAGTTAGACACTCTATTGAGGTATTATTAGGTTTCTTTCCAAGTAAAAGGTTGAGATGTTTCCAAATGAGCTTTGAAGAGTTTTGAAAAAAAATATATTTGTATAATAGTTGCGCTTAGCCATCCTGATTTTAGAATTTAAATTATTTCTGTATATTTTGAAGTTAGTAAATTCTGATCGTTCCCTGGTTTTTAAGAATTTTGAATAGAGTCTGTTTTCTTTTATTGATATTATGTATTGAGGTGTTTGTTATCCAGGGCTTTCGATATTTTTTTTATGTGATTTATTACTATTCGTAATTGTAAGAAAAGTATTGTCATAAAGTTCTTTGAAAATTTTATAAAATGCTTTGTACATTGTAGCAGGTGAGTCATTATTTATAACATCATGCCAGTTAATGTCCACAAGTTTAGATTAAAGCAGTTATCACTTATTGATGAATAGGCAATAGACGAAATGTACAATGGGACCAATCATACCACTGGACTAATTTGGATTGAAGCAGTTATTACCTATTGATGAATACGCATTCGACGAAATGTGCCACTGGATCAATCTTGCTATTGTACCAATTTGGATTGAAGCAGCAGTCAATTATGTATGAAATGTATCGTTTCACAATCGTACCACTGATTTCGGATTGGGATTGAAGCGAGTGTCCTCTTCCTATGAATAAGCATTCGATATATAGCGGGAGGCCTGTTAAGACACTCTGCCGCCAGTAAAAACTCTACAGTTTTCCAAGCTAGCGTCTTACACTGCACTACGGATGTGGGAATTTCTCACCAGCTTTCTCGTCCACAATATTTTCCAGATCTTAAACTTAGTGCCATTTTGGGTACACATCGATGGGCCATTAAATTATGACCACTCCCGGACTACAGAAATGAGAGCGCCTGGAGACCGAACGGTGGCGCAGATGAATTTCACAGAAAAGTATGGGTGTCCGAGAATTATTGGACACATTACAAAATTATGTACAAAAAAAAAAACTATGAGCATTGTCTGTTTTTCTATGTCACGTATTACTAACACGGTTCCTATATTTTTGTTTTGCAGGATTGTTATTCCCAGAATCCGATAGATGGCGCTAGGTGTGGCGTGATGAGGAATGTATGAGATATGCGCAATGAGCAGTCATGTCATCCGTACAGCAGAAGGCGATGTATGTGTTATAGCTTGCGGAATTAAAGTCTGTCATTAAAGTTAAAAGACGGTACCGTTTAGAGTACGGTTGTAATCCTCCGTCAACGAATTCAATTAAGCGGTGGATGAAACAGTTTAAAGAAACTGGCAATGTGGAACATCGTGGAGGAGCCGGTAGGCCTAGCGTCAGCGGTGAGACGGTTGACCAAATTAATGAAAGTTTCGAAGCCCTAGGAAGCCGCCCCGGTGGCGCAGTGGTCTAAGCGATGGCCTCTGATCATTCGTCCGAAAGGGGTCCGGGTTCGAATCCCGGTCAGGCATGGATGTTGTGTTTGTCTTACGGCACTGGCTCTCTCCCTTCCCTGGAACCAGTGACCCTAAATTACGGACGGGTGACTGCTTATAGCCCATTGAGTTGCTCACGGTGGTCGTAAAACCTACAATCAAAAAAAAAAAAAAAAAAAAAAAAAAAAAAGCCCTAGGAAATCCGTTTGTAAAGCAAGCAGAGAACTGTGCATTCCGAAATCGACAGTTCAAGATATCTTGCACAAGAAATTAAAGTTTCATGCTTATAAAATTCAAATAGTGCAAAAGATGCATGCAAATGATCACACTCTGCGATACGATTTCGCTGTGGATATGCTGAATCTAGTGGAAAACGACGAAAACTTTTTGAGTACTGTAATTTTTAGTGATGAATCCACATTTCATGTATCAGGTATTGGAATCGTCACAACTGTAGATATGGGGCAGCGAACCGCCTCATGCCGCTATTGAACTGGAACGTGATTCTCCAAAAGTTAATGTGTGGTGCGCCCTATCAAAAAGAGAAGTGATTGGCCCTTTCTTCTTCTGCAAAAAAACTCCCATAAATGATGACATTTATTTGGATATGCTAGAAAATTTCGCTACACCCCAGATCAAAAAATATGACAACGTTGTTTTCCAACAAGACGGCGCGCCTCCGTATTGGTCAATGTGTGTACGTAAGTGCCTAAATGAGCATATCCCCAACAGATGGATTGGACGTGGTGGTCCCATTCAGTAGCCTCCTCGCTCTCCAGATCTAACTCCATTGGATTATTTCATGTGGGGTTATGTGAAGGATCGTGTCTATCAGACGCCTTGCCCTGATTAGCAGGAACTAAAGCAGTGAATCACAGATGCTATTAATTCCATAACTATTCAGATGCTTGCCAATGCACGGCATGAAATCGAGTATCGCTTGGACGTATTACGAGCAACCAAGGGATCTCACATCGAAATTTATTAACTTGTGTAGTTACATTATAAGTTAGTATATAACGAAGTAAATTTCTCCGTCATTTCTGTCCACGCCAGGATTCGAACCCGGATCCCCTCAATCCGGAATAAGTCACTCTACCAATTGAGCTACGCGGACGTTTGTTCTGACTACTATCTGCCTTTATGTCGTGTGCGTCCTGCTGGCAGGTACGTCACAAAACTCCCCCCGAAAGAGGGCCGGGGGCATGGCCCACGGGTCAGCCGTGACCATGAATCGTTGCAGTCAGCGATCCACTGTAGAACGTGCACTTGAGAACTCCCAGTCAATTTTTTTTTCGAAGCGCTGGAGAAGGGATTCCCTGATTTTTCCTATCTCGCGGTGTGGAAATAACATCACACCACTGCGAGATTTTGAACGGTCGGGTCATCCAGATAGTTCGGGCGCCATTATAACGAAGTAAATTTCTCCGTCATTTCTGTCCACGCCAGGATTCGAACCCGGATCCCCTCATTCCGGAATAAGTCACTCTACCAATTGAGCTACGCGGACGCTTGTTCTGACTACTATCTGCCTTTATGTCGTATGCGTCCTGCTGGCAGGTACGTCACAAATGGTAATTTACCGTCAAAATAAGAAAGAAACTGCGGAAAAGGTTTCTGAAAATTCAGAATTTTCCGTTAACACATATTTAAAATGGTAACTTACCGTCAATATAAGAAAAAAACTGCGGAAAAGGTTTCTGAAAATTCAAAATTTTCCGTTAACACATATTTAAAATGGTAATTTACCGTCAAAATAAGAAAGAAACTGCGGAAAGGTTTTGGTATACTCTTGGTATTATGTCCTTCCACAAACAAGCATGAACAGTGAAATGGGCCATCCGGCAGAACTCAGTGACTTTCAACGAGGCACAATCATAGGATGCCATCTTGGCAACAAGTCTGTTCATAGACAAGCATGAACAGCAGGAAAGGTCGTACGGCAGAGCTCAGTTACTTTTATCGTGGCACGGTCACAGGACACCCTCTTTGGATCATGTCTTTCCACAAACAAGCATGAAAAATGAAACGGGCCGTAAGTCAGAGCTCAGTGACTTTCATCGTGGCACGGTCATAGAAACACCCTCTTGGGATCATGCCTTTCCAGAAACAAGCATGAACAGTGAAATGGGCCGTACGGCAGAGCTCAGTGACATTCAACGTGGCACGATCATGGGATGCCACGTTGTAGACAAATCAGTTCATTATACAAGCATTAATATTACAACAGGTCGTGCGGTAGAGCTCAGGGACTTTCATCGTGGCACGGTCATGGAACACCCTCTTGGGATCATGTCCTTCCACAAACAAGCATGAACAGTGAAATGGGCCGTACGGCAGAACTCAGTGACTTTCAACGTGGCACGGTCATAGGATGCCATCTTGGCAATAAGTCAGTTCATAGACAAGCATGAACAGCAGGAAAGGCCGTACGTCAGAGCTCAGTCACTTTTATCGTGGCACGGTTACAGGAAACCCTCTTAGGATCATGTCTTTCCACAAACTAGCATGAAAAATGAAATGTGCCGTACGACAGAGCTCAGTGACTTTCATCGCGGCACGGTCACAGGACACCCTCTTAGGATCATGTCTTTCCACAAACAATCATGAAAAGGGAAATGGGCCGTACGGCAGAGCTCAGTGATTTTCAACGTGGCACGGTCATAGGATGCCCTCTTGGCAACAAGTCAGTTCATAGACAAGCATGAGCAGCAGGAAAGGCCGTACGGCAGAGCTCAGTGACTTTTATCTTGGCAACAAGTCAGTTCATAGACAAGCATGAGCAGCAGGAAAGGCCGTACGGCAGAGCTCAGTGACTTTTATCTTGGCACGGTCATATGACACCCTCTTAGGATCATGTCTTTCCACAAACAAGCATGAAAAGTGAAATGGGCCGTACGGCAAAGCTCAGTGACTTTCAACGTGGCTCGGTCACAGAATGGCATCTTGGCAACAAGTCCTTCCACAAACAAGCATGAATAGTAGAATGGGCCGTACGGTAGATCTGAGTTACCCTAAACGTTCCGTGGAGATAGCATTCCATCTTGGTAACAAGCCAATTCGGGAAATGTCTACCGTACTGCAGAAGACCTGATCAATTTTATATATGGTTTCTGTGAAATGAAAACGCGTAGGAGCAACAATAGCGATTTGAGACCTAGGAGATCACACAAAATGAGAGAGCTGGAGGGCAGGGTACTGAGCAGGTGGTATGAAAACAACGGATGCCTTATTTTGCAACACTCAGCACTGAGTCACAAAATGCATCTGGAAGAAACGCCAGAATTATAGCAGTTCACTTAGAGCTGAAAAGAAACGGTTTTCTTAGCTAAGCAACCATACACGTGCTTAACATCACGAAGGTCAACGCCAAGCATCGGTTGGAATGATGTAAAGCTGGACGCCAATGGAATCTTGAGCGGTGGAAATCCTTTCTCTGGATTGAAGAATGACGCTTCACCACATGTTAGCCCAATGGATGAGTCTGGGTGTTAGGGATGCGAGGTGAATGCTATCTGTCATATTGTGTTGTTATACATAGATGGGAAGTGTTGTGTCAGTTGTGAAGTATTGTGTCAGCGGTGAAGTGTTGTGCCAGCTGCGAAGTTTTGTGAGGCAGTCATAATGCTCTGTGGCTGTTTCATGTCGTACATGATTTTGACTCGGCTCCTTAATTAGTGTGCCCGAGAATTATAACGCTCGTTCCTTGATGGCGTTCCCTACAATTCTGTGCTCCCAACATTACGGTAACAGTTCGGTAATGGCTCTTTCCTTTACCGATACAATAACATTCCCTTTCACAAAGCGAGCTCTATCGCACAGAAATTGTTTGATCAGATGGGTATGGAAACACTTCATGGAACTTCAGAGAGCCCCCAATCTCAACCCCATGTAATAACCTCGGAGTAAATAGAAAGCTCGACTACGAGAGAGGGAGAACCGCTCGACATTGGCGACAGACTTGGTTAATGCTCTCGTTGCAGAATGAAAGGAATGTTTCACAAGAGGGTAACAACATCCAGTGAAAAGCGTTCCCAGAAGAGTAGAACTGTGATAGCAGCAAAAGGTGGACAAATTCGATATTAATAACTTTCCAATTACAGGAAGTTTGTGGATAGGCAAGAGTCCTATGCAAAGTGCCCGCAGCAATGTACCAAAATCTAGTGGAAAACATTCCCAACATAGTGGAAGTTGTAATATCAGCAAAGGGTGGACTAACTCAATACGAATGCCTTTCCTACTGTAGAGAGTTCATGGAAAGGTAAGCGTACATATGATTTTGCACAGATAGTGTATATTGTGTACAACAAAGTAGTGTACTACATGCAATATATCTACAAACACGTCAGTACAGAACAATATATAAAAAACGTATACTAAGGGCACATCACAATTTAAGAAATACATAACAAAAATCCTGTGACAATTACTTACGTACAACATCAAATAAGTTTCACCATGCTAGAAGTGAAACACACAAATAAGAAAGCAGCACGCACTCACAACTCAGATGATGAGTGTGACTCCCTTACCTCAAACCGTTAAGCCTTAGAGGACCACAACTCTATGAAACACTGAGTACAGTTTGGCGGCTGATCATGCTTGTATTCCTGCTATAACGAAGTAAATTTCTCCGTCATTTTTATCCGCGCCGGGGTTCGAGCCCGGGTCCACTCATTCCGGAATAAGTTGCTCTACCAATTAAGCTACGCGGACAATTATTCTAATTGCTATCTGCCTTTATGTCATGTGCGTCCTGCTGGAAGGTACGTCACATCTCCCCCCCCCCCCGAAAGAGTGCCGGGGCATGGCCCACGGGTCAGCCGTGACCATGAATCGTTGCAGGCAGCCATCCACTGTAGAACGTACACTTGAGAACTCCCAGTCAATCTGCTGTGTGGAATGCAACATCACACATTTTTATTTTTCGAAGCGCTGGAGAAGGGATTCTCTGATTTTTCCTGTCTCGCGGTGTGGAAATAACATCACACCAATGCGAGATTTTGAACGGCCGGGTCATCCGGATAGTTCGGGCGCCATTATAACGAAGTGAATTTCTCCGTCATTTTTATCTACGCCGGGACTCGAACCCGAGTACGCTTATTCCGGAACAAGTTGCTCTACCAACTGAGCTACGCAGACATTGATTCTAATTCCTATCTGCCTTTATGTCGTGTGCGTCCTGCTGGCAGGTACGTCACATCTCCTCTCCTGGTACGTTACACTGCGGCAGAGAACATCAACATTTTAAAATTGTATAACTACACTAGTAATCCGAATTTCTTGTTGTAGAATAGAAATCGAAATTTACAAGCTTTCGCACATCAACCATATGACTTTCTAGGTAGACAGCAAATTGTTGAGGTAAGGAACAGTAGACAGCAACTGTCTAGCTTACTTGAAGAAGCCATATGGTTGATGAGCGAAAGCTTGGAAACTTCGATTTCTATTCTACACTAAACAATTGGGATTACTAATATAGTTATATTATTTAAATATTGTTGGCGTACAATTCCTTGTTATTTAATTAATGAGATACCAACACTTTGACTGGCAGTCGGATGGCGGTGCATAAGATGAAAACAGAAGACAACACGTTTTGAAAGCGTAAAAAAGGTAATCACACAATTTATGAGCAGAGAGAGAAAACAGTGATCGAATATCGTATGATTATGTTGAAAACAGCTGCATAAAAGGGCTATGAACCGTTAAAAAACAGCCTAGAGGACAGCGTTGTGCGTGAAAATGTAGGCAGCAGTTCAGTCGCATACCTTGTTGGTCGATGATCTCCGGCAGAGGCAAATGGCGGTTGAGGAGAAGCCACTCAGTGTCATATTCCTGGCGTCTATTAATGCAGCGATATACGGCTCACCGGACTGGCTTCAGTGACTATCAATAAGAAGCGGTGAGTGGCCCTCGGTTTTTTTTTGGCTGTTTAACCACCACTGTGAGTAACGCGATGAGCTATAATCAGCCTCTCGTTCCCAATTTTTGGCAGTTGAGCTTAAGGAGTCCAGTAAGACAAGTCCAGTAAGACAAACACAACACTCATGCCTGAAAAGGATCCGAACGTGGACACATCTCAGACGGATGGTCAGAAGCCAGCACCATTTCGTTTCTCCAGCAGTAATGATTCTATACCAGGAAGACATATTGTTGCGAGCGAAGAACCTTAGGGTCAGGAGATGACGTTGAAAAAGTGAACTTTGTGCTCCGTGAGAGAGAGACCTCGTTTTGTTGTTACTACCTTTCGTCATGCATCATGACGGAGAAGTTCAGGTTTTCGGGGATACTATTAATCCCCATGATTAGGAAATACACTATCTACCAACAAGTAATTGGACACCTGTGATAGTAAAGGAAAACGAAGTTTATTCACCTTCAATAGTTGGTGGAGCCTCCACGAGCGGCGGTTACAGCTGCGACCCTCCGGGGCATACTCTCAACCAGGCGTAGTACGACGGCTAGCGGTATTTTCTTCCACTCGGCTTGGAGAAGACAGGCCAGTTCCTTCACCGATTTCGGACGGTGAGGGCACCCGTTAAGTCGACGCTCCAACTCGTCCCAGAGGTGCTCGATATTATTAAGGTCCGGGCTCTTCGCAGGCCAGTCCATCCGATTAACTCCATTGCCACCATACCAAGCCAGGGTGGACCTCGCAAAATGATAAGTGGCATTGCCATCCTGAAAGTAACATGGGTCAACCCCGTAAAACTGCCACAACGTAGGAAACCCATGGTCATCCAAAATGGTGCAGTAGGTCTCGGCGTTGAGTCTACCAGGAATTGCGACCAAGGGTCCCGTGCTATACCAGGAGAAACACCCCCATAGCATAATTCCACCGCCGCCGAACTTCACAGTTGTCACAATACATTCCGGCAGGAGGCGTTCTCCAGGCAGACGCCAAACCCAGACCCTGCCATCCGAACGGTAGAGGGTGAACCTTGATTCATCGCTCCAGAGAACCCGTTTCCACTGTTCAACGGTCCACTGTCGACGTTCTTTGCACCACGTTAGCAGAGCAGCGGTATTGGATTTGGTGATCAAAGACTTATGGGCGGCAGCACGTCCATGATAACCGAGCAGATGGGCTTCCTTACGGATGGTATTCATTGAAAGAACACTCCCGGATGCCTGTTAAAATTCCTCGCTGATGTGGCCCATCGATTTGGTGCGGTTCTTCCGAATTTCTCTGGCCAGCACCCGTCGGTCTCTAACTCCCAGTTTTGTGGGTCTGCCGAGTCGGGGCACATTCCGACAGTCATTTCTCCTATTCTACTTGCCAATCACGTAGGCCACTGTCGATTTTGGGTAATAAATACAAACATTTAACGTGGACCTGGAACATCAAACAAAGATCTTCGCACATTACACGTTTATAAGTGAGTCACAGAAAAAATATCATTGGCCGTCACCGGGAGTCGAACCCAGGGTCTTCCAGTTACGCGCCGGATATGCTTCCGCTACACCACAGCGGCCTCGAATTCCTCCAGACTCACACACGCTAACTGCCAAGCCAATTTGGCAGGTTGCTTCTTGGAGCCCCGCACAATGCTGGGGATTCACCAAAGATGGTAAGCAGCAACTGAAGAAATAATTAGGAGGCGAATTAATAATTATTACAGACATTTAACGTGGATCTGGAACATGAAACAAAGATCTTCGCTCTTTCCACGTTTATAAGTGAGTCACAGAAAAATTCTCATTTGCCGTGTGAGTCTGAAGGAATTCGAGGCCGCTGTGGTGTGCGGAAGCATATTCGGCGCGTAACTGGAAGACCCTGGGTTTGACTCCCGGTGGCGGCCAATGAGAATTTTTCTGTGACTCACTTATAAACGTGGAATGAGCAAAGATCTTTGTTTGATGATTTTGGGTACTTCAACTCGCTGGATATGTCACGTATGGATCGGCCATTTCTATGATACCCGACGATAACACTTTCTCGAAATCAGAGAGCTCCGAACTGCGTGGCATCTTGCATGCGACTGGTTGCGTTGCTGTTTCCCACACGATATTTAATGGCGGCGGCGGCCGTGACGTGTATCAGGACCACAGATATCGTCGATTGCAGGGGTGTCCAATTACTTGTTGGTAGATAGTGTATATCATCAAGATAGATGCACCCGGTGCATAAATTGAGCGTTCATTAGGACACAAGATTATAAACAGAAATTGGTAAAGAAATATTTACAGATGGTACAAAAATCAGAAATTTCGCTGGGGGTGCTTTCTGTGCTATGTCGGACCGTAGTCTTTCGTGCTTAAAGTTCTTCCCTCTTTCGAATGAAGCATCCGTTTTACAGGCAGAGTTATATGCAATTAAGGATGCATTGGAATGGTTTGCACCGAATGGATACTTAAGTGAAGTTCACATCTATACGGTCTCACAGGCAGCCCATGGTTCTATTTCAAATTTCGACTGTTCTGAACAGTTGGTTTATTATGGAGATTAGGACAAAACAGAAATTTCTTCCATTGGATCCCTAGTCGTCACAGATATGGTGGTAATGAGATAGCCGATCAATTGGCAAGAAAGGGGTACATCTAAGTTTAAAATTGGCCATCATGTTTAGCCGTTAATTGGAACACTTCGAAAGCGTCTTAAAGCTTCTCTTTTAGGGGCGTGGCAAGACAGATGGACAAACAGCGATACAGGAAGATATACCTTTTTAATTCTTCCCAAGATTTCCACTGATAGATTCCTTGACGATAAATACTTTAATCAGCTTTTAACTGAACATGGTTCTTGTCCGGCTGATTATCAACGTTTCAATTTAAACGATTCGAAATGTAAATGGCACCAGCAGACAGCAACGATGCTTCACTTGGTGTTTGAGTGTTCTGGAATCTCACATTTGAGAACTTCATTCATGGGAACTTCTACTGAGACGGATATCCTTAAGATGTCTTTTTTTGGTGGAAAAGTCTCGGACTTTATCAGCTTTCTCAAGTTTAATGAGAGTCAAGCACGCGATGTGTTCCAGCCATCGGATTCGGATTCATCCTTGGATTTCAGACTTTAAAATCCAAAAAAAGGATTTCTTTGGTTTCACCTGCCTGAAAATCAGCGGGGTTTTTTGTGATATGTTAGCCGGATGGCTTTCCGGGTTTTGGGATTTCCTTTCTGTCTGGTGTATGCTTCGGCTTGTTCAAACAACATGAGGAGATATCGAGTTGGTTCAACCTTTGCTGTTATCTCTCCACCACTCTGTTGGGAAGATTAATTTATCTATTGCATTTATTCTAATTTATCCTTTGCATTAATTTATCTATTGCATTTACTCTATTGGGAAGAATAATTTATCAAATTAATTAATTTATCTATTGCATTTATTTTAGTATTGTATTAAATTCACTTATTGAATTGTTAGTGTACTTAATATTGTTTTTTTTCATTGAAATGTTGTTGTCTTTTTAATGTCGAATCTAGTTATGGAACTTATAAATAGTCCATTGTATATTTGGGAGTTTCATGGCTTTACGTTTATGACCTATTGATTGTTGTCGCTGTCTTTTAAACAACAGTTTAGTTTGATGAGTATTGTAAAATGAGATCCATCTTGAATTTGTAATAGACATCGTTGTTGTTTTGGGGAAATCAGGTATTTGGTATGTTTGTTCATAGTGTGTGTTTGTTAACTGCTACCTAATAATTGCAGTGTTGTCACTATGTTGATATGATTGTTGTTACTTCTTTAAATTAAATATGGTTTATTGACAACCCAATTATACTTTGGTATGATAAATTTAATGCGAATTGCTTTGTTTTCAAACTTTAATAAAGGATCGAGCCAATCACTGTTGGTGCTGCGATGTTTCCTGGTCAGAGATGTGTTTCTGGACTTGGTTTGCCGGTCGATTATGCTTCCTTCCAGTAATGAATACAGAGTTTAACTGATCCCTGCTATTATCAGAAGAACGTACGTTTCGGAGGTCGAAGGTCGTGCATCTTTGCGGGAGAATTTGCTGTTTGCTTTTGTCGTGCCTAGCAAAAGAGCTATTATGTGGCTGTTTGATGTTTGTGCAACTTCGTGGTGTATTAGGTTTTGTTTTAAGAAAGTGCTGTCATCTTTTTTGATACCCGCTTTAGCACGGGTAGTGCTATTGCTCGTAATACATACTCACATTGCACATTCTGCAGTCGACGAAAAGTGAAGAAACGGTAACACAGAAACAGCACCTCTGTAGCACAACAAAGCATGATGTGAGTCCTTTCATGGTGATCCACTGAGAGAAAAGAGTTCGAAGCGCCATATTGAATGCTTGGTACGTTAGTGTTCAATAGGTATTTCCTACGCGCAAGCGTTTCGCGCATGACTTGTTGCCTAGCAAACAGACAGACGCCAAACATTCTTTGTGCCATTAGCTTCATTTAACTGCGTATAGAACTCCGTATACTAATTTCTTCGTATTTAATTGTGTTTAACGTGGATGATTCTTTCTCAACTGTGTCGACAAGTGTCAAAGAGCGATCATTTATTGAGTTTTTCACTCATTAAAATGCACCTCACAGAGAAATTCACGTTAGATTAGTTTATGGTTTTGGAAACTTTCAACATATGCCCTCTTCGTCGTTAAATAAGGAAATCAAAGAAAAGTGGAGGAATGTTGGCTGTAAAGGAACAGCCGCGGAGTGGGAGGATCTTTATCGTAACTTGCGATTTAAACAGGAAAAATGTCAGTCAAGTAAAATCGAAGAATGATTAAGAAAGACATAGCAGGTAAGTTGAACATTAGTTTAGTTAGTGTCAATGACACTGTTAACGTTTTAGGATACAACGAAGTGTGTGCTCTTTGGGTACCGTGTCACTTAACAACGGAAAAGAAGAAATTAAGACTTTAAACAACGGAAAAGAAGAAATTAAGACTTTAAACAACGGAAAAGAAGAAATTAAGACTTTAAAGTGACTTGCTAGTATTGAAAACTATGGAAGTGATTCCAAAGCATTGTGACCGGTGATGAGAGTTGGAATTACTGTTATGACCAAGAACTGAAATGAATCGCTGGAATATTGACAAAGCATCGTGACTGGTGATGAGAGTTGGAATCATTGTTATGACCAAGAACTGAAAAATCAATCGTTGCAATACTGACAAAGAATTGTGATTGGTGATGAGAATTGTAACCATTGCTATGACCAAGAACTGAAAAATCAATCGTTGCAATACTGACAAAGAATTGTGATTGGTGATGAGAATTGTAACCATTGTTATGACCAAGAACTGAAAAATCAATCGCTGCAATACTGACAAAGAATTGTGATTGGTGATGAGAGTTGCAATTATTGTTAGGACCAAGAACTGAAAAATCAATCGTTGGAATACTGGCAAATCGTTGTGACTAGTGATGAGAATCGTAACCATTGTTATGACCAAGAACTGAAAAATCATTCGCTGGAATACTCTCAAAGAATTGTGACTGGTGATGAGAGTAGGAATCGCTGTTATGACACAAGAACTGAAAATCAATCGCTGAAATACTGACCTATAAGCAGTTGCCCGTCCCTAATTTAGGGCCTCTGGTTTCAGAGAAGGGTGAGAGCCATCGCCGTAAGACAAGCACAACATCCATGTATCACCCGGATTCAAACCCTGTACGAATGATCAGAAGAGATCCCTTAGAGCTTAGACCATTGCTCTACCGATACGGCCCATCATATTAGACTGGTAGTCATAATGTATCGGTGTATTTACAGGATTCATGTTTTATACGCTTAATATAATAGTAAGACATTCGACAGATTAATATGTACAGTAACTTTGTGCAAATATAGAAGTCGCATGATAATACTCATATAAAGACACAGACACAATGTAATGGAATACCGTAATACGAAGGTAAAAATACTCACTGGGATAGCACAAAAGAGGAAGACAAAGAGAGGAAAAGAGGATATGAAACTACCTACAAAGTACCACATACTATCCAAAGTAGAGCACTGATTAATTAACATTAGAAAAACGCACAGACTTACACCGCTGAACCATTACATTATGACCGACCCCAGCCTAGAGATATAAGCACGTCTGGAGACCGAACGGTGGCGCAGTTTTAGTTCGCCGACCAGTACATATATAACCCAAGGACGGGCTTTCAGTTAGCAGTCTGTTTGGAGTCAAAATGGGTAAAAGATTGCCGATTTATCGGAGTTTGATAAAAAAGAAATTGTGATGACACGTCCCCTCGGAACTACGATCACGGAAACGGCGCGGCTTTTGTAATTTTCACGTGCCGTTATAGTGAGTACGTATCAAAAGTGGTGCACATATGGCCAAACAATGAAACGTCGTCAAGCAGTGTCTCATTGGCAGCTCATTGATGCCAGAGGGGAGCGGAGACTGTTGCGCATTTTTCACAGCGACCGCAGAGCCACAGTGCGACAAATCATCCCCAGCTACAACTGCGGTGATGAGGGAAATGTGTCCAAGCACACAGTTCATCGTAGCTTTCTGCGCATGTGCGTGAGCAGCAGAAGACCCAGTCGGGTCCCCATGCTGACTGCACGTCACAGTCAAGTACGCATGAAGTGGGTCCTAGATCATCAAGAGTGAGCCGTTAATGATTTGAAAAAAATGGCCTGGTTTCACGAATCAAGATTCCTGGTGTATCACGTAGACGGCCGAGCGCTGATACACCGATTACCAACGGAGGCAATGGCACCTGGATGAACTGTTGGTCGCAAAGAGGCAGGCGGTGGAGGTGTTATGCTGTGAGCGATATTTTCTTGGGGCACTTTAAGCCACATTATCCCAAGAACACAATCCCTGACAGCTGTCAGGTATCTGAACATCGTTGCGGACCAGGTTCACCCATTCATGGCAACTGTGCTTCCGGCTGCTGATGGCCATTACCAACAGGAAATTGCGCCATTCCCACTGCCAGAATCATAAAGCAGCGGTTAGAGGAACATGCTGGTGGCTTTCGGTTAATGCCCTGGCCTCCAAATTCGCATGATATCAACCCAATTGAACATTTGTGGTTCGACTGGGAAATGCGGGTTCGCGCTAAATCACCAATACCCCGAACGTGCCAGAACTGGAGGACCTGCTGTTGACATTGTAGTACCAAATATCCCAGGATACCTATCGCCACCGTGTCGATTCGATTCGTCGTCTGTTTCATGGGCTAAATGGAATCCTACAGCTTATTAGGTAAGTGGTGATAACGTAAAGGATCACCGGTGTATAAGACTCATGTTTTATAAGCTTCATATAATAGTAACAGATTTGATGGATCAGTATGTACAGCAACGGTGTGCAAATATAGCGGTCGCTTAAAAACACCCATAAAAAGATACGGGCACGATGTAAAAAAATATCGTAATAAGAAGGTTAAAGGATTAACTGGGCTACCACAGAAGAAAAAGATAATAAAGAGGGTATGAAGTACTGTACAATGTACGTGGTACGTTGTACATGTCAGGTACGTTGTACCACATACTGTCCAAAATCGGGCATCAGTTTGTGAACTGTAGAAAAACACACAGACGTAGAACTAGACAAGACTTACTGTAAATGACAGAATATACTATGACATGTTCTAAAAGTTTTGAGTGCATTACAAATATCAAGTGGCATGCACAAAAAATGAAAGCAGAAGTTATACAAAATAATTCTGCTTACCACACATAAGAGACGTCACAGACATGTCCGACACTTACATAAAAAGACGTACATAGCTTGTCAAACGTCATAGACAAGCATCAACAGTGGAATGGGCCGTACGGCAGAATTCAGTGACTTTCAACTTGGAACGGTTTTAGGTTTCCACCTCAGTAACAAGACAGTTTTTGAAATTGCTACCCTATTACATCAGTAATGATCAATTGTAAATATTGTTACTGTGAAATGAAATTGCCTTGGAATAACAAAGGGGATTCGAGACCTGGGTGGTCACATACAATGAGAGAGCTGGACGGCAGTGTACTGAAGCCGGTGGTACGAAAAAACCGCATGTCGTCAGATGCAACTCTAAATACTGAGTGCCCAAAATGCCTTGGGGAGCAACGACAGTACCGTATCAGCTCACTGAGAGCTGAATAGAAAAGGATTTCGTGGCCGACAACAGTAAACTTACCTGACTTCAGGAAGGTCAACAAATAGTATAACGAAGTAAATTTCTCCGTCATTTTTGGTCTACGCCGGGATTCGAACCCGAGGCCGCTTATTCCGGAACAAGTCGCTCTACCAACTGAGCTACGCAGACGTTTATTCTGATTCATATCTGCCTTTATGTCGTGTGCGTCCTGCTGGCAGGTACGTCACAATAGCATCGGTTTGAGTGGTGTAAATTTTGGCGCCAATGGACTCTGGAGGAGTGGAAACGCTTTCTTTGGATTAAAGATGACGCTTCACCACATGTCAGCCCAATGGACGAGACTGGGTGTTGGGGATGGGAGGTCAACGCTACCTGTCGTATTGTGTTGTTCTGGATGTGAAGTTTAATGATAGTTGTAAAGTGTTGTGTCAGCTGCAATGTTTTGTGAGGCAGTCATAATGCTCTGTGGGTGTTTCATGTCGTACATCATTTTGGCTCGGCTCCTTAGTTAAAGTGCACGAGAATTTGTAACGATCCTTCCTTAATGGCGTTCCCGACAATTCTGTGCTCCCAATATTACGGCAACAGCTCGTTGAATACCTTTTCTTTTACCGTTACAATAATATTCCCTTTCACAAAGCGGGCTCTATCGTGCATAAATTGTTTGATATGATGGGTATGGAAAAACGTGATAGACCTAAAAAGAACCCCAATCTCAACCCCATGTAATTCCTCCGGAATAAATTGAAACGTCAACTACGAGAGAGAGAGTAAACCGCTCGACTTGGTGACAGACTTGTTTAATGCTGTCGTGGCAAAATGAAAGACATTTTGTGCAAAAAAGTATCAAAATCCAGTGAAAAGCCTTCCTAGAAGAGTAGAAGCTCTGATAACAGCAAAGGGTAGACCAATTCGATATTAATACCTTTCCTATCATAAGGACATTGTAGACGGGCAAATGTCCCGTGTAAAGTTTCAGCAGCAACATACCAAAATCTAGTGAAAGCCTTCCCAGCAGAGAGGAGGCTGACATATCAACAAAGGGTGGACCTATTCAATATTAATTCTTTTCCAATTACAGGAAGTTTGTGGATAAGCAAGTGTCCTAAGCGAAGTGTCTGCAGCAATGTACCAAAATCTAGTGGAAAAACTACACAACAGAGTGGTGGATGGGACAGCAGCAAAGAGACCAAATAGATATTAAATCTTTTCCTGTTACAGAGAGTTTGTGGATAGGCAAGAGTTCTATGCAAAGTGTCCTCAGCAATGTACCAAAATCTACTACAATCCATCCCAACAGAGTGGAGGCTGAGATATAAGCAAAGGGTGGACCTACACAATATTAAATCTTTTCGTGTTACAGGAAGTTTGTGGATAGGCAAGTGTCTTATGAAAAGTGTCCGCAGCAAAGTACCAAAATCCAGTGGAAGGTCTTCCCAAAGAGTGAGGTTGAGGTAGAAGCAAAGGATGGACCAACTCGATATTATTGCCTTCCTGTCATAAGGAATTTGTAGATATGCCAGTGTCCTATGCAAAGTGTCCGCAGAAATGTACGAAAATCTAGCGGTTATCCTTCCCAACAATGTGGTTGCTGAGATGGAGCAAAAGGTAGAGCAACTCGATATTAAATATTTTCCTATTACAAGGAGATAATGGATAGGCAAATTCCTGTGCAAAGTGTCCTCAGCAATGTACCAAAATCTAGCATAAAACCTTCCTAACAGAGTGGAGGCTGAGGTAGCAGCAAAAGGTGGACCAATTCAATATATTAACTTTTTCTATTACAGGAAGTTTGTGGATAGGCAAATGTCCTGTGTAAAGTGCCCTTAAGAATGAACAAAAGTCTAGTGTAAAACCTCCCCAACATAGTGGAGGTTGAGATAACCTAAAGTGGTGGACCTATTCGATATTTGTGGATACCCAAGTGTGCTATGCAAAGTGTCCGAAACAACGTACCAAAATCTAATGGAATACCTTCCGAACTGAGTGGAGGGTGAGGTAGCATCAAAGAGTGGAGCAGCTCGATATTATTACCTTTCCTATCACATGGATCGTCAAGTGTCCTATGCACTGTTTCCTCAGCAACGTACTAAAATCTAGTAGAAAGCATTCCCACTTAGTGGAGTTTGTAATATCAGCAAAAAGTGAACCAACTCTATATTAATTACTTTCCTACTTAAGAGAGTTTATTGATAGGTAAGTGTCCATATGCTTTTGCACAAATAATATTTAGGCGGCTGAGATAGAGCAAAAGGATAGTATATAAGTGACTGAGATACTGTATACAACAGAGTAGTGCATAACATCAATATCTCTAGAAACACGCCAGTGCAGAGCAATATGTAAGAAAACATACACCAAGAGCACATCGCAATTTAAGAAATACATCACAAAAATCACGCAACAATTACTTACGTACAGCATCAAAGACGTTTCACCATGCTAAACCCGAAGTTTGCTAGAAGTGAAACACACAAATAAGAAAGCAGCACACTCAATATGGTAGGCTGAAAAAAGTATTTTTAATTTTCATATCGCCTAGTGTGGAAAAGTTGCCGTTTGGTTCAACAAGAATAACAAAAGAAATACTTTTGAAATCGACCAATATCTTACGTCTCCCACGGCACACTAAGTTTGTGTTTTCGGACCATATTGGGCCGTAAGCAAAAACAGATGAAATTTTTTTGTAATTGAAATCGGGTAATCCCTAGAGCGGGAAAGTGTCCTTTAGTGTTCCCAATAACAGTTAAAACAAAGTTTTGAAGTTGATCAATATGCTATGTCTCCGCAGTGCACTCGAAGTTCACCATTTTCTTCCCACATTTAGCCCGTAGGCCTAAGCTAGGTAAAAACATCTTGGCATGTAGGCATCGGAAAAATCCGTAAGAAATTGCACTGTTCCGAATGCACCATGCGTGTGCATGTGTTGTACACTCAGTTTGCTTTGCAATGTGTAACGTGTAGCTCTTCGCGTGCTTGCAATGTCACATATGGAAGTAATCCAGAACTCACCACGAGGAGGTGGCTACACTTCGAGTTCCGCCCACCCTCCTTACAGCGCAGAATTTTATTTCTACGGGCTATTCCTTGTTCGGTAAATCCGCTTTATTCGAAAAACGTGGCATTAATTGCCGTGATGCAATTGTTGCTCTTATGAACAAATCTCCGGCTTCAAATCCACACACTGAGGCAATTGCTTCTATCATCAGTTTCACGCAACGTTCCACATCTTGCGTGTGGCAGGGGAACTTGATTAGTTCTTCGCCAGCTGCGGCAGAAGTTGCAACTAGTCGATCCAGATCTTCGTCTGAGATATGTTTTGTCAGGGGTGATTCGGTAAGACGCGTTTTTGTCCAATCGATCATCTCATAATATTCATTATCATCCAAATTTAATTGCGGCACTTCGAATTCTTCTTATGACATCATTCATCGGTAGTTGTCTAGCTTTCTTAATTCTTCTCCATCCAAGAGCTCTAACGTGGGTGCGTTCGTCCGCAATCATACTTAGAATATTCTCTGGGTGACTGAAGAACACGTTTCTCTTGATCACTGCATCAATGATTACTTTGCACTTCAAATCCATGAAGCGCAATAAGTTGATCAATTTCCAAAAATGTTTGGCCTCTTCTGTGCACGAAGACTTCTTCTTTATAGAAAACCAGACCGGAGCATATACCTTCCTTAAGTAGTTGGCAACACAAATCAAAGTTTGCGATTGGTTTTGAGTTGCGACATAAAGACGTATGAATCTGTTAGCTGTCGTCAGCCACCGCGAATGCGACAGTGGTCCTGGATTTCTTCTAGAAAGGCTGACATCACAGTCTCCCTGTGACACAGCGCAACAGATGTCCAGTAAATACTGCTGGTCGGTACTCAGTTGACGTGTATCCTACAATTCTTTCATGTGTTCTGTCCATTCTACATGAATAGCTGTAGTGTCAAGTACTGGGAAGTTTTCACAGCCGTCGAGAGCTGCCTCAGTCTCTCCTGAACGAGTTGTACGATCAGTTTCTAAACATTTTTGGAAACTGATCAACTTTACACTTCAAATTCATGAAATGCGATAAGTTGATCAGTTTCCAAAAGTGTTTCAGAAACTGATCGTACAACTCGTTCAGGAGAGACTGGGGCGGCTCTCGACGGCTGTAAAAACCTCCCAGTACTTGACTCTACAGCTATGCATGTAGAATGGGCAGAACACATGAAAGAATTGTGGCATACACGTCAACTGAGTACCGTCCAGCAGTATTTACTGGACATCTGTTGTGCTGTGTTACAGGGAGACTGTGATGTCAGCCTTTCTAGAAGAAATCCAGGACCACTGTCACATTGTCGGTGACTAACGACAGCTAACAGAGTCATGCGTCTTCATGTCGCCACTGAAAACCCATCGCAAACTTTGATTTGTGTTGCCAAGTACTAAATGTAGGTATATGCTCCGGTCTGGTTTTCTATAAAGAAGAAGTCTTCGTGCACAGAAGGGGCCAAACATTTTTGGAAACTGATCAACTTATTGCGCTTCATGGATTTGAAGTGCAAAGTAATCATTGATGCAGTGATCAAGAGAAACGTGTTCTTCAGTCACCCAGAGAATAGGCTAAGTATGATTGCGGACAAACGGACCCACGTTAGAGCTCTTGGATGGAGAAGAATTTAGAAAGTTAGACAACTACAGATGAATGATGTCATAAGAGAATTCGAAGTACCGCAATTAAATTTGGATAATAATGAATATTATGAGATCATCGATTGGACAAAAACGCGTCTTACCGAATCACCTCTGCCAAAACATATCTCAAACAAAGATCTGGATCGACTGATCGCAATTTCTGACGCAGCTGGTGAAGAAATAACCAAGTTCTCCTGCAACACGCAAGCTGTGGAACGTTGCGTAAAACTGGTGACCGAAGCAGTGTGTGGAGTTGAAGCTAGAGATTCGTTCACAAGAGCAACAATTGTATCACGGCAATTAATGCCACATTTTTCGAGTAAAGCGGATAACCAAACAAGATATACCACCTAGAAATAAAATTCTGAGCTGCAGGGAGGGTGTGCGGAACTCGAAGTGTAGCCACCTTCTAGTGGTGAGCTCTGGGTTGCTTCCATATGTGACATTGGAAGCACGCGAAGAGCTACACGCTACACATGGGAAAGCAAACTGAGTGTAATACACATGCACACGCATGGTGCACTCAGAACAGTGCAATTTCCTACGGATTTTTCCGATGCACTACGTGCCAGGATGCCTTTGCCTAGTCTAGGCCTTCGGAAAAATGCGAGAAGAAAATGGTGAACTTCGAGTGCACTGTTGAGACATAGCATATTGATCAACTTCAAAACTTTTATTTCACTGTTATTGGGAACACTAAAGGAACACTTTTCCGAACTAGGGTTTATCCGATTTCAATTACAAAAAAATCCAGTGCTTTTGCTTACGGCCCAATGCGGTCGGAAAAACGTGAAATTAGTGTGTCGTGCGGATACGTAAGATATTGGTCGATTTAAAAAAAAATCTTTTGTTATTCTTGTTCACCCAAATGGCAACTTTTTTTTCGCACTAGGCGATATGCAAATTAAAACAAAAGTTTTTTCGGCCCACCGTAACTGTCACGCAGCTCAGATGATGAGTGCGACATCCTTACCTCAAACTCTTAAACCTTAGATGACCACAACTCCAAGAAAACTTGTGTAGAGTTATGTGGCTAAACGTGCTTGTATTCCTGCCACAGAGTACATCAACATTTTTAAAGAGTATAAACTATACTAGTAATCCAAATTTCTTTGTGTAGAGTAGATCTTAAAGTCTCCAAGCTTTTGCACATCAAACAGATGGCTTTCTCAAGAAGGGTAGACAGTAACCTGTTGAGGTAAGGGACAGTAGAAGCAACTATTTACCTTCCTTGAAGATGCCATCTGGTTGATGTGAAGTTTGGAAACTTTGATTTCTATTCTGCACCAAGAAATTCGGATTAGCAGTGTAGTTATACTATTTAAATATTGTTTGTGTACATTTTCTTGTTATTTAATTAATGATAACATGTATCAACACTTGGACTAACAGTCGGATGGCGGTGCATAAATTAGAGTATACGTCACACGTGCGAGGCTTGTTGCTGCAAGCATGGCACTTCGAATACTCCCACTAGAAAAAATCGGGAGGAGTTGATGCATCAGGTGAGAGGTGGCCACAGTCCTTTAGAGTTCACTCGGTTACAAAAGAAAGGGGAAATTTCACGCATGCTCACACTAAACGTATGGTTTGTCCCTCCATCTTGTTAAAAGTCCCGCGTTGTGAAAGGGATGTCAGTTAATTGGTCCACAAATTGTCTGAATATGTTCACATGCAACGCCGAGTTTACTACGCTCTTGAGAAAAATGGGTTCAATTATTCTGGTTCGGGACACAGCACACCAAACAACATATTAAGGATATGATATGGTTTAGTCTAATTCAT
Organism: Macrothele yani; assembly: GCA_039090855.1. NCBI lineage: Eukaryota > Metazoa > Arthropoda > Arachnida > Araneae > Macrothelidae > Macrothele > Macrothele yani. The sequence continues at coordinate 41,237,346 of CM077019.1, forward strand.
GTGTTACCTGTAGCCCAGATGCGGGATTTTTGGGAATGAACTTACTAGTCCAAATGAGACCCTGCTTCGTTAGTGAAATCCAAAATGTTCGTAATTGCGAGTAAAAATGCCAGGAGCAAATGAGAATAAGACACACGCTTTTCGAGGTCCGGTTCTTGCAACTCTTGCACAGCTGTCACATGGCACGGCTGAAGTAACACATTCTTCGCGGCTCTTTGACAGGTGGAAACAGTATACACAGTTTCTTGTGACAAACGTCGTAGTGACTTCTTCGGAGATACCATTAGCCTGTGCTTCACCTCTTCGATCTTTTCTTAGGCTCAAAGAGAATGCCAAGCACCGTATTGGTTAAAACCCTGCCCCTGGTTTCAAATGTCTTCGCTAATCTGGCGATGCAAAGTTTGTCTGGTGCTTTTCCTCCCCAAACTTCTCCAGGAATTCACGGTGTGTTACCTTTATAGGCTTTGTTATTCATTAACTTTTCACAACAGATACCCTCCACGGTATACACAGCCATCCTGAATGGTGTTCAACGACACAATAAAACACGCATATTGGCCCCCGACAGAAGAATTGGCGTACCCGGGAATCTGGTGGGGATGACGTTACAATGAATCATCGCCATTTCAGAAAAATCAGTCCCGCGCATTTCTCAAGGTTCAGAGGGTCACTTGTAAACCAAACTTCGTGTTTCTATGTAGAGTGGAAAAAAAGCATAGTGGTTATTTGCGGGGGGAGGGGAAGGGGTGCTTGTGTAAAACCGTTTATATTGTCTACCACCTACGTAAACATCGTTGGAAACCTGGTACATATTTTCATTTCAACGGTATTCATCTCTGGTAGTGTTTTCTTTGAGCAGACAATGCGCCGTGCCACACTGCACGGATGTTTTGAGAATGGTTTGCGAAAGCATGAGGAAGACTTTCAAGTCTCTAATTTTCCCAGCCATCCATCCAATTGAGCATCTGTGATTTGTGTTGGAATATTAAATCCAATCTGCAGCGGTTCAAACACGTAACGTACAAGACGGAAAGGATCTCCTACTAAAGGGTTGGCACCAGATGCCCCATGACACCTTTATAAATATTGTAGCATGGGTGCCTCTCCGAGGGAAAATCTGTTTTAGGGGACACGTGGAGGACCAACAACATATTATGCTTTTGGTCATAATGTTTTGTCGTATTTATAGGACAGTATAAATAGAATATTATGATCACCAGTGTATTATTTTTTTTCTATTGGAGGTTTAAAGACCACCGCGAGTAACTCCGTCACCTATGAGCAGTCGCCCGTTCCTAATTTAAGGTCGCTGGTTCCAGGGAAGGGTGAGAGCCAGCGCCACAAGACAAACACAACATTCATGTAATACCGGGATTCAAACCCGGTTTCCTCCTGTACGTATGATCAGAAGCAATCGCTTAGACCACTGCTCTACCGATACGGCCCAGCATATTACGCTGGTAATCATAATGTATCGGTGTATTTACAGGATTCATATTTTATACATTTCATATAATAGTAAGACATTCGACGGATTAATATGTACAGTAACTTTGTGCAATTATAGAAGTCGCATGATAATACTCATATAAGGGCACAGACACAATGTAATGGAAGACCGTAATACGAAGGTAAAAATACTCACTGGGATAGCACAAAAGAGGAAGACAAAGAGAGGAAAAGAGGATATGAAACTGCCTACAAAGGACCACGACTGTCAGAAGTCGAGCACTGATTAATTAACATTAGAAAAACCAACAGACTTACACCGATGAAGCATTACATCATGACCGACCCCATCCTAGAGATATAATCGCGACTGAAGACCGAACGGTAGCGCAGGTGAAGTTCACAGACCAGTATATATACAATACAAGGACGTCCTTTCAGTTAGGAGTGAAAATGGGTAAAATGTTGCCGCCTTATCGGAGTTTGATAAAAAAAAACGAATTGTGATGACACGTCCCCTCGAAACTACGATTACGGAAACGGAGCGGCTTGTGTTATTTTCACGGGCCGCTGTAGTGAGTACGTATCAAAAGTGGTGCACATATGGCCAAATAACGAACCGTCGTCCAGCTGTGTCTCATTGGAAGCTCATTGATGCCAGGGGAGCGGCGACCGCTGATCATTTTTCACAGCGAACGTTGGGTCACAGTGCGACAAATCATCCCCAGCTACAAGTGTGCTGATCAGGGCAATGTGTCACAGCACACAGTTCATCGCAGCCTTCTGCGCATGTGCCTGAGTACTAGAAGACACAGCCGGGTCACCTTGCTCATTGCACGGCACCGCCAAGTACGCATAAAGTTGTCACAAGATCCTCTAGAGTAGGCCGTGGATGATTTGAAAAAATTGGCCTGGTTTCACGAATCAAGATTCCTGGTGCATCACGTAGACGGCCGAGCGCTGATACGCCGAATACCAACGGAAGCTATTGCACCTGGATGAACTGATGGTCGGAAAGAGGCCTGCGCCGACGGAAGCTATTGCACCTGGATGAACTGATGGTCGGAAAGAGGCCTGCGCCGACGGTATGATGGAGTGAGCGATGTTTTCTTGGGGCACTTTAAGCCACATTGTCCCAAGAGCACGCCAGCTGTCAGGTATCTGAACATCGTTGCGGATCAAGTTCACTCATTCATGGCAACTGTGTTTCCTGCGGGTGATGGCCATTACCAACAGGAAAATGCGCTATTCCCACTGCCAGAATCATAAAGGAGTGGTTCGAGGAACATGCTGGTGACTTTCGGTTAATGCCCTCGTCTCCAAATTTACATGACATGAACCCAATCAAACATTTGTGGTTCGACTGGGGAAATGCGGGTTCGCGCTAAATCACCAACACCCCGAATTGTACCAGAACTGGAGGACCTGCTGTTGACATTATAGTACCAAATATCCCAGGATACCTATCGCTACCGTGTCGATTCGATTCGTCGTCGTGTGACCGATGTTTCATGGGCTAAAGAGAATCCTACAGCTTATTACGTAAGTGTTGATAACGTAATGGTTCACCGGTGTATAAGACTCATGTTTTATAAGCTTTTTTTTTTTTTTTTTTTTTTTTTTTTTGATTGGAGGTTTAACGACCACCGTGAGCAACTCAATGGGCTATAAGTAGTCGCCCGTCCCTAATTTAGGGTCACTGGTTCCAGGGAAGGGAGAGAGCCAGTGCCGTAAGACAAACACAACACCCATGCCTCACCGGGATTCGAACCCGGACCCCAGACGGACGAATGATCAGAGGCCAGCGCCTTAGACCACTGCGCCACCTGGGCGGCATTTTTTTTATAAGCTTCATATAATAGTACCAGATTCGATGGATCAGTATGTACAGCAACGGTGTGCAAATATAGCGGTCGCTTGAAAACACTCATAAAAAGACACGGGCACGATGTAAAAGAGTATCGTAAGAAGAAGGTTAAAAAATTAACTGGGGTACTACAGAAGAAAAAAAGAATAAAGAGGGTATGAAGCACTGTACAATGTATGTGGTACGTTGTACATGTCAGGTACGTTGTACCACATACTGTCCGAAATTCAGCATCAGTTTATTAACTGTAGAAACACGCACAGACGTAGAACTAGACAAGACTTACTGTAAATGACAGAGTATACAATGACATATTCTAAACGTTTTTTTGTGCACTACAAATATCACATGGCATGCACAAAAAATGAAAACAGAAGTTATACAAAATAATTCCGTTTACCAAACATAAGAGATGTCACAGACATGTCCGACACTTACATAAAAAGACGCACATAGCCTTTCAAACGGTATAGACAAGCATGAGCAGTGCAATGGGCCGTACGGCAGAGCTCAGTGACTTTCAACTTGGAACGGTCATAGGATTCCACTTTAATAACAAAACAGTTTGGGAAATTTCTACCCTACTACATCAGTAATGATCAATTGTAAATGTTGTTACTGCGAAATGAAAACGACTAGGAGCAACAACAGGGATTCGAGACCTGGGAGGTCTCATACAATGAGAGAACTGGACGGCAGTGTACTGAAGCAGGTGGTACGAAAAAACGCATTTCCTCTGTTGCAACACTCAGCACTGAGTCCCAAAATGCCTTGGGGAGCAACGACGGTACCGTATCAGTTCACTGAGAGTTGAACAGAAAAGGATTTTGTGGCCGATAGCAGTACACGTACTAGAAGAACAGTGACAAGCATCAGTATGAGTGCTGTAAAGTTTGGCACCAGTGGACTCTTTAGGAGTGGAAGCCCTTTCTTTTGATTGAAAAATGACGCTTCACCACATGTCAGCCCAATGGACGAGTCAGGGTGTTGGGGATGGGAAGTCAACGCTACCTGTCATGTTGTGTTGTTCCAGATGTGAAGTGTTATGCCAGTTGTAAAGTGTTGTGTCAGTTGTGAAATGTTGTGCCAGCCGCAAAGTCACAATGCTCTGTGGGTGTCTCATGCTGTACATCATTTTGGCTCTGCTCCTTAGTTAGTCTGCACGAGAATTTAAAGGCTAATTCTTTAATGGGGTTCACGACATTTCTGCGTTCTCAATATTACGGCAAGAGCTCGTTGAAATCCCTTTCTTTTTCCGTTACAATAATATTCCCTTTCACAAAGCGGGCTGTACCGTACAGAAATTGTTTGATCAGATTGGAATGAAAAAAATTGATGGACCTAAACAGAGCAGCCAATCTCAACCCCATCTAATAATTTCGGAATAAATCCAAACGTGGAATACGATAGATTGTAGACCTGTCGACATTAGTGACAGACTTGACTAATGCTGTTGTGGCAGAATGAAAGGCATTTCCAGCAAAGAAGTCCCAACGTCCAGTGAAAAGCCTTCCGAGAAATGTAGTAGAAGCTGTGATAGCAGCAAAGGGTAGACCAATTCGATATTAATACCTTTCTTATCATAAGGAGTTTGTAGACAGGCAAGTGTCCTATGCAAAGTTTCAGCAGCAACGTAACAAAGTCTAGTGAAAAAAAATTCTCAACAGAGTGGTGGATGGGATAGCAGCAAAATAACCAACTCGATATTAAATCTTTTCCTATTACAGGTAGTTTGTGGATAAACAAGTATCCTATGTAAAGTGGCCGCAGCAACGTACCAAAATCCAGCCGAAAGCCTTCGCAAAAAGTTGAGGCTGAGACAGTATCAAAGGGTGGACCAACTTGATATTAAATCTTTTCCCGTTACAGGAAGTTTGTCTATAGGCAAGTGTCCTGTGCAAGGTTTCCTAAACAATGTACCAAAATCTAGTATAAAACCTTCCCAACAGAGTGGAGGCTTAGATAGCAGCAAAGGGTGGACCTACTAAATAATAAATATTTTCCTATTACAAGGAGTTTGTGGATAGAAAAGCGTCCGCAACGTTTTTAGTGCACTACAATTATCAAGTGACAAGCACAAAAAATGAAGGCAGAAGTTATACAAAATAATTCAGTTTACCACACATAACAGACGTTACAGACATGTCATACACATGCATAAAAAGACGCACACAGCGTGTCAAACATCATAGACAAGCATGAACAGTATAATGGTCCTTACGGTGGAGCTGAGCAACCTTCTATGTGGCACGGATATAAGATTCCAACTTAGTAACAAGACAGTTTGGAAAATGTCTACCCTACTACATCAATAATGGTCAATTGTAAATGTTGTTACTGTAAAATGAAAAGGCCTAGGAGCAACAATAGGGATTCGAGAACTGGAAAGTCACATAAAATGAGAGAGCTGGACGGCAGTGTACCGAAGCAGGAAGGTACGAATAAATCGCATGATCTCAGTAGTAACACTCAGCACTAAGTCCCAAAAGGAACTGCTCAGTCTCAATGAACTGCTATGCAACGCCAGTACCATAGCAGTTCATTGAGAACTGAATGGAAAACGTTTTCGTGGCCGACAGCCGTACACGTACCTAATATAACAAAAGTCAACGACAACCATTGGTTAGAGTGGTGTAATGTGTGGCGCTAGTGGACTCTGGAGGAGTGGAAACCCTTTCTTTGGATTGAAGAATGACGCATCATCAGATGACAGCCCAATGGACAACTCTGGGTATTGGGAACGCGATGTCAATGTTACCTGCCATATTGTGTTGTTCCAGATGGGAAGTGTCGTCCAGCTGTGAAGTGTGCCAGCTGTGAAGTGTTTTGCAAGATATCAAGTGTCATGCATGTTGTAAAGTGTTGTGTCAGTTGTGAAATGTTCTGCCAGCAGAGATGTTTTGAAAGGCAGTCAAAATGCTTTGTGGGTGTTTCATGTTGTACATCATTTTGGCCCAGCTCTTTAGTTAGTGTGCACGACAAGTTTAACACTCCTTCCTTAAAGGGGTTCACGACATTTCTGTGCTCCCAATATTACGGCAAGAGCTCGTTGAAATCCCTTTCGCTTTCCGTTACAATAATATTCATTTCACAAAACGGGCTCTACCGTACAGAAATTGTTTGATCAGATTGGTATGAAAACATTTGATAGACCTATACAGAGCAGCCAATCTCAACCCCAACTAATACCTTCGGAATAAATTTAAACGTCGAATACGAGAGAGTGTAAACCTCTCGACATTGGTGACATACTTGATTAACGCTGTTGTGGCAGAATGAAAGGCATTTCCAGCAAAGAAGTACCAACGTCCAGTGAAAAACCTTCCGATAAATGTAGTAGAAGCTGTGATAGCAGCAAAGGGTAGACCAATTCGATATTAATTCCTTTCCTATCATAAGGAGTTTGTAGACAGGCAAGTGTCCTATGCAAAGTTTCAGCAGCAACGGAACAAAATCTAGTGAAAACCTTCCCAAAATAGTGGAGGCTGACGTATCAGAAAAAGGTGGACCTATTAAATATTAATTCTTTTCCAATTAGAGGAAGTTTGCGGATAGGCAAGTGTGCAAAGCAAAGTGTCTACAGCAACGTACCAAAACCTAGTGGAAAAACTTCTCAACAGAGTGGTGGATGGGATAGCAGAAAAATGACCAACTCGATATTAAATCTTTTCCTATTACAGGGATGTTGTGGATAGGCAAGTGTCCTATGTAAAGTGGCCGCAGCAACGTACCAAAATCCAGCTGAAAGCCTTCACAAAAAGTGAAGGCTGAGACAGGATCAAAGGGTGGACCAACTCGATATTAAATCTTTTCTCGTTACAGGAAGTTTTTATATAGGCAAGTGTCCTGTGCAACGTGTCCTCAGCAATGAACCAAAATCTAGTATAAAACCTTCCCAACAGAGTGAAGGCTTAGATAGCAGCAAAGCGTGGACCTACTCAATAATAAATATTTTCTTATTGCAAGGAGTTTGCGGATAGGAAAGCGTCCTATGCAAAGAGTCCGCAGCAACGTACCAAAATCCAATGGAAATACTTCCCAAGGAGTGGAGGATGAAGTAGCAGCAAATGATGGACCAACTCCATATTAATACCTTCCTCTCATTAGGAATTTGTGTATAGGCCAGTGTGCTATACAAAGTTTCCACAGCAACGTACAAAAATGTAGTGGCTAGCCTTCCCAACAAAGTGACTGCTGAGATTGCAGGAAAGAGGGACCAACTCGATATTAAATATTTTCTAATTACAGGGAGTTTGTGGACAGGCAAGTGTACTGTGCAAATTGTCCTCAGCAATGTACCAAAGTCTAGCATAAAACTTTCCCAACAGATATGAGGCAGAGATAGCAAAGGGTGGAGCAATTCGATATTATATATTTCCCTATTAAAAGACGTTTGTGGAAAGGAAAGTGTCCTGTGTGAACTGTACTCAAGAATGTACCAAAATATAGTGTAAAACCTCTCCAACAGGGTGGAGCTTGAGATAGTAGCAAGGGATATTAATCAAACTCGATATTAAATCTTTTCCCATTACAGGAAGTATGTCTATAGGCAAGTGTCCTGTGCAAAGTGTCTTCAACAATGTACCAAAATCTAGCATAAAAGCTTCCCAACAGAGTGAAGGCAGAGATAGTAGCATAGGATGGACTCCTCCTGTACGAATGACCAGAAGCCATCCCTTACACCACTGCTCTACCGATACGGCCCAGCAAATTAGGCTGGTAGTCATAATGTATCGGTGTATTTACAGGATTAATGCTTTATACGCTTCATATAATAGTAACACATTCGACGGAATAATATGTACAGGAACTGTGTTCAAATATAGATGTCGCATGATAATACTCATATAAACACACAGACACAATGTAATAGAACACCGTAATACGAAGGTAAAAATATTCACTAGGCTAGCACAAAAAGAGGGAGACAAAGAGAGCAAAAAAGGATATGAAGCAGTGTACAAAACGCCACATACTGTCCGAAGAAGAGCACTGATTAATTAACATTAGAAAAACGCACAGAGAGACACTGATGAAAAATTACATTATGACCGACAACAGCCTAGAAATATAAGCGCTCCCCTGGAGACCGAAAGGTGGCGCAGATGAAGTTCACAGAGCAGTATCTATACAACCAGAGCACGGGCTTTCGGTTATTAGTGTTCGGAGTCAAAATGGGAAAAAAGTAGACGATTTGTCGGAATTTTATAAAAAAAAAATGTGACGGCACGGCGCCTCAGAACTATGATCACGGAAACGGCGAAGCTCGTGTGTTGTTCACGCGCAGCTGTAGTGAGTATGTATCCAAAGTGGTGAACACATGGCCAAACAACCAACCGTCGTCCAGCCGGGTCTCATTGGCAGCACATTGAAATCATCCCCAGATACAGCTGTGCTGAGTATAGCAATCCATCACAGTACAGAGTTCATCACAGCCTTTTGCGCGTGTTCCTCAGCAGCCGAAGACCCAGCCGGGTCCCCATGCTCATTGCTCGTCATCGCCAAGTACGCATAAAGTAGGCCAAAGAACTTCAAGTGTGGGTCGTTGATGATTTAGAAAAAATCGCCTAGTTTCACGAATCCAGATTCCTGGTACATCACGTAGACGGCCAAGCGCTGATACGCAGATTACCGACGGAAGTTATGCACTTGAATGAAGTGTTGGTCGGAAAGAGGCCTGAGGCGACGGTGTTATGCTGTGAGCGATGTTTTCTTGGGATACCTTAAGCCACATTATCCCAAGAGCACAATCCCTGACAGCTGCCAGGTTTCTGAACATCGTTGCGGACCAAGTCCACTCATTCATGGCAACCGTGTTTGCCTTCTGGTAATGGCCATTACTGACAAAAAAATACGGGTTCGCGCTAAATAGTCACCACCCAGAACTGTACCAGAACTGGAAGACCTTCTATTGGCATTATAGTACAAGATATCCCAGGATAACTATCGCTACATCGTCGAGTCAATTCGTTCTCGTGTGGCCGCTGTTTCGTGGGCTAAACGGAATCCTACAGCAGATTAGTTAGGTGTTGATAATGCAATGGCTCATAAGTATATAGGACTCATGTTTTATAAGCTTCATATAATAGTAACACATTTGATGGATCAATATGTACAGCAACGGTGTGCAAATATAGCGTTCGGTTAAAAACACTCGTAAAAAGACACGGGCACGATGTAAAGGAATATCGTAATACGAAGGTAAAAAGATTCACTGGGCTACCCTAGAATAAAAAGAGATTAAAGATCGTATGAAGCACTGTACAAGGTATGTGGCACGTTGTACCTGTCAAGTACGTTATACCACACACTGTCCGAAATCCAAAACCAATGTTCTAATTTTAGAACAACACACAGACATTGAACTAGACAAAAATACCTACTATAAATGACATAATATACAGTGACATGTTCTAAACGTTTTTAGTGCACTACAAATATCGAGTGACATGCACCAAAAACGAAGGCAGAAGTTATACGAAATACTTCAGTTTACCACACATAACAGACGTTACAGACATGTCCGACACATGAATAAAAAGACGCACATAGCGTGTCAAACGTCATAGATGAGCATGAGCAGTGGAATGGGCCGTACGGCAGAGCTCAGTGACTTTCAACGTGGCACAGTCATGGAATACCACCTTAGCAACAAATCAGTTCATTGACAAGCATGAACAGTAGAATGGTCCGTACGGTAGAGCTGAGCGACCTTCTATGTAGCACGGACATAAGATTCCACCTTAGTAACAAGAAAGTTTGGGAAATGTCTACCCTACTGCATCAGTAATGATCAATTGTAAATGTTATTACTGTAAAATGGAAGCGCCTAGGAGCAACAACAGGGATTCGAGACCTGGGAAGTCACACAAAATGAGAGAGATGGACGGCAGTGTACCGAAGCAGGAAGGTACGAATGAACCGCATGACCTCAGTAGCAACACTCAGCACTAAGTCCCAAAAGAAACTGCTCAGTCTCAATGAACTGCTAATTAACGCCAGTTATATAGTAGTTTCTTTGAGAGCTGAATATAAAACTTTTCTTGATCAACAGCCGTACACATACCTAACATCACGAAAGTCAACGACAAGTTGGACTGGTGAAATGTGTGGCGCTTGTGGACTATGGAGGAGTGGAAACCCTTTTTTGGGATTGAAGAATGACGCTTCATCAGATGACAGCCCAATGGACAAGTCTCGGTGTTTGGGACGCGAGGTCAACGCTACCTGCCATATTGTGTTGTTCTAGATGAGAAGTGTTTTGCGAGATATCAAGTGTCATGCAAGTTGTAAAGTGTTTTGTCAGTTGTGAACTGTTGTGCTAGCAGAGATGTTTTGAGAGGCAGTCGAAATGATCTGGGGGTGTTTCATGTCGTACATCATTTTGGCTCGGCTATTTAGTTAGTGTGCCCGAGAACGTCCAGTAAAAAGCCTTCCGAGAAATTTAGTGGAAGCTGTGATAGCACCAAAGGGTAGACCAATTTGATATTAATACCTTTCCTATCATAAAGAGTGTGTAGACAGGCAAGTGTCCTATGCAAAGTTTCAGCAGCAACGTACCAAAATCCAGTGAAAATCTTCTCCTCAAGAGTGGAGGCTGACATATCCTTAAAGGATGAACCTATTAAATATTAATTATTTTCTAATTTTACAGGAAGTTTGTGGATAGGCAAGAGTCATAAGCGAAGTATCTACAGCAACGTACCAAAGTCTAGTGGAAAAACTTCTCAACAGAGTGGTGGATGGGATAGCAGCAAAATGACCAACTCGATATTAAATCTTTTCCTATTACAGGGAATTTGTGGATAGGCAAGTGTCCTAGGTAAAATGGCCGCAGCAACGTACCAAAATCCAGCCGAAAGCTTTCACAAAACGTGGAGGCTGAGTGGAGGCTAAAGTAGCAGCAAATGATGGACCAACTCCATATTAATACCTTCCTCTCATTAGGATTTTGTGTATACGCCAGTGTCCTATACAAAGTTTCCACAGCAACGTACAAAAATGTAGTGGCTAGCCTTCCCAACAAAGTGACTGCTGAGATTGCAGGAAACGCTGACCAACTCGATATTAAAAATTTTCTTATTACAGGGAGTTTGTGGACAGGCAAGTGTACTGTGCAAATTGTCCTCAGCAATGTACCAAAGTCTAGCATAAAACTTTCCCAACAGAGATGAGGCAGAGATAGTAGCAAAGGGTGGAACAATTCGATATTATATCTTTCCCTATTACAAATATTAAATATTTTCCTGTTGCAAGGATTTAGTGGATAGGAAAGTGTCGTGTGTGAACTGTACTCAGGAATGTGTCAAAATGTAGCCAAAAACCTCTCCAACAGGGTGAAGGTTGAATTAGTAGCAAGGGATATTAATCAAACTCGATATTAAATCTTTTTCTAGTACAGGGAGTTTGCAGATATTCAAGTGTCCTGTGTACAGTGTCTTCAACAATGTACCAAAATCTAGTGTAGAACCTCCCCAACAGAGTGGAGGTTGAGTTGGTCGTAAATGGATATTAAATTCTTTGTAAAACCTCCCCAACAGAGTGGAGGCAGAGATAGTAGCAGAGGGTGGACCAATTCGTTAATATATCTTTTTCTATTACAAGAAGTGTGTGGATATGCAAGTGTCCTGCGGAAAGTGTCCTCAGCAATGTACCAAAATCTAGCATAAAAGCTTCCCAACAGAGTGAAGGCAGAGATAGTGGCATAGGATGGACTCCTCCTGTACGAATGACCAGAAGCCATCCCTTACATCACTGCTCTACCGATACGGGCCAGCAAATTATGCTGGTAGTCATAATGTATCGGTGTATTTACAGGATTAATGTTTTATACGCTTCATATAACAGTAACACATTCGACGGAATAATATGTACAGGAACTGTGTTCAAATATAGAACTCGCATGATAATACTCATATAAACACACAGACACAATGTAATAGAATACCGTAATACGAAGGTAAGAATATTCACTGGGCTAACACAAAAGAGGGAGACATAGAGAGCAAAAAAGGATATGAAGCACTGTACAAAACGCCACATACTGTCCGAAGAAGAGCACTGATTAATTAACATTAGAAAAACGCACAGAGAGACACTGATGAAAAATTACATTATGACCGACAACAGCCTAGAAATATAAGCGCTCGCCTGGAGACCGAAAGGTGGCGCAGATGAAGTTCACAGAGCAGTATCTATACAACCAGAGCACGGGCTTTCGGTTATTAGTGTTCGGAGTCAAAATGGGAAAAAAGTAGACGATTTGTCGGAATTTTATAAAAAAAAAAAAAATGTGACGGCACGGCGCCTCAGAACTATGATCACGGAAACGGCGAAGCTCGTGTGTTGTTCACGCGCAGCTGTAGTGAGTATGTATCCAAAGTGGTGAACACATGGCCAAACAACCAACCGTCGTCCAGCCGGGTCTCATTGGCAGCACATTGAAATCATCCCCAGATACAGCTGTGCTGAATATAGCAATCCATCACAGTACAGAGTTCATCACAGCCTTTTGCGCGTGTTCCTCAGCAGCCGAAGACCCAGCCGGGTCCCCATGCTCATTGCTCGTCATCTCCAAGTACGCATAAAATAGGCCAAAGAACTTCAAGTGTGGGTCGTTGATGATTTAGAAAAAATCGCCTAGTTTCACGAATCAAGATTCCTGGTACATCACGTAGACGGCCAAGCGCTGATACGCAGATTACCGACGGAAGTTATGGCACTTGAATGAAGTGTTGGTCGGAAAGAGGCCTGAGGCGACGGTGTTATGCTGTGAGCGATGTTTTCTTGGGATACCTTAAGCCACATTATCCCAAGAGCACAATCCCTGACAGCTGCCAGGTTTCTGAACATCGTTGCGGACCAAGTCCACTCATTCATGGCAACCGTGTTTGCCTTCTGGTAATGGCCATTACTGACAAGAAATACGGGTTCGGGCTAAATAGTCACCACCCCAAACTGTACCAGAACTGGAAGACGTTCTGTTGGCATTATAGTACAAGATATCCCAGGATAACTATCGCTACATCGTGGAGTCAATTCGTTCTCGTGTGGCCGCTGTTTCGTGGGCTAAACGGAATCCTACAGCAGATTAGTTAGGTGTTGATAATGCAATGGCTCATCAGTATATAGGACTCATGTTTTATAAGCTTCATATAATAGTAACACATTTGATGGATCAATATGTACAGCAACGGTGTGCAAATATAGCGTTCGGTTAAAAACACTCGTAAAAAGACACGGGCACGATGTAAAGGAATATCGTAATACGAAGGTAAGAAGATTCACTGGGCTACCCTAGAATAAAAAGAGATTAAAGATCGTATGAAGCACTGTACAATGTATGTGGTACGTTGTACCTGTCAAGTACGTTATACCACACACTGTCCGAAATCCAAAACCAATGTTCTAATTTTAGAACAACACACAGACATTGAACTAGACAAAAATACCTACTATAAATGACATAATATACAGTGACATGTTCTAAACGTTTTTAGTGCACTACAAATATCGAGTGACATGCACCAAAAACGAAGGCAGAAGTTATACGAAAGATTTCAGTTTACCACACATAACAGACGTTACAGACATGTCCGACACATGAATAAAAAGACGCACATAGCGTGTCAAACGTCATAGATGAGCATGAGCAGTGGAATGGGCCGTACGGCAGAGCTCAGTGACTTTCAACGTGGCACAGTCATGGAATGCCATCTTAGCAACAAATGAGTTCATTGACAAGCATGAACAGTAGAATGGTCCGTACGGTAGAGCTGAGCGACCTTCTATGTAGCACGGACATAAGATTCCACCTTAGTAACAAGAAAGTTTAGGAAATGTCTACCCTACTACATCAGTAATGATCAATTGTAAATGTTATTACTGTAAAATGGAAACGCCTAGGAGCAACAACAGGGATTCGAGACCTGGGAAGTCACTTAAAATGAGAGAGCTAGACGGCAGTGTACCGAAGCAGGAAGGTACGAATGAACCGCATGACCTCAGTAGCAACACTCAGCACTAAATCCCAAAAGAAATTGCTCAGTCTCAATGAACTGCTAATTAACGCCAGTTATATAGTAGTTTCTTTGAGAGCTGAATATAAAACTTTCCTTGATCAACAGCCGTACACGTACCTAACATCACGAAAGTCAACGACAAGCATCGGTTGGACTGGTGAAATATTTGGCGCTTGTGGACTATGGAGGAGTGGAAACCCTTTCTTTGGGATTGAAGAATGACGCTTCATCAGATGACAGCCCAATGGACAAATCTGGGTGTTTGGGACGCGAGGTCAACGCTACCTGCCATATTGTGTTGTTCTAGATGAGAAGTGTTTTGCGAGATATCAAGTGTCATGCAAGTTGTAAAGTGTTTTGTCAGTTGTGAACTGTTGTGCTAGCAGAGATGTTTTGAGAGGCAGTCAAAATGATCTGGGGGTGTTTCATGTCGTACATCATTTTGGCTCGGCTATTTAGTTAGTGTGCCCGAGAACGTCCAGTAAAAAGCCTTCCGAGAAATTTAGTGGAAGCTGTGATAGCACCAAAGGGTAGACCAATTTGATATTAATACCTTTCCTATCATAAAGAGTGTGTAGACAGGCAAGTGTCCTATGCAAAGTTTCAGCAGCAACGTACCAAAATCCAGTGGAAATACTTCCCAAGGAGTGGAGGCTGAAGTAGCAGCAAATGATGGACCAACTCCATATTAATACCTTCCTCTCATTAGGATTTTGTGTATACGCCAGTGTCCTATACAAAGTTTCCACAGCAACGTACAAAAATGTAGTGGCTAGCCTTCCCAACAAAGTGACTGCTGAGATTGCAGGAAAGGGGGACCAACTGGATATTAAAAATTTTCTAATTACAGGGAGTTTGTGGACAGGCAAGTGTACTGTGCAAATTGTCCTCAGCAATGTACCAAAGTCTAGCATAAAACTTTCCCAACAGAGATGAGGCAGAGATAGTAGCAAAGGGTGGACCAAATTCGATATTAATATCTTTCCTATCGTAAAGAGTTTGTGGACAGGCAAGTGTCGTGTGCAAAGTGTCAGCAGCAATGTACCAAAATGTAGTGTAAAACTTTCCCAACAGAGTTGAAGGTTGAATTAGTAGCAAGGGATATTAATCAAACTCGATATTAAATCTTTTTCTAGTACAAGGAGTTTGTGGATAGGCAAGTGTCCTGTGTACAGTGTCTTCAACAATGTACCAAAGTCTAGCATAAATCCTTCCCAACAGAGTGGAGGCAGAGATAGTAGCAGAGGGTGGACCAATTCGTTAATATATCTTTCTCTATTACAAGAAGTGTGTGGATATGCAAGTGTCCTGCGGAAAGTGTCCTCAGCAATGTACCAAAATCTAGCATAAAAGCTTCCCAACAGAGTGAAGGCAGAGATAGTGGCATAGGATGGACTCCTCCTGTACGAATGACCAGAAGCCATCCCTTACATCACTGCTCTACCGATACGGCCCAGCAAATTATGCTGGTAGTCATAATGTATCGGTGTATTTACAGGATTAATGTTTTATACGCTTCATATAACAGTAACACATTCGACGGAATAATATGTACAGGAACTGTGTTCAAATATAGAACTCACATGATAATACTCATATAAACACACAGACACAATGTAATAGAATACCGTAATACGAAGGTAAGAATATTCACTGGGCTAACACAAAAGAGGGAGACATAGAGAGTAAAAAAGGATATGAAGCACTGTACAAAACGCCACATACTGTCCGAAGAAGAGCACTGATTAATTAACATTAGAAAAACGCACAGAGTTACACTGATGAAAAATTACATTATGACAGACAACAGCCTAGAGATATAAGCGCGCCTGGAGGCCGAACGGTGGCGCAGATGAAGTTCACAGATCAGTATCTATACAACCAGAGGACGGGCGTTTGGTTATTAGAGTGTTCGGAGTCAAAATGGGAAAAACGTAGACGATTTGTCGGAATTTTATAAAAAAACAAACAAAATGTGACGACTCGGCGCCTCAGAACTACGATCACGGAAACGGCGAAGCTCGTGTGTTTTTCACGTGCAGATGTAGTGAGTATGTATCCAAAGAGGTGAACATATGGCCAAACAACCAACCGTCGTCCAGCCGGGTCTCATTGGCAGCACATTGAAATCATCCCTAGATACAGCTGTGCTGAGTATAGCAATCCATCACAGTACAGAGTTCATCACAGCCTTTTGCGCGTGTTCCTCAGCAGCCGAAGACCCAGCCGGGTCCCCATGCTCATTGCTCGTCATCGCCAAGTACGCATAAAGTGGTCCAAAGGACATCAAGGGTGGGTCGTTGATGATTTAGAAAAAATCGCCTAGTTTCACGAATCCAGATTCCTGGTGAATCACGTAGACGGCCAAGCGCTGATACGCAGATTACCGACGGAAGTTATGGCACTTGAATGAAGTGTTGGTCGGAAAGAGGCCTGAGGTGACGGTGTTATGCTGTGAGCGATGTTTTCTTGGGTTACCTTAAGCCACATTATGCCAAAAGCACAATTCCTGACAGCTGCCAGGTTTCTGAACATTGTTGCGGACCAAGCTCACTCATTCATGGCAACCGTGTTTGGCTTCTGGTAATAGCCATTACTGACAAGAAATACGGGTTCGGGCTAAATAGTCACCACCCCGAACTGTACCAGAACTGGAAGACGTTCTGTTGGCATTATAGTACAAGATATCCCAGGATAACTATCGCTACATCGTCGAGTCAGTTCGTTCTCGTGTGGCCGCTGTTTCGTGGGGTAAATGGAATCCTACAGCATATTAGTTAGGTGTTGATAATGCAATGGCTCATCAGTATATAGGACTCATGTTTTATAAGCTTCATGTAATAGTAACACATTTGATGGATCAATATGTACAGCAACGGTGTGCAAATATAGCGTTCGGTTAAAAACACTCGTAAAAAGACACGGGCACGATGTAAAGGAATATCGTAATACCAAGGTAAGAAGAGTCACTGGGCTACCACAGAAGAGAAAGAGATTAAAGATCGTATGAAGCACTGTACAATGTATGTGGTACGTTGTACCTGTCAGGTACGTTATACCACACACTGTCCGAAATCCAAAACCAATGTTCTAATTTTAGAACAACACACAGACATAGAACTAGACAAAAATACCTACTATAAATGACAGAATATACAGTGACATGTTCTAAACGTTTTTAGTGCACTACAAATGTCGAGTGACATGCACCAAAAACTAGGGCAGAAGTTATACAAAAGATTTCAGTTTACCACACATAACAGACGATACAGACATGCCCGACACATGAATAAAAAGACGCACATAGCGTGTCAAACGTCATAGATAAGCATAAGCAGTGGAATGGGCCGTACGGCAGAGCTCAGTGACTTTCAACGTGGCACGGTCATGGAATACCACCTTAGCAACAAATGAGTTCATAGACAAGCATGAACAGTAGAATGGTCCGTACGGTAGAGCTGAGCGACCTTCTATGTAGCACGGACATAAGATTCCACCTTAGTAACAAGAAAGTTTGGGAAATGTCTACCCTACTGCATCAGTAATGATCAATTGTAAATGTTATTACTGTAAAATGGAAGCGCCTAGGAGCAACAACAGGGATTCGAGACCTGGGAAGTCACACAAAATGAGAGAGATGGACGGCAGTGTACCGAAGCAGGAAGGTACGAATGAACCGCATGACCTCAGTAGCAACACTCAGCACTAAGTCCCAAAAGAAACTGCTCAGTCTCAATGAACTGCTAATTAACGCCAGTTATATAGTAGTTTCTTTGAGAGCTGAATATAAAACTTTTCTTGATCAACAGCCGTACACATACCTAACATCACGAAAGTCAACGACAAGCATCGGTTGGACTGGTGAAATGTGTGGCGCTTGTGGACTATGGAGGAGTGGAGACCCTTTTTTTTGGATTGAAGAATGACGCTTCATCAGATGACAGCCCAATGGACAAGTCTCGGTGTTTGGGACGCGAGGTCAACGCTACCTGCCATATTGTGTTGTTCTAGATGAGAAATGTTTTGCGAGATATCAAGTGTCATGCAAGTTGTAAAGTGTTTTGTCAGTTGTGAACTGTTGTGCTAGCAGAGATGTTTTGAGAGGCAGTCGAAATGATCTGGGGGTGTTTAATGTCGTACATCATTTTGGCTCGGCTATTTAGTTAGTGTGCCCGAGAACGTCCAGTGAAAAGCCTTCCGAGAAATGTAGTAGAAGCTGTGATAGCAGCAAAGGGTAGACCAATTCGATATTAATACCTTTCCTATCATAAGGAGTTTGTAGACAGGCAAGTGTCCTATGCAAAGTTTCAGCAGCAACGGAACAAAATCTAGTGAAAATCTTCCCTCAAGAGTGGAGGCTGACATATCCTTAAAGGATGAACCTATTAAATATTAATTATTTTCTAATTTTACAGGAAGTTTGTGGATAGGCAAGAGTCATAAGCGAAGTATCTACAGCAACGTACCAAAGTCTAGTGGAAAAACTTCTCAACAGAGTGGTGGATGGGATAGCAGCAAAATGACCAACTCGATATTAAATCTTTTCCTATTACAGGGAATTTGTGGATAGGCAAGTGTCCTAGGTAAAATGGCCGCAGCAACGTACCAAAATCCAGCCGAAAGCTTTCACAAAACGTGGAGGCTGAGTGGAGGCTAAAGTAGCAGCAAATGACGGACCAACTCCATGTAAATACCTTCCTGTCACAAGGATTTTGTGTATACGCCAGTGTCCTATACAAAGTTTCAGCAGCAATGTTCGAAAATGTAGTGGCTATCCTTCCCAACAGAGTGACTACGGAGATTGCAGCAAACGCTGACCAACTCGATATTAAATATTTTCTTATTACAGGGAGTTTGTGGATAGGCAAGTGTACTGTACAAAATGTCCTCAGCAATGTACCAAAGTCTAGCATAAAACCTTCCCAACAGAGATGAGACAGCGATAATAGCAAAGGGTGGACAAATTCGATATTATATCTTTCTTTTTACAAATATTAAATATTTTCCTGTTGCAAGGACGTTTAGTGGATAGGCATGTTTCCTGTGCAAAGTGTTCTCAGCAATGTGTCAAAGTCTAGCCAAAAACCTTACCAACAGAGATGAGGCTGATATAGTAGCAAGAGATGGACCATTTAGATATTATATCTTTCCCTATTACAAGAAGTTTGTGGATAGGCAAGTGTCCTGCGGGAAGTGTACTCAAGAATGTACCAAAATCTAGTGTAGAACCTCCCCAACAGAGTGGAGGTTGAGTTGGTCGTAAATGGATATTAAATCTTTGTAAAACCTCCCCAACAGAGTGGAGGTTGAGATAGTAGCAAGGGATATTAATCCAACTCGATATTAAATCTTTTTCTAGTACAGGAAGTTTGCAGATATTCAAGTGTCCTGTATACAGTGTCTTCAACAATGTACCAAATTCTAGCATAAAACCTTCCCAACAGAGTGCAGGCAGAGATAGTAGCATAGGATGTACTCCTCCTGTACAAATGATCAGAAGCCATCCCGTATACCACTGCTTTTGCCGATACGGCCCAGCATGTTAGGCTAGTAGTCATAATGAATCTGAGTATTTACAGGATTAATGTTTTATACACTTCATATAATAGTAACACATTCGACGGATTAATAAGTACAGCAACTGTGCCCAAATGTAGAATTCGCATGATAATACTCATATAAACACACAGACACAATGTAATAGAATACCGTAGTACGAAGGTAAAAATATTCACTGGGCTAGCACAAAAGAGGGAGACATAGAGAGCAAAAAGGATATGAAGCACTGTACAAAATATCAGATACTGTCCGAAGAACAGCACTGATGAATTAACATTAGAAAAACGCACAGAGTTACACTGATGAAAAATTACATTATGACCGAGCCCAGCCTAGAGATATAAACACGCCTGGAGACTGAACGTGGGCGCAGGTGAAGTTCACAGAGCAGTATATATACAACCAGATGCAATGTGACACAGCACACGGTTCATCGCAGACTTTTGCGCATGTGCCTCAGAAGCCGAAGACCCAGCCGGGTCCTCATGCTCACTGAACGTCATCCCCAAGTACGCATGAAGTGGGCCAAAGATAATCAAGTGTGGGTCACTGATGATTTAGAAAAAATGGCCTAGTTTCACAAATCAATATTCCTGGTGCTTCACGTAGACGGCCGTGCTCTGATACGCAGATTACCGACAGAGGCTATGGCACTTGAATGAACTGTTGGTCAGAAAGATGCCTGCGGCGACGGTGCTATGCTGTAAGCGATGTTATTTTGGGACACTTTAAGCCACATTATCCCAAGAGCACAATTCATGACGGTTGCCAGGTTTCTGAACATCGTTGCGGACCAAGCTCACTCATTCATCGCAACCGTGTTTGCTTTCTGGTGATGGCCATTTCCGACAGGAAATACAGGTTCGCGCGAAATAGTCACCACCCCGAACTGTACCAGAACTGGAAGACCTTCTATTGGCATTATAATAAAAGATATCCCACGATAACTATCGCTACATCGTCGATTCAATTCGTCCTCGTGTGGCCGCTGTTTCGTGGGCTAAATGGAATCCTACAGCATATTAGTTAGGTGTTGATAATGCAATGGCTCATCAGTATATAGGACTCATGTTTTATAAGCTTCATATAATAGTAACACATTTGATGGATCAATATGTACAGCAACGGTGTGCAAATATAGCGTTCGGTTAAAAACACTCGTAAAAAGACACGGGCACGATGTAAAGGAATATCGTAATACGAAGGTAAAAAGATTAACTGGGCTAGCAGAGAAGCGAAAGAGATTAAAGATCGTATGAAGCACTGTACAATGTATGTGGTTGGTTGTACCTGTCAGGTACGTTGTACCACACACTGTCCGAAATCCAAAACCAATGTTCTAATTTTAGAACAACACACAGACATAGAACTAGACAAAAAGACCTACTATAAATGACATGTTCTAAACGTTTTGAGTGCACTGCAAATATCAAATGACATGCACCAAAAATGAAGGCAGAAGTTATACAAAATACTTCAGTTTACCACACATAACAGACGTTACAGACACGTCCGACACATGCATAAAAAGACGCACATAGCGTGTCAAACGTCATAGATGAGCATGAGCAGTGGATTGGGCCGTACGGCAGAGCTCAGTGACTTTCAACGTGGCACGGTCACGGAATGCCACCTTAGCAACAAATGAGTTCATAGACAAGCATGAACAGTAGAATGGCCCGTACGGTACAGCTGAGCGACCTTCTATCTGTCACGGACATAAGATTCCACCTTAGTAACAAGAAAGTTTGGGAAATGTCTACCCTACTGCATCAGTAATGATCAATTGTAAATGTGTTTACTGTAAAATGGAAACGCCTAGGAGCAACAACAGGGATTCGAGACCTGGGAGGTCACAAAAAATAAGAGAGCTGGACGGTAATGTACCGAAGAAGGAAAGTACGAATGAACCGCATGACCTCAGTAACAACACTGAGCACTAAGTCGCAAAACGAACTGCTCAGTCTCAATGAACTGCTACGCAACGCCAGTACCATAACAGTTCATTGAGATCTGAATGGAAAACGTTTTCGTGGCCGACAGAAGTACATGTACCTAACATAACAAAAGTCAACGACAAGCATCGGTTAGAGTGGTGTAATGTTTGGCGCTAGTGGACTCTGGAGGAGTGGAAACCCTTTCTTTGGATTGAAGAATGACGCATCATCAGATGACAGCCCAATGGACAACTCTGGGTATTGGGGACGCAAGGTCAACGCTACCTGCCATATTGTGTTGTTCCACATGGGAAGTGTCTTCCACCTGTGGAGTGTTTTGCGAGATATCAAGTGCCCTGCAAGTTGTAAAGTGTTGTGTCAGCGGTGAAATGTTATGCCAGCAGAGATGTTTTGAGAGGCAGTCAAAATTCTCTATGGGTGTTTCACGTCGTACATCGATTTGGCCCGGCTCCTTAGTTAGAGTCCATGAGAATTGTAACGCTCCTTCCTTAATGGCATTTTTGACAATTCTGTGCTCCCAACATTACGGCAAGAGCTCGGTGAAATCCCTTTCGTTTTCCGTTACAATAATATTTCCTTTCACAAAGCGGGCTCTACCGAACAGAAATTGTTTGATGAGATTGGAATGAAAGAAGGTGATGAGCCTAAGCACAGCAGCCAATCTCAACCACATCTAATAATTTCGGAATAAATCCAAACGTGGAATACGATAGAGTGTAGACCTGTCGACATTAGTGACAGACTTGATTAATGCTGTTGTGGCAGAATGAAAGGCATTTCCAACAAAGAAGTACCAACGTCCAGTGAAAAGCCTTCCGAGAAATGTATTAGAAGCTGTGATAGCAGCAAAGGGTAGACCAATTCGATATTAATTCCTTTCCTATCATAAGGAGTTTGTAGACAGGCAAGTGTTCTATGCAAAGTTTCAGCAGCAACGGAACAAAATCTAGTGAAAACCTTCCCAAAAGAGTGGAGGCTGACATATCAGCAAAGGGTGGACCTATTAAATATTAATTATTTTCCAATTAGAGGAAGTTTGTGAATAGGCAAGTGTCTTAAGCGAAGTGTCTACAGCAACATAACAAAGTCTAGTGAAAAAACTTCTCAACAAAGTGGTGGATGGGATAGCAGCAAAATGACCAACTCGATATTAAATCTTTTCCTATTACAGGTAGTTTGTGGATAGACAAGTATCCTATGTAAAGTGGCCGCAGCAACGTACCAAAATCCAGCCGAAAGCATTCACAAAAAGTTGAGGCTGAGACAGTATCAAAGGGTGGACCAACTTGATATTAAATCTTTTCCCGTTACAGGAAGTTTGTCTATAGGCAAGTGTCCTGTGCAAGGTTTCCTAAACAATGTACCAAAATCTAGTATAAAACCTTCCCAACAGAGTGGAGGCTTAGATAGCAGCAAAGGGTGGACCTACTAAATAAAAAATATTTTCCTATTACAAGGAGTTTGTGGATAGAAAAGCGTCCCATGTAAAGTGTCCGCAACGTTTTTAGTGCACTGCAATTATCAAGTGACAAGCACAAAAAATGGAGGCAGAAGGTATACAAAATAATTCGGTTTACCACACATAACAGACGTTACAGACATGTCATACACATGCATAAAAAGACGCACACAGCGTGTCAAACGTCATAGATAAGCATGAGCAGTGGAATGGGCGGTACGGCAGAGCTCAGTGACTTTCAACGTGGCACAGTCATGGAATGCCACCTTAGGAAGAAATCAGTTCATAGACAAGCATGAACAGTATATTGGTTATTACGGTGGAGCTGAGCAACCTTCTATATGGCACGGATATAAGATTCCATCTTAGTAACAAGAAAGTTTGAGAAATGTTTACGCTACTACATCAATAATGGTCATTTATAAATGTTGTTAGTGTAAAATGAAAAACGCCTAGGAGCAACAACAGGGATTCGAGACCTGGGAAGTCACATAAAATGAGAGAGCTGGACGGCAGTGTACCGAAGCAGAAAGGTACGAATAAATCGCATGATCTCAGTAGCAACACTCAGCACTAAGTCCCAAAACGAACTGCTCAGTCTCAATGTACTGCTACGCAACTCCAGTACCATAGCAGTTCATTTAGAGCTGAATAGAAAACGATTTCGAGGCCAACAGCCGTACACGTACCTAACATAACGAAAGTCAACGACAACCATCAGTTAGAGTGGTGAAATGTGTGGCGCTAGTGGACTCTGGAGGAGTGGAAACCCTTTCTTTGGATTGAAGAATGACGCTTCAGCAGATGACAGCCCAATGGACAACTCTGGGTGTTTGGGGCGCGAAGTCAATGCTACGTGCCATATTGTGTTGTTCCAGATGGGAAGTGTCGTCCAGCTGTGAAGTGTTTTGCAAGATATCAAGTGCCATGCATGTTGTAATGTGTTGTGTCAGTTGTGAAATGTTGTGCCAGCAGAGATGTTTTGAAAGGCAGTCAAAATGCTTTGTGGGTGTTTCATGTTGTACATCATTTTGGCCCAGCTCTTTAGTTAGTGTGCACGAGAAGTTTAACACTCGTTCCTTAATGGGGTTCACGACATTTCTGTGCTCTCAATATTACGGCAACAGCTCGTTGAAATCCCTTTCGCTTTCCGTTACAATAATATTCATTTCACAAAACGGGCTCTACCGTACAGAAATTGTTTGATCAGATTGGTATGAAAAAATTTGATTGACCTATACAGAGCAGCCAATTTCAGCCCCATCTAATACCTTCGGAATAAATCTAAACGTCGACTACGAGAGAGTGTAAACCTCTCGACATTGGTGACATACTTGATTAACACTGTTGTGGCAGAATGAAAGGCATTTCCAGCAAAGAAGTACCAACGTCCAGTGAATAGCCTTCCGAGAAATGTATTAGAACCTGTGATAGCAGCAAAGGGTAGACCAATTCGATATTAATTCCTTTCCTATCATAAGGAGTTTGTAGACAGGCAAGTGTCCTATGCAAAGTTTCAGCAGCAACGGAACAAAATCTAGTGAAAACCTTCCCAAAATAGGGGAGGCTGTCATATCAGCAAAGGGTGGACCTATTAAATATTAATACTTTTCCAATTAGAGGAAGTTTGCGGATAGGCAATTGTCCTAAGCGAAGTGTCTACAGCAACGTACCAAAACCTAGTGGAAAAACTTCTCAACAGAGTGGTGGATGGGATAGCAGAAAAATGACCAACTCGATATTAAATCTTTTCCTATTACAGGGATGTTGTGGATAAGCAAGTGTCCTATGTAAAGTGGCCGCAGCAACGTACCAAAATAAAGCCGAAAGCCTTCACAAAAAGTGAAGGCTGACACAGGATCAAAGGGTGGACCAACTCGATATTAAATCTTTTCTCGTTACAGGAAGTTTGTATATAGGCAAGTGTCCTTGGCAATGTGTCCTCAGCAATGAACCAAAATCTAGTATAAAACCTTCCCAACATAGTGAAGGCTTAGATAGCAGCAAAGGGTGGACCTACTCAATAATAAATATTTTCTTATTACAAGGAGTTTGCGGATAGGAAAGCGTCCTATGCAAAGTGTCCGCAGCAACGTACCAAAATCCAGTGGAAATACTTCCCAAGGAGTGGAAGCTGAAGTAGCAGCAAATGATGGACCAACTCCATATTAATACCTTCCTCTCATTAGGAATTTGTGTATAGGCCAGTGTCCTATACAAAGTTTCCACAGCAACGTACAAAAATGTAGTGGCTAGCCTTCCCAACAAAGTGACTGCTGAGATTGCAGGAAAGGGGGAAAAACTCGATATTAAATATTTTCTAATTACAGGGAGTTTGTGGACAGGCAAGTGTACTGTGCAAAATTGTCCTCAGCAATGTACCAAAGTCTAGCATAAAAATTTTCCCAACAGAGATGAGGCAGAGATAGTAGCAATTCGATATTATATCTTTCCCTATTACAAAATGTTTGTGGATAGGAAAGTGTCGTGTGTGAACTGTACTCAGGAATGTACCAAAATGTAGTGTAAAACCTCTCCAACAGGGTGGAGGTTGAATTAGTAGCAAGGGATATTAATCAAACTCGATATTAAATCTTTTTCTAGTACAGGGAGTTTGCAGATATTCAAGTGTCCTGTGTACAGTGTCTTCAACAATGTACCAAAGTCTAGCATAAATCCTTCCCAACAGAGTGGAGGCAGAGATAGTAGCAGAGGGTGGACCAATTCGTTAATATATCTTTCTCTATTACAAGAAGTGTGTGGATATGCAAGTGTCCTGCGGAAAGTGTCCTCAGCAATGTACCAAAATCTAGCATAAAAGCTTCCCAACAGAGTGAAGGCAGAGATAGTAGCATAGGATGGACTTCTCCTGTACGAATGACCATAAGCCATCCCTTACACCACTGCTCTACCGATACGGCCCAGCAAATTAGGCTGGTAGTCATAATGTATCGGTGTATTTACAGAATTTAAGGTTTTATACGCTTCATATAATAGTAACACATTCGACGGAATAATATGTACAGGAACTGTGTTCAAATATAGATGTCGCATGATAATACTCATATAAACACACAGACACAATGTAATAGAATACCGTAATACGAAGGTAAGAAGATTCACTGGGCTACCACAGAAGAGAAAGAGATTAAAGTTTGTATGAAGCACTTTACAATGTATGTGGTACGTTGTACCTGTCAGGTACGTTATACCACACACTGTCCGAAATCTAAAAACCAATGTTCTAATTTTAGAACAACACACAGACATAGTACTAGACAAAAAGACCTACTATAAATGACAGAATATACAGTGACATGTTCTAAAACGTTTTTAGTGCACTACAAATGTCGAGTGACACGCACCAAAAACTAAGACAGAAGTTATACAAAAGATTTCAGTTTACCACACATAACGGACGTTACAGAAATGTCCGACACATGAATAAAAAGACGCACATAGCGTGTCAAACGTCATAGATAAGCATAAGCAGTGGAATGGGCCGTACGGCAGAGCTCAGTGACTTTCAAAGTGGCACGGTAATGGAATGCCATCTTAGGAAGAAATCCGTTCATAGACAAGCATGAACAGTATAATGGTCTTTACGGTGGAGCTGAGCAACCTTCTATGTAGCACGGATAGAAGATTCCATCTTAGTAACAAGAAAGTTTGGGAAATGTCTACGCTACTACATCAATAATGGTCAATTGTAAATGATGTTAGTGTAAAATGAAAACGCCTAGGAGCAACAAAAGGGATTCGAGACCTGGGAAGTCACATAAAATGAGAGAGCTGGCCGGCAGTGTACCGAAGCAGGAAGGTACGAATAAATCGCATGATCTCAGTAGCAACACTCAGCACTAAGTCCCGAAACGAACTGCTCAGTCTCAATGAACTGCTACGCAACACCAGTACCATAGCAGTTCATTTAGAGCTGAATAGAAAACGATTTCGTGGCCAACAGCCGTACACGTACCTAACATTACGAAAGTCAACGACAACCATCGGTTAGAGTGGTGACATGTTTGGCACTAGTGGACTCTGGAGAAGTGGAAACCCTTTCTTTGGATTGAAGAATGACGCTTCAGCAGATGACAGACCAATGGACAAGTCTGGGTGTTGGGGACGCGATGTCAATGTCACCTGCCATATTGTGTTGTTCCAAATGGGAAGTGTCGTCCAGCTGTGAAGTGTGCCAGCTGTGAAGTGTTTTGCCAGCAGAGATGTTTTGAAAGGCAGTCAAAATGCTTTGTGGGTGTTTCATGTTGTACATCATTTTGGCCCGGCTCTTTAGTTAGTGTGCACGAGAAGTTTAACACTCCTTCCTTAATGGGGTTCACGACATTTCTGTGCTCCCAATATTACAGCAAGAGCTCGTTGAAATCCCTTTCGCTTTCCGTTACAATAATCTTCATTTCACAAAACGGGCTCTACCGTACAGAAATTGTTTGATCAGATTGGCATGAAAAAATTTGATAGACCTATACAGAGCAGTCAATCTCAACCCCATCTAATACCTTCGGAATAAATTTAAACGTCGAATACTGAGAGAGTGTAAACCTCTCGACATTAGTGACATACTTGATTAATGCTGTTGTGGTAGAATGAAAGGCATTTCCAGCAAAGAAGTACCAACGTCCAGTGAAAAACCTTCCGAGAAATGTATTAGAAGCTGTGATAGCAGCAAAGGGTAGACCAATTCGATATTAATTCCTTTCCTGTCATAAGGAGTTTGTAGACAGGCAAGTGTCCTATGCAAAGTTTCAGCAGCAACGGAACAAAATTTAGTGAAAACCTTCCCAAAATAGGGGAGGCTAACGTATCAGCAAAAGGTGGACCTATTAAATATTAATTCTTTTCCAATTAGAGGAAGTTTGCGGATAGGCAAGTGTGCAAAGCAAAGTGTCTACAGCAACGTACCAAAACCTAGTGGAAAAACTTCTCAACAGAGTGGTGGATGGGATAGCAGAAAAATGACCAACTCGATATTAAATCTTTTCCTATTACAGGGATGTTGTGGATAGGCAAGTGTCCTATGTAAAGTGGCCGCAGCAACGTACCAAAATCCAGCTGAAAGCCTTCACAAAAAGTGAAGGCTGAGACAGGATCAAAGGGTGGACCAACTCGATATTAAATCTTTTTCTCGTTACAAGAAGTTTTTATATAGGCAAGTGTCCTGTGCAACGTGTCCTCAGCAATGAACCAAAATCTAGTATAAAACCTTCCGAACAGAGTGAAGGCTTAGATAGCAGCAAAGGGTGGACCTACTCAATAATAAATATTTTCTTATTACAAGGAGTTTGCGGATAGGAAAGCGTCCTATGCAAAGTGTCCGCAGCAACGTACCACAATCCAGTGGAAATACTTCCCAAGGAGTGGAGGATGAAGTAGCAGCAAATGATGGACCAACTCCATGTTAATACCTTCCTGTCATTAGAATTTGTGTATAGGCCAGTGTCCTATACAAAGTTTCCACAGCAACGTAGAAAAATATAGTGGCTAGCCTTCCCAACAAAGTGACTGCTGAGATTGCAGGAAAGGGGGACCAACTCGATATTAAATATTTTCTAATTACAGGGAGTTTGTGGACAGGCAAGTGTACTGTGCAAATTGTCCTCAGCAATGTACCAAAGTCTAGCATAAAACTTTCCCAACAGATATGAGGCAGAGATAGCAAAGGGTGGAGCAATTCGATATTATATATTTCCCTATTACAAGACGTTTGTGGAAAGGAAAGTGTCCTGTGTGAACTGTACTCAAGAATGTACCAAAATATAGTGTAAAACCTCTCCAACAGGGTGGAGCTTGAGATAGTAGCAAGGGATATTAATCAAACTCGATATTAAATCTTTTCCCATTACAGGAAGTTTGTCTATAGGCAAGTGTCCTGTGCAAAGTGTCTTCAACAATGTACCAAAATCTAGCATAAATCCTTCCAAACAGAGTGGAGGCAGAGATAGTAGCGGAGGGTGGACCAATTCGTTAATATATCTTTCTCTATTACAAGAAGTGTGTGGATATGCAAGTGTCCTGCGCAAAGTGTCCTCAGCAATGTACCAAAATCTAGCATAAAAGCTTCCCAACAGAGTGAAGGCAGAGATAGAAGCATAGGATGAACTCCTCCTGTACGAATGACCAGAAGCCATCCCTTACACCACTGCTCTACCGATACGGTCCCGCAAATTAGGCTGGTAGTCATAATGTATCGGTGTATTTACAGGATTAATGTTTTATACGCTTCATATAATAGTAACACATTCGACGGAATAATATGTACAGGAACTGTGTTCAAATATAGATGTCGCATGATAATACTCATATAAACACACAGACACAATGTAATAGAATACCGTAATACGAAGGTAAAAATATTCACTAGGCTAGCACAAAAGAGGGAGACAAAGAGAGCAAAAAAAGGATATGAAGCAGTGTACAAAACGCCACATACTGTTCGAAGAAGAGCACTGATTAATTAACATTAGAAAAACGCACAGAGTTACACTGGTGAAAAATTACATTATGACCGACAACAGCCTAGAGATATAAGCGCGCCTGGAGACCGAACGGTGGCGCAGATGAAGTTCACAGATCAGTATCTATACAACCAGAGGACGGGCTTTTGGTTATTAGAGCGTTCGGAGTCAAAATGGGAAAAAGTAGACGATTTGTCGGAATTTTATAAAAAAAAACAAACAAAATGTGACGGCACGGCGCCTCAGAACTACGATCACGGAAACGGCGAAGCTCGTGTGTTTTTCACGTGCAGATGAAGTGAGTATGTATCCAAAGTGGTAAACACATGGCCAAACAACCAACCGTCGTCCAGCCGGGTCTCATAGGCAGCACATTGAAATCATCCCCAGATACAGCTGTGCTGAGTATAGCAATCCATCACAGTACAGAGTTCATCACAGCCTTTTGCGCGTGTTCCTCAGCAGCCGGAGACCCAGCCGGGTCCCCATGCTCATTGCTCGTCATCGCCAAGTACGCATAAAGTGGTCCAAAGGACATCAAGGGTGGATCGTTGATGATTTAGAAAAAATCGCCTAGTTTCACGAATCAAGATTCCTGGTGCATCACGTAGACGGCCAAGCGCTGATACGCAGATTACCGACGGAAGTTATGGCACTTGAATGAAGTGTTGGTCGGAATGAGTCCTGAGGCGACGGTGTTATGCTGTGAGCGATGTTTTCTTGGGATACCTTAAGCCACATTATCCCAAGAGCACAATCCCTGACGGTTGCCAGGTTTCTGAACATCGTTGCAGACCAAGCTCACTCATTCATGGCAACCGTGTTTGGCTTCTGGTAATAGCCATTACTGACAAGAAATACGGGTTCGGGCTAAATAGTCACCACCCCGAACTGTACCAGAACTGGAAGACCTTCTATTGGCATTATAGTACAAGATATCCCAGGATAACTATCGCTACATCGTCGAGTCAATTCGTTCTCGTGTGGCCGCTGTTTCGTGGGCTAAATAAAATCCTACAGCAGATTAGTTAGGTGTTGATAATGCAATGGCTCATCAGTATATAGGACTCATGTTTTATAAGCTTCATATAATAGTAACACATTTGATGGATCAATATGTACAGCAACGGTGTGCAAATATAGCGTTCGGTTAAAAAAAAAACTCGTAGAAAGACACGGGCACGATGTAAAGGAATATCGTAATACCAAAGTAATAGGATTCACTGGGCTACCACAGAAGAAAAAGAGATTAAAGAGCGTATGAAGCACTGTACAATGTATGTGGTACGTTGTACATGTCAGGTACGTTATACCACACACTGTCCGAAATCCAAAACCAATGTTCTAATTTTAGAACAACACACAGACATAGAACTAGACAAAAAGACCTACTATAAATGACAGAATATACAATGACATGTTCTAAACGTTTTGAGTGCACTGCAAATATCAAATGACATGCACCAAAAATGAAGGCAGAAGTTATACAAAATACTTCAGTTTACCACACATAACAGACGTTACATACATGTCCGACACATGCATAAAAAGACGCACATAGCGTGTCAAACGTCATAGATGAGCATGAGCAGTGGAAAGGGCCGTACGGCAGAGCTCAGGGACTTTCAACGTGGCACGGTCACGGAATGCCACCTTAGCAACAAATGAGTTCATAGACAAGCATGAACAGTAGAATGGTCCGCACGGTACAGCTGAGCGACCTTCTATGTGTCACGGACATAAGATTCCACCTTAGTAACAAGAAAGTTTGGGAAATGTCTACCCTACTGCATCAGTAATGATCAATTGTAAATGTGTTTACTGTAAAATGGAAACGCCTAGGAGCAACAACAGGGATTCGAGACCTGGGAGGTCACAAAAAATAAGAGAGCTGGACGGCAATGTACCGAAGAAGGAAAGTACGAATGAACCGCATGACCTCAGTAACAACACTGAGCACTAAGTCGCAAAACGAACTGCTCAGTCTCAATGAACTGCTATGCAACGCCAGTACCATAACAGTTTCATTGAGAGCTGAATGGAAAACGTTTTCGTGGCCGACAGCAGTACATGTACCTAACATAACAAAAGTCAACGACAAGCATCTGTTGGAGTGGTGTAATGTTTGGCGCTAGTGGACTCTGGAGGAGTGGAAACCCTTTCTTTGGATTGAAAAATGACGCATCATCAGATGACAGCCCAATGGACAACTCTGGGTATTGGGGACGCAAGGTCAACTCTACCTACCATATTGTGTTGTTCCACATGGGAAGTGTCTTCCACCTGTGAAGTGTTTTGCGAGATATCAAGTGCCCTGCAAGTTGTAAAGTGCTGTGTCAGCGGTGAAATGTTATGCCAGCAGAGATGTTTTGAGAGGCAGTCAAAATTCTCTATGGGTGTTTCACGTCGTTCATCGATTTGGCCCGGCTCCTTAGTTAGAGTCCATGAGAATTGTAACGCTCCTTCCTTAATGGCATTGCTGACAATTCTGTGCTCCCAACATTACGGCAAGAGCTCGGTGAAATCCCTTTCGTTTTTCGTTACAATAATATTTAATTTCACAAAGCTGGCTCTACCGTACAGAAATTGTTTGATCAGATTGGAATGAAAAAAGGTGATGAGCCTTAACACAGCAGCCAATCTCAACCACATCTAATAATTTCGGAATAAATCCAAACGTGGAATACGATAGAGTGTAGACCTGTCGACATTAGTAACAGACTTGATTAATGCTGTTGTGGCAGAATGAAAGGCATTTCCAACAAAGAAGTACCAACGTCCAGTGAAAAGCCTTCCGAGAAATGTATTAGAAGCTGTGATAGCAGCAAAGGGTAGACCAATTCGATATTAATTCCTTTCCTATCATAAGGAGTTTGTAGACAGGCAAGTGTTCTATGCAAAGTTTCAGCAGCAACGGAACAAAATCTAGTGAAAACCTTCCCAAAAGAGTGGAGGCTGACATATCAGCAAAGGGTGGACCTATTAAATATTAATTATTTTCCAATTAGAGGAAGTTTGTGAATAGGCAAGTGTCTTAAGCGAAGTGTCTACAGCAACGTAACAAAGTCTAGTGAAAAAACTTCTCAACAAAGTGGTGGATGGGATAGCAGAAAAATTACCAACTCGATATTAAATCTTTTCCTATTACAGGGATGTTGTGGATAGGCAAGTGTCCTATGTAAAGTGGCAGCAGCAACGTACCAAAATCCAGCCGAAAGCCTTCACAAAAAGTGAAGGCTGACACAGGATCAAAGGGTGGACCAACTCGATATTAAATACTTTTCTCGTTACAGGAAGTTTTTATATAGGCAAGTGTCCTGTGCAACGTGTCCTCAGCAATGAACCAAAATCTAGTATAAAACCTTCCCAACAGAGTGAAGGCTTAGATAGCAGCAAAGCGTGGACCTACTCAATAATAAATATTTTCTTATTGCAAGGAGTTTGCGGATAGGAAAGCGTCCTATGCAAAGAGTCCGCAGCAACGTACCAAAATCCAGCATGGAAATACTTTCCAAGGAGTGGAGGATGAAGTAGCAGCAAATGATGGACCAACTCCATATTAATACCTTCCTCTTATTAGGAATTTGTGTATAGGCCAGTGTCCTATACAAAGTTTCCACAGCAACGTACAAAAATGTAGTGGCTAGCCTTCCCAACAAAGTGACTGCTGAGATTGCAGGAAAGAGGGACCAACTCGATATTAAATATTTTCTAATTACAAGGTTGTTTGTGGACAGGCAAGTGTACTGTGCAAATTGTCCTCAGCAATGTACCAAAGTCTAGCATAAAACTTTCCCAACAGATATGAGGCAGAGATAGCAGTTAGAGGTGGAGCAATTCGATATTATATATTTCCCTATTAAAAGACGTTTGTGGAAAGGAAAGTGTCCTGTGTGAACTGTACTCAAGAATGTACCAAAATATAGTGTAAAACCTCTCCAACAGGGTGGAGCTTGAGATAGTAGCAAGGGATATTAATCAAACTCGATATTAAATCTTTTCCCATTACAGGAAGTATGTCTATAGGCAAGTGTCCTGTGCAAAGTGTCTTCAACAATGTACCAAAATCTAGCATAAAAGCTTCCCAACAGAGTGAAGGCAGAGATAGTAGCATAGGATGGACTCCTCCTGTACGAATGACCAGAAGCCATCCCTTACACCACTGCTTCTACCGATACGGCCCAGCAAATTAGGCTGGTAGTCATAATGTATCGGTGTATTTACAGGATTAATGCTTTATACGCTTCATATAATAGTAACACATTCGACGGAATAATATGTACAGGAACTGTGTTCAAATATAGATGTCGCATGATAATACTCATATAAACACACAGACACAATGTAATAGAATACCGTAATACGAAGGTAAAAATATTCACTAGGCTAGCACACAAAGAGGGAGACAAAGAGAGCAAAAAAGGATATGAAGCAGTGTACAAAACGCCACATACTGTTCGAAGAAGAGCACTGATTAATTAACATTAGAAAAACGCACAGAGTTACACTGGTGAAAAATTACATTATGACCGACAACAGCCTAGAGATATAAGCGCGCCTGGAGACCGAACGGTGGCGCAGATGAAGTTCACAGATCAGTATCTATACAACCAGAGCACGGGCTTTCGGTTATTAGTGTTCGGAGTCAAAATGGGAAAAAAGTAGACGATTTGTCGGAATT
Organism: Macrothele yani; assembly: GCA_039090855.1. Taxonomy (NCBI): domain Eukaryota; kingdom Metazoa; phylum Arthropoda; class Arachnida; order Araneae; family Macrothelidae; genus Macrothele; species Macrothele yani. Next base: position 41,271,813 of record CM077019.1, read on the forward strand.
TTATAAAAAAAAAAAATGTGACGGCACGGCGCCTCAGAACTATGATCACGGAAACGGCGAAGCTCGTGTGTTGTTCACGCGCAGCTGTAGTGAGTATGTATCCAAAGTGGTGAACACATGGCCAAACAAACAACCGTCGTCCAGCCGGGTCTCATTGGCAGCACATTGAAATCATCCCCAGATACAGCTGTGCTGAGTATAGCAATCCATCACAGTACAGAGTTCATCACAGCCTTTTGCGCGTGTTCCTCAGCAGCCGAAGACCCAGCCGGGTCCCCATGCTCATTGCTCGTCATCGCCAAGTACGCATAAAGTAGGCCAAAGAACATCAAGGGTGGGTCGTTGATGATTTAGAAAAAATCGCCTAGTTTCACGAATCAAGATTCCTGGTGCATCATGTAGACGGCCAAGCGCTGATACGCAGATTACCGACGGAGGCTATGGCACTTGAATGAACTGTTGGTCGGAAAGAGGCCTGCAGCGATGGCGTTATGCTGTGAGCGATGTTTTCTTGGGATATCTTAAGCCACATTATCCCAAGAGCACAATCCCTGACAGCTGCCAGGTTTCTGAACATCGTTGCGGACCAAGCTCACTCATTCATGGCAACCGTGTTTGGCTTCTGGTAATGGCCATTACTGACAAGAAATACGGGTTCGCGCTAAATAATCAGCACCCCAAACAGTACCAGAACTGGAAGACCTTCTGTTGGCATTATAGTACAAGATATCCCAGGATAACTATCGCTACATCGTCGAGTCAATTCGTTCTCGTGTGGCCGCTGTTTCGTGGGCTAAACGGAATCCTACAGCAGATTAGTTAGGTGTTGATAATGCAATGGCTCATCAGTATATAGGACTCATGTTTTATAAGCTTCATATAATAGTAACACATTTGATGGATCAATATGTACAGCAACGGTGTGCAAATATAGCGTTCGGTTAAAAACACACGTAAAAAGACACGGGCACGATGTAAAGGAATATCGTAATACGAAGGTAAGAAGATTCACTGGGATACCACAGAAGAGAAAGAGATTAAAGATCGTATGAAGCACTGTACAATGTATGTGGTACGTTGTACCTGTCAGGTACGTTATACCACACACTGTCCGAAATCCAAAACCAATGTTCTAATTTTAGAACAACACACAGACATAGAACTAGACAAAAAGACCTACTATAAATGACAGAATATACAGTGACATGTTCTAAACGTTTTTAGTGCACTACAAACGTCGAGTGACACGCACCAAAAACTAAGGCAGAAGTTATACAAAAGATTTCAGTTTAAAACACATAACAGACGTTACAGACATGTCCGACACATGAATAAAAAGACGCACATAGCGTGTCAAACGTCAGAGCTAAGCATGAGCAGTGGAATGTGCCGTACGGCAGAGTTCAGCGACTTTCAACGTTGCACGGTCATGGAATGCCATCTTAGCAACAAATCAGTTCATACCAAGCATGGAGAGTAGAATGATCCGTACGGTAGAGCTGAGTGACCTTCTATGCGGCACAGACATAAGATTCCACTTTAGTAACAAGACAGTTTAGGAAATGTCTACGCTACTACATCAGTAATCATCAATTTTAAATGTTGTTGCTGTAAAATGAAAACGCCTAGGAGCAACAAAAGGGATCCGAAACCTGGGATGTCACTTAAAATGAGAGAGCTAGACGGCAGTGTACCGAAGCAGGAAGGTACGAATAAACCGCATGATCTCAGTAGCAACACTTAGCACTAAATACCAAAAGAAATTGCTGAGTCTCAATGAACTGTAATGTTACGCCAGTAGCATAGTATTTCATTGAGAGCTGAAAAAAAAACCCCTTTCCTTGGCCGACAGCCGTACACGTACCTAACATCAAGAAAGTCAACGACAAGCATCCGTTAGAGTGGTGCAATATTTGGCGCTTGTGGACTCTCGAGGAGTGGAAACCCTTTCTTTGGATTGAAGAATAACGCTTCATCAGATGACAGCCCAATGGACAAATCTTTGTGTTGGGGACGCGAGGTCAACGCTACCTGCCATATTGTATTGTTCCAGATGTGAAGCGTTTTGCGAGATATCAAGTGCCATACAAGTTGTAAAGTGTTGTGTCAGCTGTGAAATTTTGTGCCAGATGAGATGTTTTGAAAGGCAGTCAAAATGCTCTGTGGGTGTTTCACGTCGTACATCATTTTGGCTCGGCTCTTTGGTAGTGTGCACGAGAATTTTAACGCTCCTTCCTTAATGGGGTTCCCGACATTTCAGTGCTCCCAACATTACGGCAAGAGCTCGGTGAAATACCTTTCGTTTTCCGTTACAATAATATTCCCTTTCACAAAGCGGGCTCTACCGTAGAGAAATTGTTTGATCAGATGGGCATGAAAATATGTGATGGACTTAAACAGAGCTGCCAATCTCAACCGCATCTAATACCCTTCGGAATAAATCCAAACACCGACTACGAGAGAGTGTAAACCTCTCGACATTGGTGACATACTTGATTAACGCTGTTGTGGCAGAATGAAAGGCATTTCCAGCAAAGGAGTACCAACGTCCAGTGAAAACCCTTCCGAGAAATGTAGTAGAAGCTGTGATAGCAGCAAAGGGTAGACCAATTCGATATTAATACCTTTCCTATCTTAAAGAGTTTGTAGACAGGCAAGTGTCCTATGCAAAGTTTCAGCAGCATCGGAACAAAATCTAGTGAAAACCTTCCCAAAAGTGTTGAGCTTGACATTTCAGCAAAGGGTGGACTTATTAAATAATAATTCTTTTCCAATTACAGGAAGTTTGTGGATAGGCAAGTGTCCTAAGCGAAGTGTCTACAGCAACGTACGAAAATTTAGTGAAAGCCTTCTCAAAAGAGTGGAGCTAGTGTATTGAGCAGTGTACCAAAATCTAGCATAAAAGCTTCCCAACAGAGTGGAGGAAGAGATAGTAGCATAGGGTTGACTCCTCCTGTACGAATGATCAGAAGCCATCCCTTATAAAACTGCTCTACCGATACGGCCCAGCATATTAGGCTGGTAGTCATAATGTATTGGTGTATTTACAGTATTTATGTTTTATACGCTTCATATTATAATAACACATTCGACGGATTAATATGTACATCAACTGTATGCAAATATAGAAGTCGCATGATAATACTCATATAAACACACAGACACAATGTAATAGAATACCGTAATACGAAGGTAAGAATATTCACTGTGCTAGCACAAAACAGGCAGACAAAGAGAGCAAAAGAGGATATGAAGCACTGTACAAAATACCAGATACTGTCCGAAGAAGAGCACTGAGTAATTAACATTAGAAAAACGCACAGACGTACACTGATGAAAAATTACATTATGACCGAGCCCAGCCTAGAGATATAAGCACGCCTGGAGACCGAACGCTGGCGCAGGGGAAGTTCACAGACCAGTATATATACAACCCGAGGACGGGCTTTCGGTTATTAGAGTGTTAGGAGTCAAATTGAGAAAAAAGTCGCCGATTTATTGGAATTTGATAAAAACAAATTGTGATGGTACGGCGCCTCGGAACTACGATCACGGAAACGGCGAAGCTCGTGTGTTGTTCACCTCCAGCTGTACCATTAGTATGTATCAAAAGTGGTGCACATATGGCCAAATAACGAATCGTCGTCCAGCCGGGTCTCATTGGCAGCTCATTGAAATCATCCCCAGATACAACTATGCTGATCAGAGCAAAGTGTCACAGCATACAGGTTATCGCAGCCTTTTGCGCATGTGCTTCAGCAGCCGAAGACCCAGCCAGGTCCGTATTCTCATTGCAGGTCATCGCCAAGTACGCATGAAGTGGGCCAAAGATCGTCGAGGGTGGTTTGTTTATGATTTAGAAAAAATTGCGTGGTTCCACGAATCAAGATTCCTGGTGCATCACGTAGACGGCCGTGCCCCTGATACGCAGATTACCGACGGAGGCTATGGCACTTGAATGAACTGTTGGTCGGAAAGAGGCCTGCAGCGATGGCGTTATGCTGTGAGCGATGTTTTCTTGGGATACCTTAAGCCACATTATCCCAAGAGCACAATCCCTGACGGTTGCCAGGTTTCTGAACATCGTTGCAGACCAAGCTCACTCATTCATGGCAACCGGGTTTGGCTTCTGGTAATAGCCATTACTGACAAGAAATACGGGTTCGGGCTGAATAGTCACCACCCCGAACTGTACCAGAACTGGAAGACCTTCTATTGGCATTATAGTACAAGATATCCCAGGATAACTATCGCTACATCGTCGAGTCAATTCGTCCTCGTGTGGCCGCTGTTTCGTGGGCTAAATGGAATCCTACAGCATATTAGTTAGGTGTTGATAAAGCAATGGCTCATCAGTATATAGGACTCATGTTTTATAAGCTTCATATAATAGTAACACATTTGATGGATCAATATGTACAGCAACGGTGTGCAAATATAGCGTTCGGTTAAAAAAACTCGTAGAAAGACACGGGCACGATGTAAAGGAATATCGTAATACCAAAGTAATAGGATTCACTGGGCTACCACAGAAGAGAAAGAGATTAAAGATCGTATGAAGCACTGTACAATGTATGTGGTACGTTGTACCTGTCAGGTACGTTATACCACACACTGTCCGAAATCCAAAACCAATGTTCTAATTTTAGAACAACACACAGACATAGAACTAGACAAAAAGACCTACTATAAATGACAGAATATACAATGACATATTCTAAACGTTTTTAGGGCACTGCAAATATCAAATGACATGCACCAAAAATGAAGGCAGAAGTTATACAAAATATTTCAGTTTACCACAGATAACAGACGTTACAGACATGTCTGACACATGAATAAAAAGACGCACATAGCGTGTCAAACGTCATAGATAAGCATGAGCAGTGGAATGGGCCGTACGGCAGAGCTCAGTGACTTTCAACGTGGCACGGTCTTGGAATGCCACGTTAGCATTAAATGAGTTCATAGACAAGCATGAACAGTATAATGGTCCGTACGGTGGAGCTGAGCAACCTTCTATGTGGCACGGATATAAGATTCCATCTTAGTAACAAGAAAGTTTGGGAAATGTCTACCCTACTGAATCAGTAATGATCAATTGTAAATGTTATTACTGTAAAATGAAAACGCCTAGGAGCAACAACAGGGATTCGAGACCTGGGAGGTCACATAAAATGAGAGAGCTGGACTGCAGTGTACCGAAGTAGGAAGGTACGAATAAAGCGCATGATCTCAGTAGCAACACTCAGCACTAAGTCCCAAAAGGAACTGCTCAGTCTCAATGAACTGCTATGCAACGCCAGTACCATAGCAGTTCAGTGAGAACTGAATGGAAAACGTTTTCGTGGCCGACAGCCGTACACGTACCTAACATCAGGAAGGTCAACGACAAGCATCGGTTAGAGTGGTGTAATATTTGGCGCTAGTGGACTCTGAAGGAATGGAAACCTTTTCTTTTCATTAAAGATTGACGCTTCAGCGGATGACAGACCAATGGACACGTTTGGGCGTTGGGGATACGAGGTCAACGCTACCAGCCATATTGTGTTGTTCCAGATGGGAAGTGTCGTCCAGCTGTGAAGTGTTTTGCGAGATATCAAGTGCCATGCAAGTTGTAAAGTGTTGTGTCAGTTATGAAATGTTGTGCCAGCAGAGATGTTTTGAGAGGCAGTCAAAATGCTCTTTGGATGTTTTACGTAGTACATCATTTTGGCTCTGCTCCTTAGTGTTCACGAGAATTATAACGCTCCTTTCTTGATGGGGCTTACGACATTTCTGTGCTCCCAATATTACGGCAAGAGCTCGTTGAAATCCCTTTCTTTTTCCGTTACAATAATATTCCCTTTCACAAAGTGGGCTGTACCGTACAGAAATTGTTTGATCAGATTGGTATGAAAATATTTGATGGACCTAAACAGATCTGCCAATCTCAACCCCATCTAATAATTTCGGAATAAACCCCATCGTCGACTACGAGATAGTATATACCTCTCGATATTAGTGACAGACTACATTAATGCTGTTGTGGCAGAATGAAAGGCATTTGCAGCAAAGAAGTACCAACGTCCAGTGAAAAAGCCTTCCCAGAGGAGTAGAAACTGTGATAGCAGCAAAGGGTAGACCAATTCGATACTAATACCTTTCCAATCATAAGTTGTTTATAGACAGGCAAGTGTCCTATGCAAAGTTTCAGCAGCAACGGAACAAAATCTAATGAAAATATTCCCAAAAGAGTGGATTCTGACATATCAGCAAAAGGTAGACCTGTTAAATATTAATTCTTTTCCAATTACAGGAAGTTTGTGAATAGGCAAGTGTCCTGTGCAAAGTGTCCGCAGCAATGTACCAAAATCTAGCATAAAACCTTCCCAACAGAGTGGAGGCTGAGATCGCAGCAAAGGGTGGATCAACTCGATATTACATATTTTCCTGTTGCAAGGAGGTAGTGGATAGGCAAGTGTCCTGTATGAAGTGTCCTCAAGAATGTACCAAAATCTATTGGAAAACCTCCCAACAGAGAAGAAGCTGAAATAGCAGCAAAATATGGACCAACTCTATATTAAAATTTTTCCTTTTACAGGACGTTTGTCGATAGGCAAGTTTCTTGTGGAAAGTGTCCTCAGCAATGTACCAAAATCTAATGGAATACCTTCCGAACAGAGTGGAGGCTGAGGTAGCAGCAAAGAGTGGAGCAACTCGATATTATTGCCTTTCCTATCACATGGATTGTCAAGTGTCCTATAAAATGTTGCCTCAGCAACGTACCAACATTTAGTAGAAAACATTCCTAACATAGTTGATGTTGTAATATCAGCAAAGAGTGAACCAACTTTATATTAATTACTTTCCTATTGAAGAGAGTTAGGGATAGGCAATTGTCCATATGCTTTTGCACAGATAGTGTATATTGTATACAACAAAGTAGTGCACTACATCCAGTACATCTACAAACACGCAAGGGCAGAGCATTATGTAAAACACGTAAACCAATAGCACATCGCAATCTAAAAAATACATCACAAAAATCCTGTTACAATTACTTACGTTCAACATCAAATAAGTTTCACCATTTGAGACCGAAGTTTTCTAGAAGTGAAACACACAAATAAAAAAGCAGCGCCTACATCCTCAGATGATGAGTGTTACACCCTTACCTCAAACCGTAAGCCTTAGAGGACCACAACTCTAAGAAACACCGAGGTCAATTTGGCGGCTGATCATGCTTGTTTTCCTGCGGCAGAGAACATCAACATTTTAAAATTGTATAACTATACCAGTAATCCGAATTTCATGTTGTAGAATAGAAATCAAAATTTACAAACTTTCGCACCTCAACCATATGGCTTTCTCAAGGAAGGTAGAGAGCAAATTGTTGAGGTAAGGAACAGTAGACAGCAACTGTCTAGCTTACTTGAAGAAGCCATATGGTTGATGTGCGAAAGTTTGGAAACTTCGATTTCTATTCTGCACCAAACAATTGGGATTACTAGTTTAGATTGTTATTTAGTTAATGAGATACCAATACCTGGACAGGCAGTCGGATGGCGGTGCATTAGATGAAAACAGAAGACAACACGTTTTGAAAGCGTAAAAAGGTAATCACACGTTTTATGAGCAGAGAGAGAAAACAGTGATCGTACATCGTAGGATTATGTTGAAAACAGCTGCATAAAAAGGCTATAAACCGTTACAAACAGCCTAGAGGACAGCGTTGTGTGTGGAAATGTTGGCAACAGAGCAGTCGCATATTGTCGGTGGAGGATTTCCGGCTGAGGCAAATGGCGGTTGAGGAGAAGCCACTCATTGTCATATTCCTGGCGTCTATTAATGATGCGATATGCGGCTCCCCAGACGGGCTTCAGTAACTGTCAATACGAAACGGTGAAGGGCTTTCTGCTTTTTTTATTTGACTGTTTAACCACAACTGTGAGCAACTCTATGGACTATAAGCAGTCTCTCATTCCCAATTTAAGGCCCTTGGGTTTAAGGATAGGGAATCGTCAGTCCAGTGAGACAAACACAACACTCATGCCTCAAGAGAATCCGAACGTGGACACATCTCGGTCGGATGGTCAGAAGACAACACCCTATTGTCTCCCCAGAAGTAACGATTCGACACCAATTAGATATACACTGAAGAGATATTGAATTAGAGATACCTGTCTAGTAACGTGTAGCACCACCTTTCGCCCTGATTACGAGGCGATTCGTCTCGGCATGGGCTCGACAAGACACCGGAAGCGTTGGGAAGCCATGCGGACCCACGACCCCCTGAACAAGCTCCCACAGTTCACGAAGATTTGATGGAGGGTGGTCAGAGCCTAGAACATCTCTCTTGATGGCATCCCAGATGTGCTCGATGGGATTGAGGTCAAGTGACCTAGCTGACCAAGGAAGCGAGGTCAAGTTGGTGGAGTGTTTATCCAACCATTCGGATACAATTCGGGAGCGATGGCACGGTGCATTATCTTGTTGCAAGATGAGGTCTCCAGTGGGATGTTGAAGACGTACAAACGGGGGCAAATGGTCGTCCAGGATATCCCGATAACGTTGACCTGTAAGGGACGATGTCACACGTACCAAGGGTCCCATTTCAGTCTACGTAAACAGTCCCCAGACAAGAATGCCACCTCCACCATTTTGAAGAGTACCCTGCTTGCAAGAAGGATCCATCGTTTCCCGTGGATTGTGTCGTACTCGTATTCTGCCATCACCATTTACCAACGTGGATCTCGACTCATCAGTCCAGGCAACATTTGTCCACATGTCTAGGGTCCAGTGGCGATGTTCCCGCGGCCATGATAATCTTTGCAACCTGTGATCTGCGGCCAGAAGCGGTACCCTCGTGGGACGATGACTTCTGTACCCCATAGCGAGGAGATTGTTCTGGATGGTATGGCTGCTTACACGTTTTTGTGCACCAGCGTTAAATTGCCGAGTGATTTCTTGCACTCTGGCCCGCCTATCCGCTGTTACAATGCATGCTAGCCGCCGATGACCCAGCTCATCCACACGCTGTTGTCCACGGCAGTTGGCCCTTGCAGGGATGGTTTTACCGAATTCGATGTACTCACGGTGCGCCCGTGACACAGTGGCTCGTGAAACTCCTAGTGTCTGCACGACTTCCGAGATGGAGTGATCCATTCGTCGGGCCCCGACAATTTGCCCACGATCAAATGCGCTTAGATCCTTCGTCTTACCCATACTGCGTCCGACTCTTACTGATTCCCGTCGCATCACTGCTTATATTGTCGGATCGCTGCATACGTCATGTCGTTTCCGTTTACAGGGCCGCCCACAGCGCCACATTTGCGTAACGCCAGCTGTCTCTAATTCAATTGGCCTTCAGTGTAGTGTTGCGAGCGAAGATTGCCAGGAGATGATATTGCGAAAGTGAACTTTGCGCTACGTGAGGGAGAGACCTGGTTTTGTTGTTTTTACCTTTCGTCGTACATCATTATGACGGAGAGGTTCAGGTTTTCGGTGATACCATAAATCCCCATGATTATGAAAGATATCAGCAAAATAGACTTATACACACGGCGCTTAAACTGAACGTTCATTGAAACACAAGATTACCAACAGAAATAGTAAGGAAATATTAAAGATGGTACGAAAATCAGAAATTTAGTTGGGGCTAGTATCTGTGTTATGTTGGGCGGTATTCTTATTCTTTCGTGCTTAAAGTTAAATTCTTCCGTCTTTCGAATGAAGCATCGGTTTTCCAGGCGGAGTTATATGCGCTTAAGCAGGCATTGGAATGGTTCGCAACGAATGGTTGCGTAATGAAATTCACATCTATTCGGACTCACAGGCAGCCCTTGATTCTATTTCAAATTTCGACTGCTCTGAACAGTTGGTTTCTACAGTTGAGGACTAAATATCGAGATTGGGGGAAGACATCATTTTCTTCCATAGAATTCCCGATCATCAGGGATATGGTGGTAATGAGATAGCCGATCAATTGGCAAGAAAGGGGTACATCTAAGATTCAAAATGGCAATCATGTTTGTCCGTTTATTGGAACACTTCGAAAGCGTCTTAAAACTTGTCTTCTAGGGGCGTGGCCAGACAGATGGGCTACAGAGATACAGGATTTCTACTGATAGATGCCTTAACCATAAATACCTTTATCAACTTTTAACTGAACATGGTTCTTGTCCGGCGTATTGTCAACGTTTCAATATAAATGATTCGAAATGTAAATGGCACCTCCAGACATCAACAATGTTTCACTTGGTGTTCGAGTGTTCTGAAATCTTATCTTTGAGAACTTCATTCATGGGAATTTCTACTGAGATATCCGGAAGATGTTGAGAATGCCTTTTCTTCGTGGAAAAACCTCGGACTTTCTCAGATTTCTCAAGTTTAAGCAGAGTCAAGAAGTCCATGTCTTCCAGATATTGGATTCCAATTCATCCTTGGATTTCGGACTTTAAAATCCAAAAGAAGATTTCTTTGGTTCCACCTGTTTGAAAATAATGGGGTTTCTTTGGTGAAATGTTGCCCGGATGGTTCTCCGGGGTTTGTGATTTCTTTTCTGCCTGGTGTATGTTTCCGCTTATTAATTATCCATTGTAGTTAATTTATCTACTGCATTTACTTGAGTATTGTATTAAATTCACCTATTGAATTGTTAGTGCACTTAGGATTGCTCTTTTCATTGAAATGTTTTTGTCTCTTTAATGCCGAATCTGGTTATGGAACTTTTAAATAGTCCATTATGTATTTGGATGTTTCATGGTTTCACATTTATGACTTATTGATTGTTGCCGCTCGGTTTTAAACAACAGTTTAATTTGATGAGTATTGTAAAATGAGATCCATTTTGAATATGTTATAGATGTTGTTCTAGTTTTTTGGGGAAATTAGGTATTTAGTATGTTAATTCATAGTGTGTTTTTTAATTGGTACCTAAATATTGCAGTGTTGTCACTATGTTGATTTGGTTGTTGTTAGTCTTTTAATTTAAATATGGGTTATTGAGAACCCGAATATTCTTAGGTGGTTGTGATCTTAAAAAATGTTAAGTATTATGTGAGTTTAAGTGAATTATTCTGGCTTTGTAAATTTAACGTGAATTGTTTTGTTTTTCAAATTTTAAAAAAGGATCAAGCCAATCACTTTTGGTGTTTTGACGTTTCCCGGACAGAGGTTGGTCGCTGGACTTTGGGGAGTCGGGAGGTAGGGGTGGAATAGAGAGTTTAACTAATCCCTGCTATGCTTCTGCTATGCAGACAATTATCAGCAGAACTTACCTTTCAGAGGTCGAAGGTCTTACATCGTTGCGTGAAAAATTGCTGTTTGCTTTTATCGTGCCTAGCAAAAGAGCTATTATGTGCCTGTCTGATGTTTGTGCAACTTAATGGTTATAACGAAGTAAATTTCTCCGTCATTTCTGTCCACGCCAGGATTCGAACCCGGATCCCCTCATTCCGGAACAAGTTGCTCTACCAATTGAGCTACGCGGACGTTTTATTCTGATTCCTATCTGCCTTTATGACGTGTGCGTCCTTCGGGCAGGTACGTCACATCTCCTGGTACGTTACATGGTGTATTTGCTTTTGTTTTATGAAAGAGCGGTCATCTTTTTTGATACGCGCTTTAGCATCGGTAGTGCTCTTGCTTGTAATATATAGTCACATTGAACATTGTGCAGTCGACGAAAAGGGGAGAAACGGTCACACAGAAATAGCACCTCTGTAGCACAACAAAGAGTGATGTGAGTCTCTTAATGGTGATCCAGTGAGAAAAAGAGTACGAAGCGCCATGTTGAATGCTTGGTACATACGAGGTGTGTTTAATAAGGAATGCCTCCGCTCAGGCGTCTCGCGCATGACTTGTTACCTAGCAACTAGTCAGACGGCAAGCTATTCTTTGTGCGAATAGCTTCGTTTAACTGCGTATAGAACTCCGTATACTTATATTTGCGTACTTAATTGTGTTTAAAATGAATGGTTATTTTTCAAGTGTATCGACAAGTGCCAAAGAGTGAGCAGTTATTTAGTTTTTCACTCATGAAAACGCACCTAACAGAGAAATTCACGCTAGATTAGTTTACGGTTCTGGAAACTCTGGACGTGGGTACTGTTCGTCGTTGGTCAAGAAAATCAAATGACAGTGGAGAAATGTTGACCTTAAAGGATCAGCCGCGGAGTGGGAGGCCCGTTATCGCAACTTGCGATCTGAACACAAAAAACATAGATCAGGTAAAATCGAAAAATGACTAAGAGAGGCATAGAAGGCAAGCTGAACATTAGTTTAGTTAGTATCAATGACGCTGTTAACGTTTTAAAATACAACAAAGTGTGTGCTCGTTGAGCACGGTGTGACCTAACAACTGAAAAGAACATCAAACAGAAATCATCGCTCTTTCCACGTTAATAAGTGAGTCTAGGTAAAAATCACATTGGCGGCCACTGGGAATAGAACCCAGGGTCCTCCAGGTACGCGCCGTACGTGCTACCACTACATGGCGCGCAACTGGAATACAGTGGGTTCGATTCCCGATGGTGGCCGATGATAATTTTTCCGAGACCCACTTATTAAGGTGGAAAGACCGATGATTTCTCTTTGATGTACCTGATGGACGTCGAGTGTTTGAATTAACTGAAAAGAAAAAAATCAAGACTTGAAACATCCCAAAGGTGGCTTGCTAGCTATGAAATATATAGAAGTGATTCCAAATCATCGTCACTGGAGATGAGACTTGGAATCATTGTTATGACGAAGAACTGAAAAATCAGTCGCTGGAATACTGACAAAACATTGCGACTGGTGATGAGAGTTGGAATCATTGCTATGACCAAGAACTGAGAAAGTAATATCTGGAATACTGAAAAAGAATTGTGACTGGTGATAAGATTTGGAATCATTGTTACGACAGAGAACTGAAAAATCAATCGCTGCAATATTCACGAAGAATTGTGACTGGTGATGAGAGTTGGAATCACTGTTATGACCAAGAGCTGAAAAATCTATCGCTTGAATACTGACAAAGAATTGTGACTGCTGATGACAATTGGAATTATTGTTATGACCAAGAACTGAAAAATCAGTTGATTGAATACTGGCAAAGAATTGTGACTAGGGATGAGTGTTGGAATCATTGTAATGACCAAGAGGTGAAAAATCAATTGCTCGAATTCTGACAAAGAACTGTGATTAGTGATGAGAATTGGAATCACTGTTATGACAAAGGACTGGAAAATCAATCGCGGGAATACTGACAAATAAATGTGACTGCTGATGAGAGTTGGAATCATTGTTATTGACCAAGAGCTGAAAAATCAATCGCTGGAATTCTGACAAAGAATTGTGACTAGTGATGTGAACTGGAATCACTGTTATGACCAAGAGGTGAAAAATCAATTGCTGGAATTCTGACAAAGAACTGTGACTAGTGATGAGAATTGGAATCACTGTTATGACCAAGAGGTGAAAAATCAATTGCTGGAATTCTGACAAAGAACTGTGACTAGTGATGAGAATTGGAATCACTGTTATGACAAAGGACTGGAAAATCAATCGCGGGAATACTGACAAATAAATGTGACTGCTGATGGGAGTTGTAATCACTGTTATTGACCAAGAGCTAAAAAATGAATCGCTGGAATACTTACTCAGAATTGTGACTGGTGATGAGAGTTGGAATCACTGTATGACCAAGAGTTGAAAAATCAAGCGCTGGGATACGTACTAAGAATTGTGACTGGTGATAAGAGTTGGAATCACTGTATGGCCAAGAGTTGAAAAATCAATCGCTGGGATACTTACTGAGAACTGTGAGTAGTGATAAGAGTTTGAATCACTGTATGACCATGAGATGAAAAATCAATCGCTGGGATACTTAATTAGAAATTATCCAGGCGACGTGAACGGCCATCTGGTGGGGATGACGAAAAATCACTCCCGTGCATTTCTCAAAGAAAAAAGCCACTTGTAATCCAAGCGTCGCGGAAGAAAACAATACTTGGTTCTTTGAGGGTAGGGGGTACTTGTGTAAAACCATTTATATTGTCTACCACCTACGTAAACATCGTTGCAAACCAGGTACATATTTTCATTCCAACGGTATTCATCTCTAGTAGTGTTTTCTTTGAGCAGATAATGCACCATGGCACACTGCCCGGATGTTTCGAGAATGGTTTGCGAAAACATTAGGAAGACTTCCAGGACTCTAAATTTCCCAGCCATCCATCCATCCAATTGAGAATGTGTGATTTGTGTTAGGATATTAAATCCGATCAGCAGCGGTTCAAACACGTTACTTACAAGACGAAAAGGATATCCTACTAAAGTGTTGGAACCGGATGCCATAAGACGCCTTTATGAATCTTGTAGCGTGGATGCCTCTCTGAGGGAACATCTGTTTTGGGGTGATGTGGAGGACCGACAGCATATTATGCTGTTGGTCATAATGTTTTATATAAAGGACTGTATAAATAGATCTTGATGACCACCGGTGTGTTATTTGTTTTCTTTTGATCGGAGGTTTAACGGCCAACGTGAGTAACTCCATGACATATAAGCAGTCACCCGTCCCTAATTCAGGACCTCTGATTCCAGGGAAGGGTGAGAGCCAGCGCTGTAAGACAAACATAAAATCCATGTATCATCGGGATTCGAACCCGGACTCCTCCTGTGCAAATGATCCGAAGCCATGGCTTAGACCACTGCTCTACCGGTACGGCCCAGCGCATCAGCCTGATAGTTCTAAAGTATCAGTGTATTTACAAAATTCATGTTTTATAAACTTCACATAATAGTAACACATTCGACGGATCAATATGTACAGTAACGGTGTGCAAATTAAGCGGTCGCTTGAAAACACTCATAAAAAGACACGGGCACGATGTAAAGTAATATCGTAATACGAAGGTAAAAAGATTAACTGGGCTAGCAGAGAAGAGAAAGAATAAAGAGGTTATGAAGCACTGTACAATGTATGTGGTACGTTGTACATGTCAGGTACGTTGTACCACATACTGTCCGTAATCCAACAACAGTTTATTAACTGTAGAAAAACGCAGATACGTAGAACTAGATAAAAAAACTTACTATAAATGACAGAATATACAATGACATGTTCTAAAAGTTTTTAGTGCAATAGAAATATCACGTAGCATGCACAAAAAACGAAAGCAGAAGTTATACGAAAGAATTCAGTTTACCAAACAAAAGAGACGTCACAGACTTACGTGCCAAACGTCATAGATAATCATGAGCAGTGGAAGGGGCCGTACGGCAGAGCTCACTGACTTTCAACTTTGCATGGTCATTGGACGCCATCTTAGCCACAAGTCAGTTCATAAAGAAGTATGTAAAGCAAAATCGTTTGTACGGAAGTGCTCAGTGACTTTTTGAAATCCTCTTGTTATGACCAAGAACTGAAATATCAATCGCAGAAACACTGAGAAAGAACTGTGACTAGTGATGAGAGTTGGAATAATTTTTATGACCAAGAACTGAAAATTTAATCGCTGGAATACTGAAAAAGATTTCCAACTGGATATGAGAATTGGAATCACTATTATAACCAAGAACTGAAAAATTAATCGCTGGAATGCTGCAAAGAATTCTGACTGGTGATGAGAATTGGAATCACTATTATGACCAAGAACTGAAAAATTAATCGCTGGAATACTGACAAAGAATTCTGACAGGTGATGAGAGTTGGAATCACTGTTATGACCAAGAGCTGAAAAATCTATCGCTTGAATACTGACAAAGAATTGTGACTGCTGATGACAATTGGAATTATTGTTATGACCAAGAACTGAAAAATCATTTGATTGAATACTGACAAAGAATTGTGACTGGGGATGAGTGTTGGAATCATTGTTATGACCAAGAGGTGAAAAATCAATTGCTCGAATTCTGACAAAGAACTGTGACTAGTGATGAGAATTGGAATCACTGTTATGACAAAGCACTGGAAAATCAATCGCGGGAATACTGACAAATAAATGTGACTGCAGATGAGAGTTGGAATCATTGTTATTGACCAAGAGCTGAAAAATCAATCGCTGCAATTCTGACAAAGAATTGTGACTAGTGATGAGAATTGGAATCACTGTTATGACCAAGAGGTGAAAAATCAATTGCTCGAATTCTGACAAAGAACTGTGACTAGTGATGAGAATTGGAATCACTGTTATGACAAAGCACTGGAAAATCAATCGCGGGAATACTGACAAATAAATGTGACTGCAGATGAGAGTTGGAATCATGGTTATTGACCAAGAGCTGAGAAATCAATCGCTGGAATTCTGACAAAGAATTGTGACTAGTGATGAGAATTGGAATCAGTGTTATGACCAAGAGGTGAAAAATCAATTGCTCGAATTCTGACAAAGAACTGTGACTAGTGATGAAAATTGGAATCACTATTATGACAAAGGGCTGGAAAATCAATCGAGGGAATATTGACAAATAAATGTGACTGCTGATGAGAGTTGGAATCATTGTTATTGACCAAGAGCTGAAAAATCAATCGCTGGAATTCTGACAAAGAACTGTGACTACTCATGAGAATTGGAATCACTGTTATGACAAAGGACTGGAAAATCAATCGCGGGGATACTGACAAATAAATGTGACTGCTGATGAGAGTTGGAATCACTGTTATTGACCAAGAGCTAAAAAATGAATCGCTGGAATACTTACTTAGAATTGTGACTGGTGATGAGAGTTGGAATCACTGTATGACCAAGAGTTGAAAAATCAATCGCTGGGATAATTACTAAGAACTGTGAGTAGTGATAAGAGTTTGAATCACTGTATGACCATGAGATGAAAAATCAATCGCTGGGATACTTAATTAGAAATTATCCAGGCGACGTGAACGGCCATCTGGTGGGGATGACGAAAAATCACTCCCGCGCATTTCTCAAAGAAAAAAAGCCACTTGTAATCCAAGCGTCGCGGAAGAAAACAATACTTGGTTCTTTGAGGGCAGGGGGTACTTGTGTAAAACCATTTATATTGTCTACCACCTACGTAAACATCGTTGCAAATCACGTACATATTTTCATTCCAACGGTATTCATCTCTAGTAGTGTTTTCTTTGAGCAGATAATGCGCCATGGCACACTGCCCGGATGTTTCGAGAATGGTTTGCGAAAACATGAGGAAGACTTCCAGGACTCTACATTTCCCAGCCATCCATCCAATTGAGAATGTGTGATTTGTGTTGGAATATAAAATCCGATCAGCAGCGGTTCAAACACGTTATTTACAAGACGAAAAGGATATCCTACTAAAGGGTTGGAACCGGATGCCATAAGACGCCTTTATGAATCTTGTAGCGTGGATGCCTCTCCGAGGGAACATCTGTTTTGGGGTGATGTGGAGGACCGACAGCATATTATGCTGTTGGTCATAATGTTTTATATAAAGGACTGTATAAATAGATCTTGATGACCACCGGTGTGTTATTTGTTTTCTTTTGATCGGAGGTTTAACGGCCACCGTGAGTAACTCCATGACATATAAGCAGTCACCCGTCCCTAATTCAGGACCTCTGATTCCAGGGAAGGGTGAGAGCCTGCGCTGTAAGACAAACATAAAATCCATGTATCATCGAGATTCGAACCCGGACTCCTCCTGTGCGAATGATCCGAAGCCATGGCTTACACCACTGCTCTACCGGTACGGCCCAGCGTATCAGCCTGATAGTTCTAAAGTATCAGTGTATTTACAAAATTCATGTTTTATAAACTTCGCATAATAGTAACACATTCGACGGATCAATATGTACAGCAACGTTGTGCAAATTAAGCGGTCGCTTGAAAACACTCATAAAAAGACACGGGCACGTAGTAAAATAATATCGTAATACGAAGGTAAAAAGATTAACTGGGCTAGCAGAGAAGAGAAAGAATAAAGAGGTTATGAAGCACTGTACAATGTATGTGGTACGTTGTACATGTCAGGTACGTTGTACCACATACTGTCCGTAATCCAACAACAGTTTATTAACTGTAGAAAAACGCAGATACGTAGAACTAGATAAAAAGACTTACTATAAATGACAGAATATAAAATGACATGTTCTAAAAGTTTTTAGTGCACTAGAAATATCACGTGGCATGCACAAAAAATGAAAGCAGAAGTTATACGAAAGAATTCAGTTTACCAAACAAAAGAGACGTCACAGACATACCTGCCAAACGTCATAGATAATCATGAGCAGTGGAAGGGGCCGTACGGCAGAGCTACCTGACTTTCAACTTAGCATGGTCATTCGACGCCATCTTAGCCACAAGTCAGTTCATAAAGAAGTATGTAAAGCAAAATCGTTTGTACGGAAGTGCTCAGTGAATTTTTGAAATCCTCTTGTTATGACCAAAAACTGAAAAATCAATCGCCGAAACACTGAGAAAGAATTGTGACTAGTGATGAGAGTTGGAATAATTTTTATGACCAAGAACTGAAAATTTAATCGCTGGAATACTGACAAAGATTTCCAACTGGTTATGAGAATTGGAATCACTATTATAACCAAGAACTGAAAAATTAATCGCTGGAATGCTGCAAAGAATTCTGACTGGTGATGAGAATTGGAATCACTATTATGACCAAGAACTGAAAACGTATTCGCTGGAATACTGACAAAGAATTCTGACAGGTGATGAGAGTTGGAATCACTGTTATGACCAAGAACTGAAAAATCTATCGCTTGAATATTGACAAAGAATTGTGACTGCTGATGACAATTGGAATTATTGTTATGACCAAGAACTGAAAAATCATTTGATTGAATACTGACAAAGAATTGTGACTGGGGATGAGTGTTGGAATCATTGTTATGACCAAGAGGTGAAAAATCAATTGCTCGAATTCTGACAAAGAACTGTGACTAGTGATGAGAATTGGAATCACTGTTATGACAAAGCACTGGAAAATCAATCGCGGGAATACTGACAAATAAATACGACTGCAGATGAGAGTTGGAATCATTGTTATTGACCAAGAGCTGAAAAATCCATCGCTGGAATTCTGACAAAGAATTGTGACTAGTGATGATAATTGGAATCACTGTTATGACCAAGAGGTAAAAAATCAATTGCTCGAATTCTGACACAGAACTGTGACTAGTGATGAGAATTGGAATCACTGTTATGAAAAAGGACTGGAAAATAAATCGCGGGAATACTGACAAATAAATGTGACTGCTGATGAGAGTTGGAATCATTGTTATTGACCAAGAGCTAAAAAATGAATCGCTGGAATACTTACTAAGAATTGTGACTGGTGATGAGAGTTGGAATCACTGTATGACCAAGAGTTGAAAAATCAATCGCTGGAACTCTGACAAAGAATTGTGACTATTGATGATAATTGGAACCACTGTTATGACAAAGGACTGGAAAATCAATCGCGGGAATACTGACAAATAAACGTGACTGCTGATGAGAGTTGGAATAATTGTTATTGACCAAGAGCTGAAAAATCAAACGCTGGAATTCTGACAAAGAATTGTTACTAGTGATGAGAATTGGAATCACTGTTATGACC
The DNA here is from genome assembly GCA_039090855.1 of Macrothele yani. NCBI lineage: Eukaryota > Metazoa > Arthropoda > Arachnida > Araneae > Macrothelidae > Macrothele > Macrothele yani. The sequence goes on from CM077019.1 coordinate 41,291,337, forward strand.
AAGAGGTGAAAAATCAATTGCTCGAATTCTGACAAAGAACTGTGACTAGTGATGAGAATTGGAATCACTGTTATGACAAAGGACTGCAAAATCAATCGCGGGAATATTGACAAATAAATGTGACTGCTGATGAGAGTTGGAATCATTGTTATTGACCAAGAGCTGAAAAATCAATCGCTGGAATTCTGCCAAAGAATTATGACTAGTGATAAGAATTGGAATCACTGTTATGACCAATAGGTGAAAAATCAATTGCTGGAATTCTGACAAAGAACTGTGACTAGTGATGAGATTTGGAATCACTGTTATGACAAAGGACTGGAAAATCAATCGCGGGAATACTGACAAATAAACGTGACTGCTGATGAGAGTTGGAATAATTGTTATTGACCAAGAGCTGAAAAATCAAACGCTGGAATTCTGACAAAGAATTGTTACTAGTGATGAGAATTGGAATCACTGTTATGACCAAGAGGTGAAAAATCAATTGCTCGAATTCTGACAAAGAACTGTGACTAGTGATGAGAATTGGAATCACTGTTATGACAAAGCACTGGAAAATCAATCGCGGGAATACCGACAAATAAATGTGACTGCAGATGAGAGTTGGAATCATTGTTATTGACCAAGAGCTGAAAAATCAATCGCTGGAATTCTGACAAAGAATTGTGACTAGTGATGAGAATTGGAATCACTGTTATGACCAAGAGGTGAAAAATCAATTGCTCGAATTCTGACAAAGAACTGTGACTAGTGATGAGAATTGGAATCACTATTATGACAAAGGACTGGAAAATCAATCGAGGGAATATTGACAAATAAATGTGACTGCTGATGAGAGTTGGAATCATTGTTATTGACCAAGAGCTGAAAAATCAATCGCTGGAATTCTGACAAATAACTGTGACTAGTCATGAGAATTGGAATCACTGTTATGACAAAGGACTGGAAAATCAATCGCGGGAATACTGACAAATAAATGTGACTGCTGATGAGAGTTGGAATCACTGTTATTGACCAAGAGCTAAAAAATGAATCGCTGGAATACTTACTTAGAATTGTGACTGGTGATGAGAGTTGGAATCACTGTATGACCAAGAGTTGAAAAATCAAGCGCTGGGATACGTACTAAGAATTGTGACTGGTGATAAGAGTTGGAATCACTGTATGGCCAAGAGTTGAAAAATCAATCGCTGGGATAATTACTAAGAACTGTGAGTAGTGATAAGAGTTTGAATCACTGTATGACCATGAGATGAAAAATCAATCGCTGGGATACTTAATTAGAAATTATCCAGGCGACGTGAACGGCCATCTGGTGGGGATGACGAAAAATCACTCCCGCGCATTTCTCAAAGAAAAAATCCACTTGTAATCCAAGCGTCGCGGAAGAAAACAATACTTGGTTCTTTGAGGGCAGGGTGTACTTGTGTAAAACCATTTATATTGTCTACCACCTACGTAAACATCGTTGCAAATCACGTACATATTTTCATTCCAACGGTATTCATCTCTAGTAGTGTTTTCTTTGAGCAGATAATGCGCCATGGCACACTGCCCGGATGTTTCGAGAATGGTTTGCGAAAACATGAGGAAGACTTCCAGGACTCTACATTTCCCAGCCATCCATCCAATTGAGAATGTGTGATTTGTGTTGGAATATAAAATCCGATCAGCAGCGGTTCAAACACGTTATTTACAAGACGAAAAGGATATCCTACTAAAGGGTTGGAACCGGATGCCATAAGACGCCTTTATGAATCTTGTAGCGTGGATGCCTCTCCGAGGGAACATCTGTTTTGGGGTGATGTGGAGGACCGACAGCATATTATGCTGTTGGTCATAATGTTTTATATAAAGGACTGTATAAATAGATCTTGACGACCACCGGTGTGTTATTTGTTTTCTTTTGATCGGAGGTTTAACGGCCACCGTGAGTAACTCCATGACATATAAGCAGTCACCCGTCCCTAATTCAGGACCTCTGATTCCAGGGAAGGGTGAGAGCCTGCGCTGTAAGACAAACATAAAATCCATGTATCATCGAGATTCGAACCTGGACTCCTCCTGTGCGAATGATCCGAAGCCATGGCTTACACCACTGCTCTACCGGTACGGCCCAGCGTATCAGCCTGATAGTTCTAAAGTATCAGTGTATTTACAAAATTCATGTTTTATAAACTTCGCATAATAGTAACACATTCGACAGATCAATATGTACAGCAACGGTGTGCAAACTAAGCGGTCGCTTGTAAACACTCATAAAAAGACACGGGCACGATGTAAAGTAATATCGTAATACGAAGGTAAAAAGATTAACTGGGCTAGCAGAGAAGAGAAAGAATAAAGAGGTTATGAAGCACTGTACAATGTATGTGGTACGTTGTACATGTCAGGTACGTTGTACCACATACTGTCCGTAATCCAACAACAGTTTGTTAACTGTAGAAAAACGCAGATACGTAGAACTAGATAAAAAGACTTACTATAAATGACAGAATATAAAATGACATGTTCTAAAAGTTTTTAGTGCACTAGAAATATCACGTGGCATGCACAAAAAATGAAAGCAGAAGTTATACGAAAGAATTCAGTTTACCAAACAAAAGAGACGTCACAGACATACCTGCCAAACGTCATAGATAATCATGAGCAGTGGAAGGGGCCGTACGGCAGAGCTACCTGACTTTCAACTTAGCATGGTCATTCGACGCCATCTTAGCCACAAGTCAGTTCATAAAGAAGTATGTAAAGCAAAATCGTTTGTACGGAAGTGCTCAGTGAATTTTTGAAATCCTCTTGTTATGACCAAAAACTGAAAAATCAATCGCCGAAACACTGAGAAAGAATTGTGACTAGTGATGAGAGTTGGAATAATTTTTATGACCAAGAACTGAAAATTTAATCGCTGGAATACTGACAAAGATTTCCAACTGGTTATGAGAATTGGAATCACTATTATAACCAAGAACTGAAAAATTAATCGCTGGAATGCTGCAAAGAATTCTGACTGGTGATGAGAATTGGAATCACTATTATGACCAAGAACTGAAAACGTATTCGCTGGAATACTGACAAAGAATTCTGACAGGTGATGAGAGTTGGAATCACTGTTATGACCAAGAACTGAAAAATCTATCGCTTGAATATTGACAAAGAATTGTGACTGCTGATGACAATTGGAATTATTGTTATGACCAAGAACTGAAAAATCATTTGTTTGAATACTGACAAAGAATTGTGACTGGGGATGAGTGTTGGAATCATTGTTATGACCAAGAGGTGAAAAATCAATTGCTCGAATTCTGACAAAGAACTGTGACTAGTGATGAGAATTGGAATCACTGTTATGACAAAGCACTGGAAAATCAATCGCGGGAATACTGACAAATAAATACGACTGCAGATGAGAGTTGGAATCATTGTTATTGACCAAGAGCTGAAAAATCCATCGCTGGAATTCTGACAAAGAATTGTGACTAGTGATGATAATTGGAATCACTGTTATGACCAAGAGGTAAAAAATCAATTGCTCGAATTCTGACACAGAACTGTGACTAGTGATGAGAATTGGAATCACTGTTATGAAAAAGGACTGGAAAATCAATCGCGGGAATACTGACAAATAAATGTGACTGCTGATGAGAGTTGGAATCATTGTTATTGACCAAGAGCTAAAAAATGAATCGCTGGAATACTTACTAAGAATTGTGACTGGTGATGAGAATTGGAATCACTGTTATGACCAAGAGGTGAAAAATCAATTGCTCGAATTCTGGCAAAGAACTGTGACTAGTGATGAGAATTGGAATCACTGTTATGACAAAGGACTGCAAAATCAATCGCGGGAATATTGACAAATAAATGTGACTGCTGATGAGAGTTGGAATCATTGTTATTGACCAAGAGCTGAAAAATCAATCGCTGGAATTCTGCCAAAGAATTGTGACTAGTGATAAGAATTGGAATCACTGTTATGACCAATAGGTGAAAAATCAATTGCTGGAATTCTGACAAAGAACTGTGACTAGTGATGAGATTTGGAATCACTGTTATGACAAAGGACTGGAAAATCAATCGCGGGAATACTGACAAATAAACGTGACTGCTGATGAGAGTTGGAATAATTGTTATTGACCAAGAGCTGAAAAATCAAACGCTGGAATTCTTACAAAGAATTGTTACTAGTGATGAGAATTGGAATCACTGTTATGACCAAGAGGTGAAAAATCAATTGCTCGAATTCTGACAAAGAACTGTGACTAGTGATGAGAATTGGAATCACTGTTATGACAAAGCACTGGAAAATCAATCGCGGGAATACTGACAAATAAATGTGACTGCAGATGAGAGTTGGAATCATGGTTATAGACCAAGAGCTGAAAAATCAATCGCTGAAATTCTGACAAAGAATTGTGACTAGTGATGAGAATTGGAATCACTGTTATGACCAAGAGGTGAAAAATCAATTGCTCGAATTCTGACAAAGAACTGTGACTAGTGATGAGAATTGGAATCACTGTTATGACAAAGCACTGGAAAATCAATCGCGGGAATACTGACAAATAAATCTGACTGCAGATGAGAGTTGGAATCATGGTTATTGACCAAGAGCTGAGAAATCAATCGCTGGAATTCTGACAAAGAATTGTGACTAGTGATGAGAATTGGAATCAGTGTTATGACCAAGAGGTGAAAAATCAATTGCTCGAATTCTGACAAAGAACTGTGACTAGTGATGAGAATTGGAATCACTATTATGACAAAGGACTGGAAAATCAATCGCGGGAATATTGACAAATAAATGTGACTGCTGATGAGAGTTAGAATCATTGTTATTGACCAAGAGCTGAAAAATCAATCGCTGGAATTTTGACAAAGAATTGTGACTAGTGATGAGAATTGGAATCACTGTTATGACCAAGAGGTGAAAAATCAATTGCTCGAATTCTGACAAAGAACTGTGACTAGTGATGAGAATTGGAATCACTATTATGACAAAGGACTGGAAAATCAATCGCGGGAATATTGACAAATAAATGTGACTGCTGATGAGAGTTGGAGTCATTGTTATTGACCAAGAGCTGAAAAATCAATCGCTGGAATTCTGACAAAGAACTTTGACTAGTCATGAGAATTGGAATCACTGTTATGACAAAGGACTGGAAAATCAATCGCGGGAATACTGACAAATAAATGTGACTGCTGATGAGAGTTGGAATCACTGTTATTGACCAAGAGCTAAAAAATGAATCGCTGGAATACTTACTTAGAATTGTGACTGGTGATGAGAGTTGGAATCACTGTATGACCAAGAGTTGAAAAATCAAGCGCTGGGATACGTACTAAGAATTGTGACTGGTGATAAGAGTTGGAATCACTGTATGGCCAAGAGTTGAAAAATCAATCGCTGGGATAATTACTAAGAACTGTGAGTAGTGATAAGAGTTTGAATCACTGTATGACCATGAGATGAAAAATCAATCGCTGGGATACTTAATTAGAAATTATCCAGGCGACGTGAACGGCCATCTGGTGGGGATGACGAAAAATCACTCCCGCGCATTTCTCAAAGAAAAAAGCCACTTGTAATCCAAGCGTCGCGGAAGAAAACAATACTTGGTTCTTTGAGGGCAGGGGGTACTTGTGTAAAACCATTTATATTGTCTACCACCTACGTAAACATCGTTGCAAATCACGCACATATTTTCATTCCAACGGTATTCATCTCTAGTAGTGTTTTCTTTGAGCAGATAATGCGCCATGGCACACTGCCCGGATGTTTCGAGAATGGTTTGCGAAAACATGAGGAAGACTTCCAGGACTCTACATTTCCCAGCCATCCATCCAATTGAGAATGTGTGATTTGTGTTGGAATATAAAATCCGATCAGCAGCGGTTCAAACACGTTATTTACAAGACGAAAAGGATATCCTACTAAAGGGTTGGAACCGGATGCCATAAGACGCCTTTATGAATCTTGTAGCGTGGATGCCTCTCCGAGGGAACATCTGTTTTGGGGTGATGTGGAGGACCGACAGCATATTATGCTGTTGGTCATAATGTTTTATATAAAAGACTGTATAAATAGATCTTGATGACCACCGGTGTGTTATTTGTTTTCTTTTGATCGGAGGTTTAACGGCCACCGTGAGTAACTCCATGACATATAAGCAGTCACCCGACCCTAATTCAGGACCTCTGATTCCAGGGAAGGGTGAGAGCCTGCACTGTAAGACAAACATAAAATCCATGTATCATCGAGATTCGAACCCGGACTCCTCCTGTGCGAATGATCCGAAGCCATGGCTTACACCACTGCTCTACCGGTACGGCCCAGCGTATCAGCCTGATAGTTCTAAAGTATCAGTGTATTTACAAAATTCATGTTTTATAAACTTCGCATAATAGTAACACATTCGACGGATCAATATGTACAGCAACGGTGTGCAAATTAAGCGGTCGCTTGAAAACACTCATAAAAAGACACGGGCACGATGTAAAGTAATATCGTAATACGAAGGTAAAAAGATTAACTGGGCTAGCAGAGAAGAGAAAGAATAAAGAGGTTATGAAGCACTGTACAATGTATGTGGTACGTTGTACCTGTCAGGTACGTTGTACCACATACTGTCCGTAATCCAACAACAGTTTATTAACTGTAGAAAAACGCAGATACGTAGAACTAGATAAAAAGACTTACTATAAATGACAGAATATAAAATGACATGTTCTAAAAGTTTTTAGTGCACTAGAAATATCACGTGGCATGCACAAAAAATGAAAGCAGAAGTTATACGAAAGAATTCAGTTTACCAAACAAAAGAGACGTCACAGACATACCTGCCAAACGTCATAGATAATCATGAGCAGTGGAAGGGGCCGTACGGCAGAGCTACCTGACTTTCAACTTAGCATGGTCATTCGACGCCATCTTAGCCACAAGTCAGTTCATAAAGAAGTATGTAAAGCAAAATCGTTTGTACGGAAGTGCTCAGTGAATTTTTGAAATCCTCTTGTTATGACCAAGAACTGAAAAATCAATCGCCGAAACACTGAGAAAGAATTGTGACTAGTGATGAGAGTTGGAATAATTTTTATGACCAAGAACTGAAAATTTAATCGCTGGAATACTGACAAAGATTTCCAACTGGTTATGAGAATTGGAATCACTATTATAACCAAGAACTGAAAAATTAATCGCTGGAATGCTGCAAAGAATTCTGACTGGTGATGAGAATTGGAATCACTATTATGACCAAGAACTGAAAAATTAATCGCTGGAATACTGACAGAGTTCTGACTGGTAATGAGAATTAGAACCATTATTATGACCAAGAACTGAAAACGTATTCGCTGGAATACTGACAAAGAATTCTGACAGGTGATGAGAGTTTGAATCACTGTTATGACCAAGAACTGAAAAATCTATCGCTTGAATATTGACAAAGAATTGTGACTGCTGATGACAATTGGTATTATTGTTATGATCAAGAACTGAAAAATCATTTGATTGAATACTGACAAAGAATTGTGACTGGGGATGAGTGTTGGAATCATTGTTATGACCAAGAGGTGAAAAATCAATTGCTCGAATTCTGACAAAGAACTGTGACTAGTGATGAGAATTGGAATCACTGTTATGAGAAAGCACTGGAAAATCAATCGCGTTAATACTGACAAATAAATACGACTGCAGATGAGAGTTGGAATCATTGTTATTGACCAAGAGCTGAAAAATCCATCGCTGGAATTCTGACAAAGAATTGTGACTAGTGATGATAATTGGAATCACTGTTATGACCAAGAGGTAAAAAATCAATTGCTCGAATTCTGACACAGAACTGTGACTAGTGATGAGAATTGGAATCACTCTTATGAAAAAGGACTGGAAAATCAATCGCGGGAATACTGACAAATAAATGTTACTGCTGATGAGAGTTGGAATCATTGTTATTGACCAAGAGCTAAAAAATGAATCGCTGGAATACTTACTAAGAATTGTGACTGGTGATGAGAGTTGGAATCACTGTATGACCAAGAGGTGAAAAATCAATTGCTCGAATTCTGACAAAGAACTGTGACTAGTGATGAGAATTGGAATCACTATTATGACAAAGGACTGGAAAATCAATCGCGGGAATATTGACAAATAAATGTGACTGCTGATGAGAGTTGGAATCATTGTTATTGACCAAGAGCTGAAAAATCAATCGCTGGAATTTTGACAAAGAATTGTGACTAGTGATGAGAATTGGAATCACTGTTATGACCAAGAGTTGAAAAATCAGTTGCTCGAATTCTGACAAAGAACTGTGACTAGTGATGAGAATTGGAATCACTATTATGACAAAGGACTGGAAAATCAATCGCGGGAATATTGACAAATAAATGTGACTGCTGATGAGAGTTGGAGTCATTGTTATTGACCAAGAGCTGAAAAATCAATCGCTGGATTTCTGACAAAGAACTGTGACTAGTCATGAGAATTGGAATCACTGTTATGACAAAAACTGGAAAATCAATCGCGGGAATACTGACAAAAAAATGTGACTGCTGATGAGAGTTGGAATCACTGTTATTGACCAAGAGCTAAAAAATGAATCGCTGGAATACTTACTTAGAATTGTGACTGGTGATGAGAGTTGGAATCACTGTATGACCAAGAGTTGAAAAATCAAGCGCTGGGATACGTACTAAGAATTGTGACTGGTGATAAGAGTTGGAATCACTGTATGGCCAAGAGTTGAAAAATCAATCGCTGGGATAATTACTAAGAACTGTGAGTAGTGATAAGAGTTTGAATCACTGTATGACCATGAGATGAAAAACCAATCGCTGGGATACTTAATTAGAAATTATCCAGGCGACGTTAACGGCCATCTGGTGGGGATGACGAAAAATCACTCCCGCGCATTTCTCAAAGAAAAAAGCCACTTGTAATCCAAGCGTCGCGGAAGAAAACAATACTTGGTTCTTTGAGGGCAGGGGGTACTTGTGTAAAACCATTTATATTGTCTACCACCTACGTAAACATCGTTGCAAATCACGTACATATTTTCATTCCAACGGTATTCATCTCTAGTAGTGTTTTCTTTGAGCAGATAATGCGCCATGGCACACTGCCCGGATGTTTCGAGAATGGTTTGCGAAAACATGAGGAAGACTTCCAGGACTCTACATTTCCCAGCCATCCATCCAATTGAGAATGTGTGATTTGTGTTGGAATATAAAATCCGATCAGCAGCGGTTCAAACACGTTATTTACAAGACGAAAAGGATATCCTACTAAAGGGTTGGAACCGGATGCCATAAGACGCCTTTATGAATCTTGTAGCGTGGATGCCTCTCCGAGGGAACATCTGTTTTGGGGTGATGTGGAGGACCGACAGCATAATATGCTGTTGGTCATAATGTTTTATATAAAAGACTGTATAAATAGATCTTGATGACCACCGGTGTGTTATTTGTTTTCTTTTGATCGGAGGTTTAACGGCCACCGTGAGTAACTCCATGACATATAAGCAGTCACCCGTCCCTAATTCAGGACCTCTGATTCCAGGGAAGGGTGAGAGCCTGCACTGTAAGACAAACATAAAATCCATGTATCATCGAGATTCGAACCCGGACTCCTCCTGTGCGAATGATCCGAAGCCATGGCTTACACCACTGCTCTACCGGTACGGCCCAGCGTATCAGCCTGATAGTTCTAAAGTATCAGTGTATTTACAAAATTCATGTTTTATAAACTTCGCATAATAGTAACACATTCGACGGATCAATATGTACAGCAACGGTGTGCAAATTAAGCGGTCGCTTGAAAACACTCATAAAAAGACACGGGCACGATGTAAAGTAATATCGTAATACGAAGGTAAAAAGATTAACTGGGCTAGCAGAGAAGAGAAAGAATAAAGAGGTTATGAAGCACTGTACAATGTATGTGGTACGTTGTACATGTCAGGTACGTTGTACCACATACTGTCCGTAATCCAACAACAGTTTATTAACTGTAGAAAAACGCAGATATGTAGAACTAGATAAAAAGACTTACTATAAATGACAGAATATAAAATGACATGTTCTAAAAGTTTTTAGTGCACTAGAAATATCACGTGGCATGCACAAAAAATGAAAGCAGAAGTTATACGAAAGAATTCAGTTTACCAAACAAAAGAGACGTCACAGACATACCTGCCAAACGTCATAGATAATCATGAGCAGTGGAAGGGGCCGTACGGCAGAGCTACCTGACTTTCAACTTAGCATGGTCATTCGACGCCATCTTAGCCACAAGTCAGTTCATAAAGAAGTATGTAAAGCAAAATCGTTTGTACGGAAGTGCTCAGTGAATTTTTGAAATCCTCTTGTTATGACCAAGAACTGAAAAATCAATCGCCGAAACACTGAGAAAGAATTGTGACTAGTGATGAGAGTTGGAATAATTTTTATGACCAAGAACTGAAAATTTAATCGCTGGAATACTGACAAAGATTTCCAACTGGTTATGAGAATTGGAATCACTATTATAACCAAGAACTGAAAAATTAATCGCTGGAATGCTGCAAAGAATTCTGACTGGTGATGAGAATTGGAATCACTATTATGACCAAGAACTGAAAAATTAATCGCTGGAATACTGACAGAGTTCTGACTGGTAATGAGAATTAGAACCATTATTATGACCAAGAACTGAAAACGTATTCGCTGGAATACTGACAAAGAATTCTGACAGGTGATGAGAGTTTGAATCACTGTTATGACCAAGAACTGAAAAATCTATCGCTTGAATATTGACAAAGAATTGTGACTGCTGATGACAATTGGAATTATTGTTATGATCAAGAACTGAAAAATCATTTGATTGAATACTGACAAAGAATTGTGACTGGGGATGAGTGTTGGAATCATTGTTATGACCAAGAGGTGAAAAATCAATTGCTCGAATTCTGACAAAGAACTGTGACTAGTGATGAGAATTGGAATCACTGTTATGAGAAAGCACTGGAAAATCAATCGCGTTAATACTGACAAATAAATACGACTGCAGATGAGAGTTGGAATCATTGTTATTGACCAAGAGCTGAAAAATCCATCGCTGGAATTCTGACAAAGAATTGTGACTAGTGATGATAATTGGAATCACTGTTATGACCAAGAGGTAAAAAATCAATTGCTCGAATTCTGACACAGAACTGTGACTAGTGATGAGAATTGGAATCACTGTTATGAAAAAGGACTGGAAAATCAATCGCGGGAATACTGACAAATAAATGTGACTGCTGATGAGAGTTGGAATCATTGTTATTGACCAAGAGCTAAAAAATGAATCGCTGGAATACTTACTAAGAATTGTGACTGGTGATGAGAGTTGGAATCACTGTATGACCAAGAGGTGAAAAATCAATTGCTCGAATTCTGACAAAGAACTGTGACTAGTGATGAGAATTGGAATCACTATTATGACAAAGGACTGGAAAATCAATCGCGGGAATATTGACAAATAAATGTGACTGCTGATGAGAGTTGGAATCATTGTTATTGACCAAGAGCTGAAAAATCAATCGCTGGAATTCTGACAAAGAATTGTGACTAGTGATGAGAATTGGAATCACTGTTATGACCAAGAGGTGAAAAATCAGTTGCTCGAATTCTGACAAAGAACTGTGACTAGTGATGAGAATTGGAATCACTATTATGACAAAGGACTGGAAAATCAATCGCGGGAATATTGACAAATAAATGTGACTGCTGATGAGAGTTGGAGTCATTGTTATTGACCAAGAGCTGAAAAATCAATCGCTGGAATTCTGACAAAGAACTGTGACTAGTCATGAGAATTGGAATCACTGTTATGACAAAAACTGGAAAATCAATCGCGGGAATACTGACAAATAAATGTGACTGCTGATGAGAGTTGGAATCACTGTTATTGACCAAGAGCTAAAAAATGAATCGCTGGAATACTTACTTAGAATTGTGACTGGTGATGAGAGTTGGAATCACTGTATGACCAAGAGTTGAAAAATCAAGCGCTGGGATACGTACTAAGAATTGTGACTGGTGATAAGAGTTGGAATCACTGTATGGCCAAGAGTTGAAAAATCAATCGCTGGGATAATTACTAAGAACTGTGAGTAGTGATAAGAGTTTGAATCACTGTATGACCATGAGATGAAAAACCAATCGCTGGGATACTTAATTAGAAATTATCCAGGCGACGTTAACGGCCATCTGGTGGGGATGACGAAAAATCACTCCCGCGCATTTCTCAAAGAAAAAAGCCACTTGTAATCCAAGCGTCGCGGAAGAAAACAATACTTGGTTCTTTGAGGGCAGGGGGTACTTGTGTGAAACCATTTATATTGTCTACCACCTACGTAAACATCGTTGCAAATCACGTACATATTTTCATTCCAACGGTATTCATCTCTAGTAGTGTTTTCTTTGAGCAGATAATGCGCCATGGCACACTGCCCGGATGTTTCGAGAATGGTTTGCGAAAACATGAGGAAGACTTCCAGGACTCTACATTTCCCAGCCATCCATCCAATTGAGAATGTGTGATTTGTGTTGGAATATAAAATCCGATCAGCAGCGGTTCAAACACGTTATTTACAAGACGAAAAGGATATCCTACTAAAGGGTTGGAACCGGAGGCCATAAGACGCCTTTATGAATCTTGTAGCGTGGATGCCTCTCTGAGGGAACATCTGTTTTGGGGTGATGTGGAGGACCGACAGCATATTATGCTGTTGGTCATAATGTTTTATATAAAGGACTGTATAAATAGATCTTGATGACCACCGGTGTGTTATTTGTTTTCTTTTGATCGGAGGTTTAACGGCCACCGTGAGTAACTCCATGACATATAAGCAGTCACCCGTCCCTAATTCAGGACCTCTGATTCCAGGGAAGGGTGAGAGCCTGCGCTGTAAGACAAACATAAAATCCATGTATCATCGAGATTCGAACCCGGACTCCTGCTGTGCGACTGATCCGAAGCCATGGCTTACACCACTGCTCTACCGGTACGGCCCAGCGTATCAGCCTGATAGTTCTAAAGTATCAGTGTATTTACAAAATACATGTTTTATAAACTTCGCATAATAGTAACACATTCGACGGATCAATATGTACAGCAACGTTGTGCAAATTAAGCGATCGCTTGAAAACACTCATAAAAAGACACGGGCACGATGTAAAGTAATATCGTAATACGAAGGTAAAAAGATTAACTGGGCTAGCAGAGAAGAGAAAGAATAAAGAGGTTATGAAGCACTGTACAATGTATGTGGTACGTTGTACATGTCAGGTACGTTGTACCACATACTGTCCGTAATCCAACAACAGTTTATTAACTGTAGAAAAACGCAGATACGTAGAACTAGATAAAAAGACTTACTATAAATGACAGAATATAAAATGACATGTTCTAAAAGTTTTTAGTGCACTAGAAATATCACGTGGCATGCACAAAAAATGAAAGCAGAAGTTATACGAAAGAATTCAGTTTACCAAACAAAAGAGACGTCACAGACATACCTGCCAAACGTCATAGATAATCATGAGCAGTGGAAGGGGCCGTACGGCAGAGCTACCTGACTTTCAACTTAGCATGGTCATTCGACGCCATCTTAGCCACAAGTCAGTTCATAAAGAAGTATGTAAAGCAAAATCGTTTGTACGGAAGTGCTCAGTGACTTTTTGAAATCCTCTTGTTATGACCAAGAACTGAAATATCAATCGCAGAAACACTGAGAAAGAACTGTGACTAGTGATGAGAGTTGGAATAATTTTTATGACCAAGAACTGAAAATTTAATCGCTGGAATACTGACAAAGATTTCCAACTGGTTATGAGAATTGGAATCACTATTATAACCAAGAACTGAAAAATTAATCGCTGGAATGCTGCAAAGAATTCTGACTGGTGATGAGAATTGGAATCACTATTATGACCAAGAACTGAAAAATTAATCGCTGGAATACTGACAGAGTTCTGACTGGTAATGAGAATTAGAACCATTATTATGACCAAGAACTGAAAACGTATTCGCTGGAATACTGACAAAGAATTCTGACAGGTGATGAGAGTTGGAATCACTGTTATGACCAAGAACTGAAAAATCTATCGCTTGAATATTGACAAAGAATTGTGACTGCTGATGACAATTGGAATTATTGTTATGATCAAGAACTGAAAAATCATTTGATTGAATACTGACAAAGAATTGTGACTGGGGATGAGTGTTGGAATCATTGTTATGACCAAGAGGTGAAAAATCAATTGCTCGAATTCTGACAAAGAACTGTGACTAGTGATGAGAATTGGAATCACTGTTATGACAAAGCACTGGAAAATCAATCGCGGGAATACTGACAAATAAATACGACTGCAGATGAGAGTTGGAATCATTGTTATTGACCAAGAGCTGAAAAATCCATCGCTGGAATTCTGACAAAGAATTGTGACTAGTGATGATAATTGGAATCACTGTTATGACCAAGAGGTAAAAAATCAATTGCTCGAATGCTGACACAGAACTGTGACTAGTGATGAGAATTGGAATCACTGTTATGAAAAAGGACTGGAAAATCAATCGCGGGAATACTGACAAATAAACGTGACTGCTGATGAGAGTTGGAATCATTGTTATTGACCAAGAGCTGAAAAATCAAACGCTGGAATTCTGACAAAGAATTGTTACTAGTGATGAGAGTTGGAATCACTGTTATGACCAAGAGGTGAAAAATCAATTGCTCGAATTCTGACAAAGAACTGTGACTAGTGATGAGAATTGGAATCACTGTTATGACAAAGGACTGGAAAATCAATCGCGGGAATATTGACAAATAAATGTGACTGCTGATGAGAGTTGGAATCATTGTTATTGACCAAGAGCTGAAAAATCAATCGCTGGAATTCTGCCAAAGAATTGTGACTAGTGATAAGAATTGGAATCACTGTTATGACCAATAGGTGAAAAATCAATTGCTGGAATTCTGACAAAGAACTGTGACTAGTGATGAGATTTGGAATCACTGTTATGACAAAGCACTGGAAAATCAATCGCGGGAATACTGACAAATAAACGTGACTGCTGATGATAGTTGGAATAATTGTTATTGACCAAGAGCTGAAAAATCAAACGCTGGAATTCTGACAAAGAATTGTTACTAGTGATGAGAATTGGAATCACTGTTATGACCAAGAGGTGAAAAATCAATTGCTCGAATTCTGACAAAGAACTGTAACTAGTGATGAGAATTGGAATCACTGTTATGACAAAGGACTGGAAAATCAATAGCGGGAATATTGACAAATAAATGTGACTGCTGATGAGAGTTGGAATCATTGTTATTGACCAAGAGCTGAAAAATCAATCGCTGGAATTCTGACAAAGAATTGTGACTAGTGATGAGAATTAAAATCAGTGTTATGTCGAAGAGGTGAAAAATCAATTGCTGGAATTCTTACAAAGAACTGTGACTAGTGATGAGAATTGGAATCACTGTTATGACAAAGGACTGGAAAATCAATCGCGGGAATACTGACAAATAAATGTGACTGCTGATGAGAGTTGGAATCATTGTTATTGACCAAGAGCTAAAAAATGAATCGCTGGAATACTTACTTAGAATTGTGACTGGTGATGAGAGTTGGAATCACTGTATGACCAAGAGTTGAAAAATCAAGCGTTGGGATACTTACTAAGAATTGTGACTGGTGATAAGAGTTGGAATCACTGTATGGCCAAGAGTTGAAAAATCAATCGCTTTGATACTTACTAAGAATTGTGAGTAGTGATAAGAGTTTGAATCACTGTATGACCAAGAGTTGAAAAATCAATCGCTGGGATACTTACTTAGATATTATCCAGGCAACGTGAATGGCCATCTGGTGGGGATGACGAAAAATCACTCCCGCGCATTTCTCAAAGAAAAAAGCCACTTGTAATCCAAGGATCGCGGAAGAAAGCAATACTTGGTTCTTTGAGGGTAGGGGTTACTTATGTAAAACCCTTTATATTGTCTACCACCTACGTAAACATCGTTGCAAACCAGGTACATATTTTCATTCCAACGGTATTCATCTCTAGTAGTGTTTTCTTTGAGCAGATAATGCGCCATGGCACACTGCCTGGGTGTTTCGAGAATGGTTTTCCAAAGCATGAGGAAGACCTCCATGACTCTAAATTTCCCAACCATCCATCCAATTGAGAATGTGGGATTTGTTTTGGAATATTAAATCCGATCAGCAGCGGTTCAAACACGGTACTTACAAGACGGAAAGGATATCGTACTAAAGGGTTGGAACCGGATGCCATAAGACGCCTTTATGAATCTTGTAGCGTGGATGCCTCTCCGAGGGAACATCTGTTGTGGGGTGATGTGGAGGACCGACAGCATATTATGCTGTTGGTCATAATGTTTTATATAAAGGACTGTATAAATAGATCTTGATGACCACCGGTGTTTTATTTGTTTTCTTTTGATCGGAGGTTTAACGGCCACCGTGAGTAACTCCATCACATGTAAGCAGTCACCCGTCCCAAATTTAGGACCTCTGATTCCACGGAAGGGTGAGAGCCAGCGCTGTAAGACAAACGCAAAATCCATGTATCATCGAGATTCGAAACCGGACTCCTCCTGTGCGAATGATCCAAAGCCATCGCTTTGACAACTGCTCTACCGGTACGGCCCAGCGTATCAGCCTGATAGTTCTAAAGTATCGGTGTATTTACAAAATTCATGTTTTATAAACTTCATATAATAGTAACACATTCGACGGATCAAAATGTACAGCAACGGTGAGCAAATTAAGCGGTCGCTTGAAAACACAAATATAAAGACACGGGCACGATGTAAAGTAATATCGTATTACGAAGGTAAAAAGATTAACTGGGCTAGCAGAGAAGAGAAAGAATAAAGATGTTATGAAGCACTGTACAATGTATGTGGTACGTTGCACATGTCAGGTACGTTGTACCACATACTGTCCGTAATCCAACAACAGTTTATCAACTGTAGAAAAACGCAGATATGTAGAACTAGTTAAAAAGACTTACTATAAATGACAGAATATAAAATGACATGTTCTAAAAGTTTTTAGTGCACTACAAATATCACGTGGCATGCACAAAAAATGAAAGCAGAAGTTATACGAAAGAATTCAGTTTACCAAACATAAGAGACGTCACAGACATGTTCGGCACTTACATAAGAAGACGCACATAGCTTGCCAAACGTCATAGATAAGCATGAGCAGTGGAATAGGCCGTACGGCAGAGCTCACTGACTTTCAACTTGGAATGGTCATTGGACGTCATCTTAGCCACAAGTCATTTCACAAAGAAGCATGAAAAGCAAAATCTTCGGTACGGAAGGGCTTAGTGACTTTTTAAAATCCTCTTGTTATGACCAAGAACTGAAAAATCAATCGCTGAAATACTGACAAAGAATTGTGACTGGGGATGAGTGTTGGAATCATTGTTATGACCAAGAGGTGAAAAACCAATTGCTCGAATTCTGACAAAGAACTGTGACTAGTGATGAGAATTGGAATCACTGTTATGACAAAGAACTGGAAAATCAATCGCGGGAATACATACAAATAAATGTGACTGCTGATGAGAGTTGGAATCATTGTTATTGACCAAGAGCTGAAAAATCAATCGCTGGAATTCTGACAAAGAATTGTGACTAGTGATGAGAATTGGAATCACTGTTATGACAAAGGACTGGAAAATCAATCGCGGGAATACATACAAATAAATGTGACTGCTGATGAGAGTTGGAATCATTGTTACTGACCAAGAGCTGAAAAATCAATCGCTGGAATTCTGACAAAGAATTGTGACTAGTGATGATAATTGGAATCAGTGTTATGACCAAGAGGAGAAAAATCAATTGCTCGAATTCTGACACAGAACTGTGACTAGTGATGAAACTTGGAATCACTGTTATGACAAAGGACTGGAAAATCAATCGCGGGAATACTGACAAATAAATGTGACTGCTGATGAGAGTTGGAATCATTGTTATTGACCAAGAGCTGAAAAATCAATCGCTGGAATTCTGACAAAGAATTGTGACTAGTGATGAGAATTGGAATCACTGTTATGACCAAGAGTTGAAAAATCAATTGCTCGAATTCTGACAAAGAACTGTGACTAGTGATGAGAATTGGAATCACTATTATGACAAAGGACTGGAAAATCAATCGCGGGAATATTGACAAATAAATGTGACTGCTGATGAGAGTTGGAGTCATTGTTATTGACCAAGAGCTGAAAAATCAATCGCTGGAATTCTGACAAAGAACTGTGACTAGTCATGAGAATTGGAATCACTGTTATGACAAAAACTGGAAAATCAATCGCGGGAATACTGACAAATAAATGTGACTGCTGATGAGAGTTGGAATCACTGTTATTGACCAAGAGCTAAAAAATGAATCGCTGGAATACTTACTTAGAATTGTGACTGGTGATGAGAGTTGGAATCACTGTATGACCAAGAGTTGAAAAATCAAGCGCTGGGATACGTACTAAGAATTGTGACTGGTGATAAGAGTTGGAATCACTGTATGGCCAAGAGTTGAAAAATCAATCGCTGGGATAATTACTAAGAACTGTGAGTAGTGATAAGAGTTTGAATCACTGTATGACCATGAGATGAAAAACCAATCGCTGGGATACTTAATTAGAAATTATCCAGGCGACGTGAACGGCCATCTGGTGGGGATGACGAAAAATCACTCCCGCGCATTTCTCAAAGAAAAAGCCACTTGTAATCCAAGCGTCGCGGAAGAAAACAATACTTGGTTCTTTGAGGGCAGGGGGTACTTGTGTAAAACCATTTATATTGTCTACCACCTACGTAAACATCGTTGCAAATCACGTACATATTTTCATTCCAACGGTATTCATCTCTAGTAGTGTTTTCTTTGAGCAGATAATGCGCCATGGCACACTGCCCGGATGTTTCGAGAATGGTTTGCGAAAACATGAGGAAGACTTCCAGGACTCTACATTTCCCAGCCATCCATCCAATTGAGAATGTGTGATTTGTGTTGGAATATAAAATCCGATCAGCAGCGGTTCAAACACGTTATTTACAAGACGAAAAGGATATCCTACTAAAGGGTTGGAACCGGATGCCATAAGACGCCTTTATGAATCTTGTAGCGTGGATGCCTCTCCGAGGGAACATCTGTTTTGGGGTGATGTGGAGGACCGACAGCATATTATGCTGTTGGTCATAATGTTTTATATAAAAGACTGTATAAATAGATCTTGATGACCACCGGTGTGTTATTTGTTTTCTTTTGATCGGAGGTTTAACGGCCACCGTGAGTAACTCCATGACATATAAGCAGTCACCCGTCCCTAATTCAGGACCTCTGATTCCAGGGAAGGGTGAGAGCCTGCGCTGTAAGACAAACATAAAATCCATGTATCATCGAGATTCGAACCCGGACTCCTCCTGTGCGAATGATCCGAAGCCATGGCTTACACCACTGCTCTACCGGTACGGCCCAGCGTATCAGCCTGATAGTTCTAAAGTATCAGTGTATTTACAAAATTCATGTTTTATAAACTTCGCATAATAGTAACACATTCGACGGATCAATATGTACAGCAACGGTGTGCAAATTAAGCGGTCGCTTGAAAACACTCATAAAAAGACACGGGCACGATGTAAAGTAATATCGTAATACGAAGGTAAAAAGATTAACTGGGCTAGCAGAGAAGAGAAAGAATAAAGAGGTTATGAAGCACTGTACAATGTATGTGGTACGTTGTACATGTCAGGTACGTTGTACCACATACTGTCCGTAATCCAACAACAGTTTATTAACTGTAGAAAAACGCAGATACGTAGAACTAGATAAAAAGACTTACTATAAATGACAGAATATAAAATGACATGTTCTAAAAGTTTTTAGTGCACTAGAAATATCACGTGGCATGCACAAAAAATGAAAGCAGAAGTTATACGAAAGAATTCAGTTTACCAAACAAAAGAGACGTCACAGACATACCTGCCAAACGTCATAGATAATCATGAGCAGTGGAAGGGGCCGTACGGCAGAGCTACCTGACTTTCAACTTAGCATGGTCATTCGACGCCATCTTAGCCACAAGTCAGTTCATAAAGAAGTATGTAAAGCAAAATCGTTTGTACGGAAGTGCTCAGTGAATTTTTGAAATCCTCTTGTTATGACCAAGAACTGAAAAATCAATCGCCGAAACACTGAGAAAGAATTGTGACTAGTGATGAGAGTTGGAATAATTTTTATGACCAAGAACTGAAAATTTAATCGCTGGAATACTGACAAAGATTTCCAACTGGTTATGAGAATTGGAATCACTATTATAACCAAGAACTGAAAAATTAATCGCTGGAATGCTGCAAAGAATTCTGACTGGTGATGAGAATTGGAATCACTATTATGACCAAGAACTGAAAAATTAATCGCTGGAATACTGACAGAGTTCTGACTGGTAATGAGAATTAGAACCATTATTATGACCAAGAACTGAAAACGTATTCGCTGGAATACTGACAAAGAATTCTGACAGGTGATGAGAGTTTGAATCACTGTTATGACCAAGAACTGAAAAATCTATCGCTTGAATATTGACAAAGAATTGTGACTGCTGATGACAATTGGAATTATTGTTATGATCAAGAACTGAAAAATCATTTGATTGAATACTGACAAAGAATTGTGACTGGGGATGAGTGTTGGAATCATTGTTATGACCAAGAGGTGAAAAATCAATTGCTCGAATTCTGACAAAGAACTGTGACTAGTGATGAGAATTGGAATCACTGTTATGAGAAAGCACTGGAAAATCAATCGCGTTAATACTGACAAATAAATACGACTGCAGATGAGAGTTGGAATCATTGTTATTGACCAAGAGCTGAAAAATCCATCGCTGGAATTCTGACAAAGAATTGTGACTAGTGATGATAATTGGAATCACTGTTATGACCAAGAGGTAAAAAATCAATTGCTCGAATTCTGACACAGAACTGTGACTAGTGATGAGAATTGGAATCACTGTTATGAAAAAGGACTGGAAAATCAATCGCGGGAATACTGACAAATAAATGTGACTGCTGATGAGAGTTGGAATCATTGTTATTGACCAAGAGCTAAAAAATGAATCGCTGGAATACTTACTAAGAATTGTGACTGGTGATGAGAGTTGGAATCACTGTATGACCAAGAGGTGAAAAATCAATTGCTCGAATTCTGACAAAGAACTGTGACTAGTGATGAGAATTGGAATCACTATTATGACAAAGGACTGGAAAATCAATCGCGGGAATATTGACAAATAAATGTGACTGCTGATGAGAGTTGGAATCATTGTTATTGACCAAGAGCTGAAAAATCAATCGCTGGAATTCTGACAAAGAATTGTGACTAGTGATGAGAATTGGAATCACTGTTATGACCAAGAGGTGAAAAATCAGTTGCTCGAATTCTGACAAAGAACTGTGACTAGTGATGAGAATTGGAATCACTATTATGACAAAGGACTGGAAAATCAATCGCGGGAATATTGACAAATAAATGTGACTGCTGATGAGAGTTGGAGTCATTGTTATTGACCAAGAGCTGAAAAATCAATCGCTGGAATTCTGACAAAGAACTGTGACTAGTCATGAGAATTGGAATCACTGTTATGACAAAAACTGGAAAATCAATCGCGGGAATACTGACAAATAAATGTGACTGCTGATGAGAGTTGGAATCACTGTTATTGACCAAGAGCTAAAAAATGAATCGCTGGAATACTTACTTAGAATTGTGACTGGTGATGAGAGTTGGAATCACTGTATGACCAAGAGTTGAAAAATCAAGCGCTGGGATACGTACTAAGAATTGTGACTGGTGATAAGAGTTGGAATCACTGTATGGCCAAGAGTTGAAAAATCAATCGCTGGGATAATTACTAAGAACTGTGAGTAGTGATAAGAGTTTGAATCACTGTATGACCATGAGATGAAAAACCAATCGCTGGGATACTTAATTAGAAATTATCCAGGCGACGTGAACGGCCATCTGGTGGGGATGACGAAAAATCACTCCCGCGCATTTCTCAAAGAAAAAAGCCACTTGTAATCCAAGCGTCGCGGAAGAAAACAATACTTGGTTCTTTGAGGGCAGGGGGTACTTGTGTGAAACCATTTATATTGTCTACCACCTACGTAAACATCGTTGCAAATCACGTACATATTTTCATTCCAACGGTATTCATCTCTAGTAGTGTTTTCTTTGAGCAGATAATGCGCCATGGCACACTGCCCGGATGTTTCGAGAATGGTTTGCGAAAACATGAGGAAGACTTCCAGGACTCTACATTTCCCAGCCATCCATCCAATTGAGAATGTGTGATTTGTGTTGGAATATAAAATCCGATCAGCAGCGGTTCAAACACGTTATTTACAAGACGAAAAGGATATCCTACTAAAGGGTTGGAACCGGAGGCCATAAGACGCCTTTATGAATCTTGTAGCGTGGATGCCTCTCTGAGGGAACATCTGTTTTGGGGTGATGTGGAGGACCGACAGCATATTATGCTGTTGGTCATAATGTTTTATATAAAGGACTGTATAAATAGATCTTGATGACCACCGGTGTGTTATTTGTTTTCTTTTGATCGGAGGTTTAACGGCCACCGTGAGTAACTCCATGACATATAAGCAGTCACCCGTCCCTAATTCAGGACCTCTGATTCCAGGGAAGGGTGAGAGCCTGCGCTGTAAGACAAACATAAAATCCATGTATCATCGAGATTCGAACCCGGACTCCTGCTGTGCGACTGATCCGAAGCCATGGCTTACACCACTGCTCTACCGGTACGGCCCAGCGTATCAGCCTGATAGTTCTAAAGTATCAGTGTATTTACAAAATACATGTTTTATAAACTTCGCATAATAGTAACACATTCGACGGATCAATATGTACAGCAACGGTGTGCAAATTAAGCGATCGCTTGAAAACACTCATAAAAAGACACGGGCACGATGTAAAGTAATATCGTAATACGAAGGTAAAAAGATTAACTGGGCTAGCAGAGAAGAGAAAGAATAAAGAGGTTATGAAGCACTGTACAATGTATGTGGTACGTTGTACATGTCAGGTACGTTGTACCACATACTGTCCGTAATCCAACAACAGTTTATTAACTGTAGAAAAACGCAGATACGTAGAACTAGATAAAAAGACTTACTATAAATGACAGAATATAAAATGACATGTTCTAAAAGTTTTTAGTGCACTAGAAATATCACGTGGCATGCACAAAAAATGAAAGCAGAAGTTATACGAAAGAATTCAGTTTACCAAACAAAAGAGACGTCACAGACATACCTGCCAAACGTCATAGATAATCATGAGCAGTGGAAGGGGCCGTACGGCAGAGCTACCTGACTTTCAACTTAGCATGGTCATTCGACGCCATCTTAGCCACAAGTCAGTTCATAAAGAAGTATGTAAAGCAAAATCGTTTGTACGGAAGTGCTCAGTGACTTTTTGAAATCCTCTTGTTATGACCAAGAACTGAAATATCAATCGCAGAAACACTGAGAAAGAACTGTGACTAGTGATGAGAGTTGGAATAATTTTTATGACCAAGAACTGAAAATTTAATCGCTGGAATACTGACAAAGATTTCCAACTGGTTATGAGAATTGGAATCACTATTATAACCAAGAACTGAAAAATTAATCGCTGGAATGCTGCAAAGAATTCTGACTGGTGATGAGAATTGGAATCACTATTATGACCAAGAACTGAAAAATTAATCGCTGGAATACTGACAGAGTTCTGACTGGTAATGAGAATTAGAACCATTATTATGACCAAGAACTGAAAACGTATTCGCTGGAATACTGACAAAGAATTCTGACAGGTGATGAGAGTTGGAATCACTGTTATGACCAAGAACTGAAAAATCTATCGCTTGAATATTGACAAAGAATTGTGACTGCTGATGACAATTGGAATTATTGTTATGATCAAGAACTGAAAAATCATTTGATTGAATACTGACAAAGAATTGTGACTGGGGATGAGTGTTGGAATCATTGTTATGACCAAGAGGTGAAAAATCAATTGCTCGAATTCTGACAAAGAACTGTGACTAGTGATGAGAATTGGAATCACTGTTATGACAAAGCACTGGAAAATCAATCGCGGGAATACTGACAAATAAATACGACTGCAGATAAGAGTTGGAATCATTGTTATTGACCAAGAGCTGAAAAATCCATCGCTGGAATTCTGACAAAGAATTGTGACTAGTGATGATAATTGGAATCACTGTTATGACCAAGAGGTAAAAAATCAATTGCTCGAATGCTGACACAGAACTGTGACTAGTGATGAGAATTGGAATCACTGTTATGAAAAAGGACTGGAAAATCAATCGCGGGAATACTGACAAATAAACGTGACTGCTGATGAGAGTTGGAATAATTGTTATTGACCAAGAGCTGAAAAATCAAACGCTGGAATTCTGACAAAGAATTGTTACTAGTGATGAGAGTTGGAATCACTGTTATGACCAAGAGGTGAAAAATCAATTGCTCGAATTCTGACAAAGAACTGTGACTAGTGATGAGAATTGGAATCACTGTTATGACAAAGGACTGGAAAATCAATCGCGGGAATATTGACAAATAAATGTGACTGCTGATGAGAGTTGGAATCATTGTTATTGACCAAGAGCTGAAAAATCAATCGCTGGAATTCTGCCAAAGAATTGTGACTAGTGATAAGAATTGGAATCACTGTTATGACCAATAGGTGAAAAATCAATTGCTGGAATTCTGACAAAGAACTGTGACTAGTGATGAGATTTGGAATCACTGTTATGACAAAGGACTGGAAAATCAATCGCGGGAATACTGACAAATAAACGTGACTGCTGATGATAGTTGGAATAATTGTTATTGACCAAGAGCTGAAAAATCAAACGCTGGAATTCTGACAAAGAATTGTTACTAGTGATGAGAATTGGAATCACTGTTATGACCAAGAGGTGAAAAATCAATTGCTCGAATTCTGACAAAGAACTGTAACTAGTGATGAGAATTGGAATCACTGTTATGACAAAGGACTGGAAAATCAATAGCGGGAATATTGACAAATAAATGTGACTGCTGATGAGAGTTGGAATCATTGTTATTGACCAAGAGCTGAAAAATCAATCGCTGGAATTCTGACAAAGAATTGTGACTAGTGATGAGAATTAAAATCAGTGTTATGTCGAAGAGGTGAAAAATCAATTGCTGGAATTCTTACAAAGAACTGTGACTAGTGATGAGAATTGGAATCACTGTTATGACAAAGGACTGGAAAATCAATCGCGGGAATACTGAAAAATAAATGTGACTGCTGATGAGAGTTGGAATCATTGTTATTGACCATGAGCTAAAAAATGAATCGCTGGAATACTTACTTAGAATTGTGACTGGTGATGAGAGTTGGAATCACTGCATGACCAAGAGTTGAAAAATCAAGAGTTGGGATACTTACTAAGAATTGTGACTGGTGATAAGAGTTGGAATCACTGTATGGCCAAGAGTTGAAAAATCAATCGCTTTGATACTTACTAAGAATTGTGAGTAGTAATAAGAGTTTGAATCACTGTATGACCAAGAGTTGAAAAATCAATCGCTGGGATACTTACTTAGATATTATCCAGGCAAACGTGAATGGCCATCTGGTGGGGATGACGAAAAATCACTCCCGCGCATTTCTCAAAGAAAAAAGCCACTTGTAATCCAAGGATCGCGGAAGAAAGCAATACTTGGTTCTTTGAGGGTAGGGGTTACTTATGTAAAACCCTTTATATTGTCTACCACCTACGTAAACATCGTTGCAAACCAGGTACATATTTTCATTCCAACGGTATTCATCTCTAGTAGTGTTTTCTTTGAGCAGATAATGCGCCATGGCACACTGCCTGGGTGTTTCGAGAATGGTTTTCCAAAGCATGAGGAAGACCTCCATGACTCTAAATTTCCTAACCATCCATCCAATTGAGAATGTGGGATCTGTTTTGGAATATTAAATCCGATCAGCAGCGGTTCAAACACGGTACTTACAAGACGGAAAGGATATCCTACTAAAGGGTTGGAACCGGATGCCATAAGACGCCTTTATGAATCTTGTAGCGTTGATGCCTCTCCGAGGGAACATCTGTTGTGGGGTTTTGTGGAGGACCAACAGCATATTATGCTGTTGGTCATAATGTTTTATATAAAGGACTGTATAAATAGATCTTGATGACCACCGGTGTTTTATTTGTTTTCTTTTGATCGGAGGTTTAACGGCCACCGTGAGTAACTCCATCACATGTAAGCAGTCACCCGTCCCAAATTTAGGACCTCTGATTCCACGGAAGGGTGAGAGCCAGCGCTGTAAGACAAACGCAAAATCCATAGGTCATCGGGATTCGAAACCGGACTCCTCCTGTGCGAATGATCCAAAGCCATCGCTTTGACAACCGCTCTACCGGTACGGCCCAGCGTATCAGCCTGATAGTTCTAAAGTATCGGTGTATTTACAGAATTCATGTTTTATAAACTTCATATAATAGTAACACATTCGACGGATCAATATGTACAGTAACGGTGAGCAAATTAAGCGGTCGCTTGAAAACACAAATATAAAGACACGGGCACGATGTAAAGTAATATCGTATTACGAAGGTAAAAAGATTAACTGGGCTAGCAGAGAAGAGAAAGAATAAAGATGTTATGAAGCACTGTACAATGTATGTGGTACGTTGCACATGTCAGGTACGTTGTACCACATACTGTCCGTAATCCAACAACAGTTTATCAACTGTAGAAAAACGCAGATACGTAGAACTAGTTAAAAAGACTTACTATAAATGACAGAATATAAAATGACATGTTCTAAAAGTTTTTAGTGCACTACAAATATCACGTAGCATGCACAAAAAATGAAAGCAGAAGTTATACGAAAGAATTCAGTTTACCAAACATAAGAGACGTCACAGACATGTTCGGCACTTACATAAGAAGACGCACATAGCTTGCCAAACGTCATAGATAAGCATGAGCAGTGGAATAGGCCGTACGGCAGAGCTCACTGACTTTCAACTTGGAATGGTCATTGGATGTCATCTTAGCCACAAGTCATTTCACAAAGAAGCATGAAAAGCAAAATCTTCGGTACGGAAGGGCTTAGTGACTTTTTAAAATCCTCTTGTTATGACCAAGAACTGGAAAATCAATCGCTGAAATACTGACAAAGAATTGTGACTGGGGATGAGTGTTGGAATCATTGTTATGACCAAGAGGTGAAAAACCAATTGCTCGAATTCTGACAAAGAACTGTGACTAGTGATGAGAACTGGAATCACTGTTATGACAAAGGACTGGAAATTCAATCGCGGGAATACATACAAATAAATGTGACAGCTGATGAGAGTTGGAATCATTGTTATTGACCAAGAGCTGAAAAATCAATCGCTGGAATTCTGACAAAGAATTGTGACTAGTGATGAGAATTGGAATCACTGTTATGACAAAGGACTGGAAAATCAATCGCGGGAATACATACAAATAAATGTGACTGCTGATGAGAGTTGGAATCATTGTTACTGACCAAGAGCTGAAAAATCAATCGCAGGAATTCTGACAAAGAATTGTGACTAGTGATGATAATTGGAATCAGTGTTATGACCAAGAGGAGAAAAATCAATTGCTCGAATTCTGACACAGAACTGTGACTAGTGATGAAACTTGGAATCACTGTTATGACAAAGGACTGGAAAATCAATCGCGGGAATACTGACAAATAAATGTGACTGCTGATGAGAGTTGGAATCATTGTTATTGACCAAGAGCTAAAAAATGAATCGCTCTAATACTTACTAAGAACTGTGACTGGTGATGAGAGTTGGATTCACTGTATGACCAAGAGTTGAAAAATGAAGCGCTGGGATACTTACTAAGAATTGTGACTGGTGATAAGAGTTTGAATCACTGTATGGCCAAGAGTTGAAAAATCAATCGCTGGAATTCTGACAAAGAATTGTGACTAGTGATGAGAATTGGAATAACTGTTATGACCAATAGGTGAAAAATCAATTGCTAGAATTCTGACATAAAACTGTGACTAGTAATGAGATTTGGAATCACTGTTATGACAAAGGACTGGAAAATCAATCGCGGGAATACTGACAAATAAACGTGACTGCTGATGAGAGTTGGAATCATTGTTATTGACCAAGAGCTGAAAAATCAAACGCTGGAGTTCTGACAAAGAATTGTGACTAGTGAGGAGAATTGGAATCACTGTTATGACCAAGAGGTAAAAAATCAATTGCTCGAATTCTGACAAAGAACTGTGACTAGTGATGAGAATTGGAATCACTGTTATGACAAAGGACTGGAAAATCAATCGCGGGAATACTGACAAATAAATGCGACTGCTGATGAGAGTTGGAATCATTGTTATTGACCAAGAGCTGAAAAATCAATCGCTGGAATTCTGACAAAGAATTGTAACTAGTGATGAGAATTGGAATCACTGTTATGACCAAGAGGTGAAAAATCAATTGCTGGAATTCTGACAAAGAACTGTGACTAGTGATGAGAATTGGATTCACTGTTATGACAAAGGACTGGAAAATCAATCGCGGGAATACTGACAAATAAATGTGACTGCTGATGAGAGTTGGAATCATTGTTATTGACCAAGAGCTGAAAAATCAATCGCTGGAATTCTGACAAAGAATTGTGACTAGTGATGAGAATTGGAATCACTGCATGACCAAGAGTTGAAAAATCAAGCGTTGGGGTACTTACTAAGAATTGTGACTGGTGATAAGAGTTGGAATCACTGTATGGCCAAGAGTTGAAAAATCAATCGCTTTGATGCTTACTAAGAACTGTGAGTAGTGATAAGAGTTTGAGTCACTGTATGACCATGAGATGAAAAATCAATCGCTGGGATACTTAATTAGAAATTATCCAGGCGACGTGAACGGCCATCTGGTGGGGATGACGAAAAATCACTCCCGCGCATTTCTCAAAGAAAAAAGCCACTTGTAATCCAAGCGTCGCGGAAGAAAACAATACTTGGTTCTTTGAGGGCAGATGGTACTTGTGTAAAACCCTTTATATTGTCTACCACCTACGTAAACATCGTTGCAAACCAGGTACATATTTTCATTCCAACGGTATTCATCTCTAGTAGTGTTTTCTTTGAGCAGATAATGCGTCATGGCACACTGCCTGGGTGTTTCGAGAATGGTTTGCCAAAACATAAGGAAGACTTCCAGGACTCTAAATTTCCCAGCCATCCATCCAATTGAGAATGTGTGATTTGTGTTGGAATATTAAATCGGATCAGCAGCGGTTCAAACACGGTACTTACAAGACGGAAAGGATATCCTACTAAAGGGTTGGAACCGGATGCCATAAGACGTCTTTATGAATCTTGTAGCGTGGATGCCTCTCCGAGGGAACATCTGTTTTGGAGTGATGTGGAGGACCAACAGCATATTATGCTGTTGGTCATAATGTTTTATATAAAGGACTGTATAAATAGATCTTGACGACCACCGGTGTGTTATTTGTTTTCTTTTGATCGGAGGTTTAACGGCCACCGTGAGTAACTCCATCACATGTAAGCAGTCACCCGTCCCTAATTCACTACCTCTGATTCCAGGAAACGGTGAGAACCAGCGCTGTAAGACAAACATAAAATCCATGTATCATCGGGATTCGAACCCGGACTCCTCCTGTGCGAATGATCCGAAGCCATCGCTTAGACCACTGCTCTACCGGTACGACCCAGCGTATCAGCCTACTAGTTCTAAAGTATCAGTGTACTTACAGGATTCATGTTTTATAAACTTCATATAATAGTAACACATTCGACGGATCAATATGTACAGTAACGGTGTGCAAATTAAGCTGTCGCTTGAAAACACTCATAAAAAGACACGTGCACAATGTAAAGTAATATCGTAATATGAAGTAAATTTCTCCGTCATTTTTATCCGCGCCGGGGTTCGAACCCGGGTCCACTCATTCCGGAATAAGTTGCTCTACCAATTAAGCTACGCGGACATTTTATTCTGATTCCTATCTGCCTTTATGTCGTGTGCGTCCTTCTGGCAGGTACGTCACATCTCCTGGTACGTTACATAATCTCCCCCTTATTTTTTTTTTTTTTTTTTTTTTCGAAGTGCTGCTCTTATTTTTCTTATCTCGCGGTGTGGAAATAACATCACACCATTGCGAGATTGTGAACGGTCGGGTCATCCTGATAGTTCGGGCGCCATTTATAACGAAGTAAATTTCTCCGTCATTTTTATCCGCGCCGGGGTTCGAACCCGGGTCCACTCATTCCGGAATAAGTTGCTCTACCAATTAAGCTACGCGGACATTTTATTCTGATTCCTATCTGCCTTTATGTCGTGTGCGTCCTTCTGGCAGGTACGTCACATCTCCTGGTACGTTACAGAAGGTAAAAAGATTAACTGGGCTAGCAGAGAAGAGAAAGAATAAAGAGGTTATGGAGCACTGTAAAATGTATGTGGTACGTTGTACATGTCAGGTACGTTGTACCACATACTGTCCGTAATCCAACAACAGTTTATTAACTGTAGAAAAACGCAGAGACGTAGAACTAGATAAAAAGACTTACTACACTGTAGGACAATTGCTAAGGACGGATGACAATAGCAACGATAGCAACCATAAAATGGAAGGCAGCAAAGTGTGGAAATTAGCATAAGTGCGGGATACAGTAAGACGTGTTGTGCGTATGCAAATTTTGGATTGCCGAACTTGTTCGTGACCTCATAGCGCTGATAAGAGATATAAAGGATTTGACGCGTGTTGACCGTTGTTGTTCAAACGCAAAGGTGAAAGGGAAAGAATCAATTGACGAGCTTGCAATTTTTAGTATGTCTTCCCGACATCACCTAGATGATTTTACGCGTGGCCGTATTATTGGCAAGATTGAAGAATGGCGAAAAATTCAGATGCTGCCAGGGAGTTCGACGTCAGGCACAGTGTTGTTTCAAGGCTTTGGAAATCATTTCAAACAAATGGAGAGTGTAGCAAACGTCACGGGGGAGGTCGTGTTCGCAGTACGACACCTGCAGAAGATCGGTACATAGTGCTATCAACAAAAAGACACCGGCGCAGCACAGCTAGTGAGGTAGCAAATCAGTTTATGGCTGCTACTGGCAAGCGGATCTCCCGAAAAACTGTCGCCAGACGTCTGCATGAAGGAGGACTATACGCCCGCCGTCCTGTTGTGTGCATCCCATTGCCCAAGCGTCACCTTACCGCCTGTTTGCAATGGTGCCATCAACATCGCAATTGGACTGATAACGACTGGTCTGCTGTCCTCTTCTCAGATGAGAGTAGATACAGTCTATCGTCTGATTGTCGATAACAACTGATCTGGCGTGATAGTGGTACTGCATATTGTCCAGCAAACATACAGGAAAGGGACCGATATCCGACATGTAGTGTCATGGTATGGGCTGGCATCATGATCAATGGCCGTACGTCCCTCTATGTGCTTCCAACTGGGACTATGACTGGCCAACGATACATTAATGATGTTCTGCTACCTCATGTTCGAATGTTCCGAGGTGCTGTCGGTGATAGATTCATTTTCATGGACGACAACGCAACATGTCATCGAACAGTCGCTGTCCAGGAGTGTCTTGAGAGCGAGGATATTCAACACCTCGTATTGCCAGCACATTCTCCAGATCTGAATCCCATTGAAAATGTGTGGGATGCTTTGGGGAGGAGTCTTGCTGTTCGCCAATGCCCTCCAATAAACAAGGACACACTCAGCCGTGCACTGACAGAGGAATGGGATAAATTACCACAACAGCTGCTTGATAATGTTGTGCAAAGCATGACACGACGTGTGGAATCTTGCATGGCCCTCCGTGGTGGCTATATCCCGTATTGACATCTTACGCCGGAACGCCTGCGGACGGTAATTGCATTTTTTTCACGTTTACGTATTCTGCACAAAATGGCCTGTTTGTTTCTTGAACACGTTCCAAAGTCTTCTGGATTTCAGAGCACAATAAATTGTGTTTTTTGTAATGTCCTGGCATTCTGACATTATTTTATTTCACTTGGCATCCAACCACACTTACTTTTTTATGCACTATATAGCCGTTTATGATCCATCCTTAGCAATAGTCCAGCAGTGTATAAATGACAGAATATACAATGACATGTTCTAAAAGTTTTTACTGCACTACAAATATCACGTGGCATGCCCAAAAAATGAAAGCAGAAGTTATACCAAAGAATTCAGTTTACCAAACATAAGAGACGTCACAGACATACGTGCTAAACGTCATAGATAATCATGAGCAGTGGAATGGGCCTTACGGCAGAGCTCACTGCCTTTTAACTTGGCATGGTCATTGGATGCCATCTTAGCCACAAGTCAGTTCATAAAGAAGCATGTAAAGCAAAATCGTTGGTACGGAAGGGCTCAGTGACTTTTTAAAATCCTCTTGTTATGACCAAGAACTGAAAAATCAATAGCTAAAACACTGAGAAAGAATTGTGACTAGTGATGCGTGTTGGAATAATTTTTATGACCAAGAGAAAATTTAATCGCTGGAATACTGACAAAGAATTCTAACTGGTGATGAGAATTGGAATCACTATTATAACCAAGAACTGAAAAATTAATCGCTGGAATACTGACAAAGAATTCTGTCAGGCGATGAGAGTTGGAATAATTGTTGTGACGACCAAGAACTGAAAAATTAATCGCTGGAATGCTGCAAAGAATTCTGACTGGTGATGAGAATTGGAATCACTATTATGACCAAGAACTGAAAAATTAATCGCTGGAATAGTGACAGAGTTCTGACTGGTAATGAGAATTAGAACCATTATTATGACCAAGAACTGAAAAAGTATTCGCTGGAATACTGAGAAAGAATTCTGACAGGTGATGAGAGTTGGAATCACTGTCATGACCAAGAGCTGAAAAGTAAAATGCTGGAATACTGACCAAGAATTGTGACGGGTGATGAGAGCTGAAAACACTGTTATGACCCAGAACTGAAGAAACAATAGCTGGATTACTGACAAAGAATTGTGACTGGTGATGACAGTTGGAATCATTCTTATGACAAAGAACTGAAAAATCGCTAGAATACTGAATCGTCGAGTTGATTCGTCGTCGTGTGGCCGCTGTTTCGTCGGCAAAAGGGAATCCTACAGCTTTTTAGGTAGGTGGTCATAATGTAATGCCTTATCGGTGTATAGGACTCATGATTTATAAGCTTAATGTAATAGTAACACATTCACCGGATTAATATGTACAGTAACGGTGTGCAAATTAAGCGGTCGCTTGAAAACACTCATAAAAAGACCCGGGCACGATGTAAAGTAATATCGTAATACGAAGGTAAAAAGATTAACTGGGCTAGCAGAGAAGAGAAAGAATAAAGAGGTTATGAAGCACTGTACAATGTATGTGGTACGTTGTACATGTCAGCTACGTTGTACCACATACTGTCCGTAATCCAACAACAGTTTATTAACTGTAGAAAAACGCAGAGACGTAGAACTAGATAAAAAGACTTACTATTAATGACAGAATGTACAATGGCATGTTCTAAAAGTTTTTAGTGCACTACAAATATCACGCAGCATGCACAGAAAGTGAAAGCAGAAGTTATACGAAAGAATTCAGTTTACCAAACATAAAAGACGTCACAGACATGTCCGCAACTTACATAAGAAGACGCACATACCGTGCTAAACGTCATAGATAAGCATGAGCAGTGGAATAGGCCGTACGGCAGAGCTCAGTGACTTTCAACTTGGAATGGATGTCATCTTAGCCACAAGTGATTTCATAAAGAAGCATGAAAAGCAAAATCATCGGTACGGAGGGGCTCAGTGACTTTTTAAAATCCTCTTGTTATGACCAAGAACTAGAAAATCAATCGCTGAAATACTGAGAAAGAATGGTGACTAGTGATGAGTGTTGGAACAATTTTTATGACCAAGAACTGAAAAATTAAGCGCTGGAATACTGACAAATAATTCTATCTGGTGATGAGAATTGTAATCACTATTATAACCAAGAACTGAAAAATTAATCGCTGGAATACTGACAAAGAATTCTGATAGGTGATGAAAGTTGGAACCACTGTTATGACCAAGAACTGAAAAATCAAATGCTGGAATACTGACCAAGAATTGTGACTGGTGATGAGAGTTGGAATCATTCTTATGACGAAGAACAGGAAAATCGCTGGAATACTGACAAAGAATTGTGACTGGTGATGAATATTGGAATCACTGTTATGACTAAGTGCTGAAAAATCAATCGCAGGAACACTGAGAAGGAACTGTGACTGTTGATTAGAGTTGAAATCATAGTTATGACCAAGAAATAAAAAATCAATCACTGGAATACTGACAAAGAATTGTGACTGGTGATTATAGGTGGAATCACTGTTATGACCAAGAGCTGAAACATCAATCGCTGGAATACTTTTTAAGAAGTCTGACTGGTGATGAGAGTTTTAATCATTGTTATGACCAAGAGCTCAAAAATCAGTCGCAGGAATACTGATAAATAAATGTGACTGGTGATGATGGTTGTATTCACCATTATGTCCCAGAAATGAAAAATCCGTTTCTGGCGTACCGAAGTTCATCTTCTAGAGGGAACAATTCAAAACTTAAATTTCTGCCTCGGTATGTATGCTGACAGTATTCTGCGACTAGAGAAGAAATATTCATGAAGAAAACGTGGTCAAACGTACGACTATTAACTCTGATGGGCTACGTGCGTACTTTAAAATGCTAAAGAAAATAATAAAGCTCATGCGTTGGGAAAACGAGCGCGTTATTCCTTAATACGTCGACACTACACCTAACGACTGGACTTTCATTTCAGAGGCCACACAGAAAATGGAGTTTCAACATCTTGGACACCCAACCTACAGCCCAGGTTCGGCACCGTCAGATTTGGGTGTTTTCTGCTCTCCAAAGACCTCTGAGAGGAATTCAGTTCATCTCTGACAAAGATGCTGAAGCCGAGAACAGGCTGAAGATTATTACAGAGACGGGTTTCAAAAGACCTGTGAGGTTTTACTTTTTACACAGCCTCTGTATCCTAAAGGATCAAATGGTATGAGTTGGAAAAGTTCCATCTTCATTAAACTGGAGAGCGTAAACTGTGAATTGCGCTGAGTATGATTAATAGATTCTGTGATGCAAAATTACTTCCGCTGCTGAAAAGCAACGAAAGTGTTGGGTTTATGGGAATGAAATGTCTGGAAAAGAAGCACCACACGTGGACGGAGCGAACGGAAAAGTAGGACAACGTAACTAGGCAAATTAATCCCCCTTGGCATCGATTCATAGTCACAATCATTCAGGCATGGCCATGATTCCGCTGGGAACCGAAGAAGTCATCAACTGCAAGTTGAACCTCTTTGTCTGTCGTGAACTGTTTCCCGGACAGCAAGTGATCCAGGCGACGAGACAAATGATAGTCTATCGGAGACAAGTCCAGAGAATAGGCTGGATGAGGTACTGTTTCATACCCCAATGAACTTAGTGTCAGCATCGTTCGTTGTGCGACATGAGGGCGGGCGTTTTCGTGGAGCAGAAAAATACGATGTCTGTTGACCAAAGCTGGTTATTTCTGCAGCAATTACCGTTGCATGTGGGGTAATTCAGCACAATAACGTTCTGCGATGGTTTGGCCTCTTGCCAAGAAACTCCGATGAATTATCTCTACTGTGGATCACCAGACGAGGAGCATCATATTCTTGATGTATAGGGGTGGCTTAGGATGCAGTCCAGCAGGCTGTGCCTTGCTTAACGATTGTGTAGATTGTTTCCGATTATAATAAATGACCCACTGCTCGTCGCAGGGTCCATTCGGTACAGTAGCGGTCTTTGTTTATTCCGGGCAAGCAGCGAAGCGTAGACTTCCCAAACGCCTAGTCTTGTTGGCAGTTGTCAACTCATGCGGCAGCCACATGTAAAGTTTTTTACCTTATTCAACGCAGCCAGACGCGCCGAACAACTGTAATGGAGCGGACACCTACCTCTGCCGATTTCTGACGACACGTTTTTCGGCGGTCCGCTTTAACCACACATAACAGAACATCGTCAGAAACAGCAACAGGTCGCTGACCACCTCCTACCCTTTGCAGATCTGAATCTCCGCTTCGAGACTTCACAAACCATTGACGAATGGTTCGTTCTTTAGCTGTATTCTCCTCAAACGCTTTGTTAACGTTTCGAGCGGCAATTCCTGCAGAATGGCCCAGTTTAAATTCATACAGGAAGATGACTCTCAAATCCGGCCGCGGCACGTTTCTTTGCAAACCACGTTACGTCCAAACAAACCACGCCTAAATCTTCTTCTTCACACAAGTGCTAGCTGCCCATAGTAATTCTGTGACGTAATACCCGCAACATCTGTATGTGGTTCCATGTTCAGTCCTGTCTCAACTGCTCGTTCGCAACGGACATTTCGTTTCATTCGCACCAAACCTACATCTCTATTATTGTTATTATCGCAACAAGCATACGTCACTCTAACAGACCTCAAGTGTTGCCAACCGTATTCGTGTGAGAGAGAAGATATCACATTAAGTTTAAAAATGGTAAGGAGGACAAACTCAAATTTAAATAGAAAAATGAACTAAAAATGATAGTTAAATTAGAGTATACGTCACACGTGCGAGGCTTGTTGCTGTAAGCATGGAACTTCAAATACTTTCATTAAAAAAATCGGGAGGAGTCGATCCATCAGGAGAATGAGGTGGTCACAGTCCTTTTAGAGATCATTCGGTTACAGAAGAAAAGGCGAATTTCACGCATGCTCACTCTGAACGTGTGGTTTGTCCGTCCATTCTGTTGAAAGTCCCCCGTTGTAAAATCTATGTCGGTTAATTGGCCCACAAATTATCTGAAAATGTGCTCACGCAACGCCGAGTTTAATACACTCTTGAGGAAAATGGGTCCAATTATTCTGGTTCGGGACACAGCACATTTTGAGGATGTAATATGGTTTCGTCTAATTCATGTGCATTATCTCTAGCCCAGATGCGGCAGTGGCACATTTTGTGTTCGTAATTGCGAGTAAAAATATCAGGAACCAGTTGCAGCAAGACATGCGCTTTTCGAGATCCGGTTCTTGTAACTATTGCATAGCTGTAACACGAACGAATGAAGCAACACTTTCTTCGCGACTCTTTGGCCGGTGGAAACAGAATACTCCAGTTTCTTGTGACAAACGTCGTAGTGACTTATTCGGTGATACCTGTGCTTCACATCCTGGATCTTTTCTTCAGTTAAAAGAGAATGTCAACCATTGTATTAATTAAAAACACTGACTGCGGTTTCAAATTTCTTCGCTAATCCGGCGGAACAAGGTTTGTCTGGTGTTTTTCTTCTTCCAAATTACTCTAGGAATTCACGTTGTGCTACCTTTATAGGCTTTGTTGTTCAATTAGTTTTCACAACAGACACCATCCACGGAACACACACCCATCCTGAACGGTGCTCAAGGACCCTGTAAAACACGCAGATTGCTTACGGATAAAATTGGCATGTTCGGCCATCTGGTGGGGATGACGAAAAATCACTCCCGCGCATTTCTCAAAGAAAAAAGCCACTTGTGATCCAAGCATCGCGGAAGAAAACAATAGTTGGTTCTTTGGGGGTGGGGGTGCTTGTGTAAAACCCTTTATATTTTCTACCAGCTACGTAAACATCGTTGCAAACCAGGTACATATTTTCATTCCAACGGTATTCATCACTAGTAGTGTTTTCTTTGAGCAGATAATGCGCCATGGCACACTGCCCGGATGTTTCGAGAATGGTTTGCGAAAACATGAGGAAGACTTCCAGGACTCTAAATTTCCTAACCATCCATCCAATTGAGAATGTGTGATTTGTGTTGGAATATTAAATCGGATCAGCAGCGGTTCAAACACGGTACTTACAAGACGGAAAGGATATCCTACTAAAGGGTTGGAACCGGATGCCATAAGACACCTTTATAAATCTTGTAGCGTGGATGCCTGTCCGAGGGAACATCTGTTTTGGGGTGATGTGGAGGACCAACAGCATATTATGCTGTTGGTCATAATGTTTTAGATAAGGGACTGTATAAATAGATCTTGATGACCACCGGTGTGTTATTTGTTTTCTTTTGATCGGAGGTTTAACGGCCACCGTGAGTAACTCCATCACATATAAGCAGTCACCCGTCCCTAATTCAGGACGTCTGATACCAGGGAAGGGTGAGAGCCAGCGCTGTAAGACAAACACAAAATCCATGTATCATCGGATTCGAACCCGGACTCCTCCTGTGCGAATGATCCGAAGCCATCGCTTAGACCACTGCTCTACCGGTACGGCCCAGCGTATCAGCCTGATAGTTCTAAAGTATCAGTGTATTTACAATATTCATGTTTTATAAACTTCATATAATAGTAACACATTCGACGGATCAATATGTACAGTAACGGTGTGCAAATTAAGCGGTCGCTTGAAAACACTCATAAAAAGACACGGGCACGATGTAAAGTAATATCGTAATACGAAGGTAAAAAGATTAACTGGGCTAGCAGAGAAGAGAAAGAATAAAGAGGTTATGAAGCACTGTACAATGTATGTGGTACGTTGTACATGTCAGCTACGTTGTACCACATACTGTCCGTAATCCAACAACAGTTTATTAACTGCAGAAAAACGCAGAGACGTAGAACTAGATAAAAAGACTTACTATAAATGACAGAATATACAATGACATGTTCTAAAAGTTTTTAGTGCACTAGAAATATCACGTGGCATGCACAAAAAATGAAAGCAGAAGTTATACGAAAGAATTCAGTTTGCCAAACATAAGAGACGTCACAGACATGTCCGACACTTACATAAGAAGACGCACATAGCGTGCCAAACGTCATAGATAATCATGAGCAGTGAAAGGGGCCGTACGGCAGAGCTCACTGACTTTCAACTTGGCATGGTCATTGGATGCCATCTTAGCCACAAGTCAGTTCATAAAGAAGCATGAAAAGCAAAATCGTCGGTACGGAAGGGCTCAGTGACTTTTTGAAATCGTCTTTTCATGACCAAGAAGTTGTAACGTATACTCTAT
The DNA here is from genome assembly GCA_039090855.1 of Macrothele yani. NCBI lineage: Eukaryota > Metazoa > Arthropoda > Arachnida > Araneae > Macrothelidae > Macrothele > Macrothele yani. Next base: position 41,330,565 of record CM077019.1, read on the forward strand.
ATTCACTTTCCTTTTGATTTTACTATCTCTGGTTATTTTATTTTACTATGTAAATTATCTTCCTACTGAACGGAATATTATTTCACCCGCTGAATGAGATCTGGCAATGAGTGTAAGTCATGACGTGGTGGTAGCTCGTATATAGGCGCGTTCATCGAGACGAGTTGGGTTGTGTTGTTGAGAGGTTGCGTTGTGTTGTGTTGTAGAGAGGTTGCGTTGCGTTGTGTTGTGTTGTTGAGAGGTTGCGTTGTGTTGTAGAGAGGTTGCGTTGTGTTGTGTTGTTGAGAGGTTGCGTTGTGTTGTAGAGAGGTTGCGTTGTGTTGGAGTTGTGTGCGTACTAGAAGAGGAAAGTTTATTCATTATTATGTACAAGATATATGAGTGCCTTAGTTGACCAAGAGTGGTGGAAATAAATAGTTGTTCAGTAAGTTCAGTCTTTCTCAATTCTTAGTTTTGTCAGACCTCTGTCTGGCTGTTAGGTTTATGACTTTGATTACTTAATATAAATAACCAGCGTTGAGACTTTGTTTAAGTTCATAATTAACGAGTAACAACACCCTTTTGGGAATTCATTAGTTTGAAGCTTAGAGCATTATTCATTCATAATAATTAGCTTAGCAAAAAGGAGTATTAAAGCTAATACATTATAATTGGCGCCCGAACTTTTCTCGAACACGAGATCCTGACTATTATTACCCATGGCTTCTTTACCTGCGACAACTTCAAATTTCCACCGTCCGGCAAGTCTCGAGGGTGATGGTGTTTTTTTGGACAATTTACGCGAAGCCTGTGGCTCTGACTTTGATATGAATGATCTGCACATACCCAAGCATTCTTCACCATTTCGGAATGCACCAGCTTCTTATCACTCTGAGTCGCGGGTCGTAGCTGAGGGAATTCAATCCTCTCAGCGAAGCAGAATGCTTGCCCATTTCGTGCCGCATGCAGGAACAATTTATTTCAATGGTTTGGAGGGGTCTTTAAAGTTCCTTGAAGATCTGGAAGATCATTTTGATCTCTATAATATTCCGGAAGACTGCAAGGTCCAAATTGCCGGAACTTGCTTGAGAGATACCGCCAAGACCTGGTATCGGCAGTGGCGAGGGTCGAACCCGGATTCTCATTATGAGAATTTCCGTGCAGAATTCTTGGAGGTCTTTCCTTTCTTCCTCAGTCGAGCTAACCTTGCTCAACAGCTGTTTTCTCGTCAGCAGGGTCCCAATGATAGCCCTGTTGCATTTGCGTTGGAGACTACACGCTTATATAATCTATGGGATCCACATGCCAGTCATGTTGACATGTTGGAGACCCTCGTACAGCAGCTCGACCCATTCTTACAAGATTTTCTTGAGGTTCGACACCCTACCACTATTCATGAATGCCTTCGCCTCATACGCACGTATGAAGAGCGACATGGCAAACGTGCTTCAACTCACCATGCTCGGGCACCCCGCGAGGCTTATTCCGAAAACCCTCAGCGGCATAATAGACAAAACTTTCAGCGCGAGCATACACAAGTGCCCACCCAAGCTTCATACGTTCCACCACACAGAAGAGTGGCGAACCAGCAACGAGTTTCGGAGCAAGCTTCGGGATATCGTCATAATGCACAGTATGCTCGACCCCGTTCCACTCAGCAGCATTCGGAACGTTATCATGCTCAGGGCAATAATAATTTTTCTGCCCGTGCTGAGGGCAGACGTAACGAATATGAAACTGTCAACAGACACGCGGAGTTCCCGACGCAGGGTTCACACAATTTTCCTTATCGTGAAAATTTTCCCGATACCCGGCAGGGTCGAGGTTTTCGACCACATGATAACACCACCAGAATTCCTTTAAACTTCCACAGGAAGTAGACGAAGGGTCGGTCCTTCTTCCTGATACCAAACATTCTGACCCTAAAACAGTATTAGTGACTGTTCAAACTCCTCAGTTGCCTGATGTATTTTTGACACTTGAAGACGTTATTGTCGAGACAAAGTTCGACACTGGGTCTGAGATATCAGCCCTAAATACAAAGTTTTGTAATGACGTTTTTTCTGCGATACACGTTCAGCCTGCAACGCAGTATTTGCGAAGTGCCAATAATGAAATCTTCAGTATCGCAGGAACTGTCACATTATCTTTAGGGCTGGGAAAAGCTCGGTTTACACATTCTTTCCTGCTTATAGACGAGCTACCCGTGAAATGTCTCATGGGTATGGACTTTATTAACAAGTTTCAAATAACTTTGAATTTTGTGCAACATGTGATTTCCTTTCCGGAATCTGTCGAAATGATTCCGACGGTTCCTGTAGATATTACGAGTTTATTGTTGAGTGACCAATTGAATGAGGGGCAACGAGACCAGCTTTCTCTCCTTTTACAGGAAAGCCCTGGTTTATTTTCGGATCAACCTGGTTTCACACAGGTGGTTTATCATGTTATTGACACTGATGGTTCGAAACCCATTGCGACGAAACCTTACCCTTGTGCTCCACATAAAAAACAAGAAATGCAACGTCAAATTGCTGAAATGATTAAGCAAGGCATAATCAGGGAATCAACAAGCGCCTGGGCTGCTCCTGCCTTCTTGGTTCCAAAGAAACAACCAAATGAATTTCGTTTCGTGACAGATTTTCGCAAACTCAACCAAGTCACAAAAACTATCAATTATCCACTACCTGTCATGTCACATATTCTAAATGACTTGTCGTCAACCAAATGGATGTCAACTTTGGATTTGGCGAGTGGATATTGGCAGGTGGCAGTACATCCGGACTCGGTCGCTAAAACAGGCTTTGTGACTCCTTTTGGGGCCTATGAATATTTACGTATGCCTTTTGGTTTAGCTTCTGCAAACCAAAAGGCATACGTAAATACACGTTGATAGTCAGTCAAATTGCATTTTTTTACCCATCTCCTCACTCCAAAATCACTTCTACTACTGTCGCAAGCACTAAGCTTTCCCTTTTTATACTAACCTCGCCCTCTGGCGGCAACAGCGTGCATCCATAGCTCATTTGCTTAAAACTGTCAGGTGGTCATGATAAAGTGGCCACTCAGTATATTAAATTACTGAGAAATAAATATTTCCAATGTTGCGGAATATCACAAGGTAAAGAATCATTTCAACAGAGATGTGCATGAGAGTTTATTTACAAACTCTTCACCAGAAGTAGTGATGACTTACTAGTTGGAGTTGTTAAAATACGAGCTTCATCCCATACGGTACAGCTAACCAGTAGTTAAAACGTCAGTACCTAATAATCAGTAGTTTAAACATTAGTAACAAATAATCAGTAGTTTAAACATTAGTAACAAATAATCAGTAGTTTAAACATTAGTAACAAATAATCAGTAGTTAAAACATCGGTAACAAATAATCAGTAGTTAAAACATCGGTAACAAATAATCAGTAGTTAAAACATCAGTGACAAATAATCAGTAGTTAAAACATCAGTGACAAATAATCAGTAGTTAAAATATTGGTAACAAATAATCAGTAGTTAAAACATAAGTGACAAATAATCAGTAGTTAAAACATTGGTAACAAATAATCAGTAGTTAAAATATCAGTAACAAATAATCAGTAGTTAAAACATTGGTAACAAATAATCAGTAGTTAAAACATAAGTGACAAATAATCAGTAGTTTAAACATCGGTGGCAAATAATCAGTAGTTAAAACATTGGTAACAAATAATCAGTAGTTAAAACATCAGTAACAAATAATCAGTAGTTGAAACATTAATAACAAATAATCAGTAGTTGAAACATCAGCAACAAATAATCAGTAGTTAAAACATCAGTGACAAATAATCAGTAGTTAAAACATCAGTGACAAATAATCAGTAGTTAAAACATCAATAACAAATAATCAGTAGTTTAAACATTAGTAACAAATAATCAGTAGTTAAAACATCAGTGACAAATAATCAGTAGTTAAAACATTGGTAACAGATAATCAGTAGTTAAAACATCAGTAACAAATAATCAGTAGTTAAAACATTGGTAACAAATTATCAGTAGTTAAAACATCAGCAACAAATAATCAGTAGTTAAAACATCAGTGACAAATAATCAGTAGTTAAAACATCAGTGACAAATAATCAGTACCTAAAACATCAGCAACAAATAATCAGTAGCTAAAAAATCAGTAACAACTAATCAGTAGTTTTTCGGGAGAAAAGGATCATTCTCATTAGTAATCTTCTGGGAAAAGAATTTTCATGTACATCCGCATCATATATATGAAACAAACTGCTAGTTCGATTTAAGAAAAAAATATCAAATTAGTTGCTAATTGGCTGGAAAAATAATTTCCAGAAGAACTGGTATCATATCAAGCTACACTGGTGTGCAAAAATTAAGGACGAAGAGGAGAAATTAGCATAACATCGGAACGAGCAGGCAGAACGGACCGAAAGACCATTCAGGAGATAGACTAGGGTTCGGTACGGTAGGGCATGCGCATATATGCAGCATGACGTGGGGTGCGGGTGTCGGAAGGGTATAAAGCACACGAGCGGTGTACGCTCAGCAATTCGGTGAAAGCTATTGCACGGTGTACATCGGTTTGAACGACGTCGAGTTGCTGCCACCGTGAGATATGGCCAACACGCAATCCAGTAGACGACATCTGGATGACTTTACCCGAGGTCGCGTCATTGGGAAGTTGGAAGAAGGTCGAAGTGTGACTAGTGTGGCCGAGGAGTTCGGGATCGCTCACAGCATCGTTTCACAAGCTTGAAGAGCATTTCAAACGACAAGAACAGCTGTCCGAGAGTTTAGCAGTGGTCGTCCACGAGCAACCACGGCGCCAGACGACCGATATATTGTCCTATAGCCGAGAAGAGACAGACGGCAGACAGCGGGAGAAATTGCAAGGCACATGCAACAGACAACTGGACGTCCGTTATGGCGTTTTACCGTGGCCAGGAGGCTGCACAAAGGTTGTCTATTTGCACGACGACCAGTACGATGTGCGCCATTAACGCCTGCTCATCGGAGACGGCGGTTTCTGTGGTGTCAGGAACACAAGAACTGGACGCATCAGCAATGGGGTCGAGTTCTCTTTACAGATGAGAGCCGATTTAGTCGGATGAGCGATTCTGGACGTATACACATCTAGAGAGAGCAGGGAACACGCAATAACACCTCCAACATCATCGAAAAGGACCGGTTTGGTGGTGGCGAAGTTCTCGTTTGGGGCGGTGTCATGCTTGGTAGCCGTACTCAGCTCCACATCTTCCAAGGTGGATCAGTCAGTGGTGTCCGCTATTGTACCGAGCTTCTCCCTCCTCCCTTGCGTCTGTTTAGAGGTGCTGTGGGTCCTGAATCCCACTTCATGGACGACAACGCTACACCTCATCGTACAGTGGCTGCTGCAGAGCTGTTGGAGAGTGAAGATATCCAACGCATGGATTGGCCCGCAAGGTCCCCGGACCTAAATCCAATCGAACACGTGTGGGACCTTCTTGGGAGACGCTTGGCAGCACGTCACCAGCCGCCAGCAACGATTCCGCGGGCGATTGGCGCTGCAAGAGGAATGGGCCGCGATGCCTCAACAGCTCCTTGACAACCTCGTCCTCAGCATGGACCGACGTTGTAAATCCTGAAACGCAGTCAGGGGTGATCATATCCCCTACTAAAGACTGAAATTTTCTTGGCTGCCGATTGTCACATGGACGTTTCTGTCTTCTGTCCAGTTGTGCTCGAAGCTACCTTTTTCAATAAAGTGCCTTTGTATCCTTTGGATTCCTTGTTTGGACGATTTTGCTCCCTTGTCCCATATTCGTACATCTTGGGGATCTTATGGTATGATTTAAGTCGATGTGGAGCACTTCTGCACGACGATACATTCGTAAAACCGTCTCGTCCTTAATTTTTGCCCTCCAGTTTATTATCGCGCCATAATGCCCTGCAATATGCACGTTGCTAAATAGATTTAGCAGGGAGCTACTGCGTGGAGATAGGAGATAAATTATCGTCGGCAAGCTATCAAGGTTATGATGATTCTCACCCCAGGGTTATTAAGTGGGTTACAGACATCATTGTTGAGCCATTACTAACAATTTACAACTCTATACTTCATTCACGAATTTTTTCAGATGCTTTAAAAGTAACTAAAATCCCTCCTAACTTCAAAAATGGTTCAAAAACTGAAGCAAATGATTATCGTCTTATAACAAATCTTTCAATTTTCGCCAAGATCCTAGAAAAATTAATTTACACTCGACTAATTTCTTATCTTCAAAAATATAAGATACTCAGTCAGTATCAATTTGGTTTTTTAGCAGATAAATCTACAGAATTAGCATTGCTATACCGTCAAAATGCAATACAAAACAATTTTACTCAAAAATATACAACAATACCTGTATTTCTGGATTTATCAAAGGCATTTGATACCTTATATCATGATTTTCTTCTTTCTAAATTACAAAATATAGGAATCAGAGGTAATACTTATTCACTTTTTAAAAACTACTTGACTAACAGTCAACAATATACACAAATTCAGCATTATCACTCCTCATTTCAAATTATGTGATCAGGAGTACCTCAGGGTTCTGTCCTCAGCCCTTTATTGTTTAAAATATACATTAACGATTTATTTTCGCTGTCAACTCATATGGAACTTTTTCTGTATGCTGATGATACAGCTGTTCTTATAAAACGAAAAAACTTATGTGAAATACTAACACAATGTAATACACAATTCCAAACTATTTCTGACTGGTTAAATTCTAATGAATTAATAAATAATGCTAATAAAACTAAGGCAATGACTTTTTCTAATACGTTATCTCTTTTAACACCAAATGCACAAATATCCCTTAATAATAAAAGAATTTATGTAGTATCTTCTTTCAACTACCTGGGAACTACAATGAATTTTGACCACAAATGGAATAAACATATCGTAACTGGAAGACCCTGGGTTCGACTCCTGATGGCGGCCAATGAGAATTTTTCCGTGACTCACTTATAAACGTGGAAAGAGCGAAGATCTTTGTTTGATGTTCCTGGTCCACGTTAAATGTCTGTATTAATTATTCATTCGCCTTCTAATTATTTCTTCAGTTGCTGCTTACCATCTTTGGTGAATCCCCAGCATTGTGCGGGGCTCCAAGAAGCAACCTGCCAAATTGGCTTGGCAGTTAGCTTGTGTGAGTCTGGAGGAATTCGAGGCCGTTGTGGTGTAGCGGAAGCATATCCGGCGCTTAACTGAATGACCGTGGGTTCGACTCCCGGTGGCGGCCAATGAGAATTTTTCCGTGGCTCACTTATAAACGTGGAAAGAGCGAAGATCTTTGTTTGATGTTCCTGGTCCACGTTAAATGTCTGTATTAATTATCTGCATTAAACATATCGATTTTCTTTTAAATAAACTTTCTAAAAATATTGGTATAGTGAGTAATTCTTTTTCATCCAAGCAACATTTACTTCGATAATACAAAGGCAATTCCATAAAAACTGAGAGTAATTTTTTTTGAGTTGACAACAGTGCGAAGGGGGAAAATAACTTAACTGAACCAAGGCTGAACTGGATCCTATCAGGCTGTAACATTACCGTTGAAGACAATAGACTTTTGGTGATTGGCCAGTGGGCGTTAGGGACGATTTCAGCCGATAGATGGCACTGCGTCCCAAGGTATAAACACCTCAGTTTCTGCGTTGTTTGAATTGCGGAATGGTGTATGGTCGTCGTTTTCTCTTGTTTCTTTAAAAAAACCTTCCAGTTTTAAAACCAAACTGTTGTTTTCACAACAAAATCTAACCCATTTTCAAAATGGTTTACTGCTGTGTGCCGATGTGCACATCTTCTAAGAAGAAAAACGTGGGATTTTAATTCCATGAGTTTCCCTCAAATCAGAACCTAAAGCAACTGTTGCTGAAAGAAATATCTCGTCAGGATTTTGCTCCAAATGACAAGTTACCTTCAACTGTTGTTTGTGGTAAGCATTTTTATTCTGATAATTAAGTACCTAATTCAATTTTAGAAAAAAACCTCAGATATATAAACTCATATTAAGTAAAATAGTAGGTAAATGTGTAGATTTGCGTCTTAAATTATTTCGTCGGAAAAATATTAGTACCTGGGGAAAATGCGGTGTACAGGTTTTAGATTGTAAAAATTAATGGCAAATGGTGCAGAAATTTTCTGTTTCAAATGTCTTTTAAAGATTTTTATCGCAACATTTACCTGTACGTTCGATAAGTTAAGCCTACTCTTCACAGCATCGAACTTGCAGGTAAATGTTACGATAAAAATCTTTAAAAGACATTTAAAATACGAAATTTCTGCACCATTTGCCATTAATTTCCATACTCTAAAATCTGTACGTCGCACTTTTTCCAGGTACTAACACTTTTTCCAGGTTCCGACGAAATAATTTAAGACCCTAATCTACACATTTACCAAAATCTCGGCCCTAGATCGTTGAAGAATGAAGGAGGAATGAGATTTACACATCAATTACACCAGTTCCTACAGAAAATATCTCTTGCCCAAGTACTACGAATTCAGAATACAAATACTATTAACGTGAAAGTGAATATAAATAAAATCTCAAATGTAAATAATGATACGGAATCAGTTTGTTAATGCGAACAACGTCAATAGATGGCGCTGCGTCCCAACTCATCTTTTCTGTCCTCGCTGTTTTTGCTTAATGTTACAGCCTGATAGGATCGAGTTCAGCCTTGACTGAACTAAGGAAGTATCTATGGCAACAGTTATTAACCGTGGCAGACGATTCATGTTTTGTTATTGCGCAGTTGTATAAGGTACGTCTGCATTTCGCAATACAGCTATGGAGGTGAGTGATTCAGAGTTATGGAGCGAAATACATTGTGCGATAAAAGTTTTCTATCGTTTGGGTAAAACGGCTCCAGAAACAGTTGATTTCACGAAAAAAGCTTAAAACGATTAATGTTTGGGTAAATCAACGATTTTTAGATGGCACCATGCTTTCCAAAAAGGGCGTTTGTCGGTAGAGCTCGCTCTAGGCCTGGTTGACCTGAAAGTGTTGTTACGGAGCGTATTGCTAACACTATTTGGGCAATCCTGCAAGAAAATCGACGAATGACGTGTGAAGACATAGCGGCGTCAACTAATATTTCAAAAACGTCGGCATTCCGCATTCTACGTGACAAATTACTACTGCATCGTGTGTGTTCCAGATGGGTACCTCATCACCTGACGAGAGAACAATTGTTAGTCAGACTTCAGGTGTGTCATAAGTGGAAACAAATGATTGCAAGGGATCCAAATATTCTAAACGCAGTAATAACTGCCTATGAAACATAAGTCCTCTATTTCGACCCCCTCACAAAGCGGACAACGAGTGTATGCAAACACTCAGGCTCGTCTCCTCCGTAAAAGGTCCGCCAAACCAAATCAGCTGAGAAGGTGATGATGATAATTTTCTTTGATCATAAAAGTATAGTCTGCCAGCATGCCATTCCTCCACAAATTACTGTCACTGCTGAGTATTGCATTTCAGTCTTCAAGCGTCTGCGACGACACGTATCTATTAAGCCACCGGAACTGCTGGGCAAGTGGACCTTACGCCATGATAATGTCAGCCCACATGTGGCTGTTTCTGTTCAACAGTTTCTTACGAAATGCATTATTGAAATCATTCTACAGGCTGCTTACAGTCCTGACCTCGCCCCATGCGATTTCTGGTTGTTTCCAAGAAGTTCCGTGGCGCAACATTCAACACAAATGCTGACGTTATTCAAGCTGTACAGGGGTCGCTAAATCAGCTTCCACGAAGTGCCTTCGCAACAGGCTTTGAAAAGTGGACTGAATGATGAGACCATTGCATATCAACCCAGGGAAGATGCAACGATGTTCATGTCAGGTATCTGAACATCGTTGCGGACAAAGTTCACCCATTCATGGCAACTGTGTTCCCTGCTGGTGATGGCCATTACCAACAGGATAATGCGCCACTGACAGAATCGTCAAGGACTGGTTCGAGGAGCAAGCTGGTGACTTTCTGTTAATGCCCTGGCCTCCAAATAAGGTGTCTGAACATCGTTGCGGACCAAGTTCACCCATTCATGGCAACTTTGTTCCCTTCTGGTGATGGCCATTACCAACAGGATAATGCGCCACTGCCAGAATCGTCAAGGAGTGGTTCGAGGAGCAAGCTGGTGACTTTCTGTTAATGCCCTGGCCTCCAAATAAGGTGACTTAACATCGTTGTGGAACAAGTTCACCCATTCATGACAACTGTGTTCTCTGCTGGTGATGGCCATTACCAACAGGATAATGCGACACTGCCAGAATCGTCAAGGTGTGGTTCAAGAAACATGCTGGTGACTTTCTGTTAATGCCTTGGCCTCCAAATAAGGTGTCTGAACATCGTTGTGGAACAAGTTCCCCCATTCATGACAACTGTGTTCGCTGCTGGTGATGGCGATTACCAACAGGATAATGCGCCACTGCCAGAATCGTCAAGGTGTGGTTCGAAGAACATGCTGGTGACTTTCTGTTAATGACCTGGCCTCCAAATAAGGTGTCTGAACATCGTTGCGGACAAAGTTCACCCATTCATGGCAACTGTGTTCGCTGCTGGTGATGGCCATTACCAACAGGATAATGCACCACTGCCAGAATCGTCAAGGAGTGGTTCGAGGAACATGCTGGTGACTTTCTGTTAATGCCCTGGCCTCCAAATAAGGTGTCTGAACATCGTTGCGGACAAAGTTCACCCATTCATGGCAACTGTGTTCGCTGCTGGTGATGGCCATTACCAACAGGATAATGCACCACTGCCAGAATCGTCAAGGAGTGGTTCGAGGAACATGCTGGTGACTTTCTGTTAATGCCTTGGCCTCCAAATAAGGTGTCTGAACATCGTTGTGGAACAAGTTCACCCATTCATGGCAACTGTGTTCGCTGCTGGGGATGGCCATTACTTACAGGATAATGTGCCACTGCCAGAATCGTCAAGGAGTGGTTCGAGGAACATGCTGGTGACTTTCTGTTAATGACCTGGCCTCCAAATAAGGTGTCTGAACATCGTTGCGGCCCATGTTCACCCATTCATGGCAACTGTGTTCCCTGCTGGTGATGGCCATTACCAACAGGATAATGCGCCACTGCCAGAATCGTCAAGGAGTGGTTCGAGACACATGCTGGTGACTTTCTATTAATGCCCTGGCCTCCAAATTCACCTGACATGAACCCAATCGAAAGATTTGTAGTTCAACTTGTAAAAGCCAGTTCGCGCTAAATTACCACCCCCTCCTCCGAAATGAACGTGAACTAGAAGACCTGCTGTTGAAATTATGATACCTGATTCCCCAGGATACCTATCGCCACCTCATCGAATCAATGAGTCGCCGAGTCGCAGCTGTTTTGCGGGCTAAACGGTGTCCTACAGCTAAATAAGTAGGTGGTCAAAATGTAATGGCCGATCGGTGTACATGTGTTTCTTATAATTTCTTGCTTGTTTCTTTTGGGGGTTTATCGGCGTGCAACTCTAAGGGCTTCAAGTAGTCACCCGTTCCTAATTTGATGCAACTGGTTCTAGGAAAGTGAGAAAGTAGGACGACATAAGACAAAATCACCACGCATGTCTCCGCAGGAACTCGAACCCGGACCCGCTCGCAGGAGCTGGCAGAATACAGTGCTTAGACTACGCTGTTAAAAATAAGTGGTGCGACTTCACGGAAAATTTTCTGTAAACAAGGTGCAATAATACAGACATTTGACGTGGACTAGGAACATCAAACAGAAGTCATCGCTCTTTCCACGTTTTTAAGTGACCCACGGAAAAATTATCATTGGCCGCCACCGGAAATCGTACCCAGAGTCTTCCAGTTACGCAGCGGATATGCTTCCAATGCACCACAGCGGCCTTGAATTCCTCCAAACTCACATACACTAACTGCCAAGCTACTTGGCAGGTTGCGTCTTGGAGCCCAACACAACGCTGGAGATTCACCAAAGATGGTAAGCAGCAACTGAACAAATAACTAGAAGGCGAATGAATAATACAAACATTTGATGTGGACTAGGAACAATAAACGTGGAAACAACGATGTCTTCAGTTTGATGTCCCTAGTCCACGTCAAATGTCTGTATTAATTATTCATTCATTCGACTTTTAAATGTTTGTTCAGTTGCTGCTTACCATCTTTGGTGAATCCCCAGCATTGTGCGGGGATCCAAGAACCAACCTGCCAAGTGGTTTGGCAGTTAGTGTACGTGAGTCTGGAGGAATTCGAGGCCGCTGTGGTGTAGTGGAAGCATGCCCGGCGCGTAACTGGAAAACTCTGGGTTCGATTCCCGGTGGCGGCCAAAGAGAATTTCTCCGTGACTCACTTATAAAAGTGGAAAGAGCGATGCCTTCTGTTTGAAACAAGGTGCAGCAAAGTTGCCGGTAAGTGTCCGTGTTTTTCAGAAATTTCAGGTTATTAAAAGTGCCCATTTATTTTCACTTCCGTATTTTTGTCGATTTTCCATAGTCAGAAATTCCGTTTATTTCATGAAACTCCATTTCATGTTTTTTTCCGTATTCAAACCGAAAATCTGCAAATCTGACGAACCTTCATTTTTCAGCCTTAACCCTAGGCAATCCTTCCACTGCAGTCAGGATTGAACCTCCGTCGCTTGGTTTGGTTAGCAGTTAACGCACGACTTTAACCACTGTGCCACAAACGGTCGGTATCCTGACTCATGTACATCGTTAAACAAATTGCGCGTCGTTGAAATTTTTTTCTCAGTGATGCGAGTGATTTAGTCATGTTATTTCTTGTTGGAGATTATTTTTTTTAATCGGTTTATAATGATTTTTTTTTTCTGTCGGACTTTTCACAAATTAAGCATTTTTCATCGTGATTTTTTGAAGCAATAAAATGCTTTGGAACTTCATTCTTTAAAGCTGACAATGACTTTCAGTTATTTAAAAAAAATGAATTGTTTTATATCATCATTTCGCAAAAAAGACTCCTAAATGTAAAATTTACTCTTGGTAGCTACAATAGCTTTTGTCTTAAGTTGTCCAAAGACTGTTACATGGGCATCGTATAATCATCTATACAATGAGTTAAGTACCCAGTTTCTGATAGTAACGCAATGTATAATAAATAGCTGATACAATAAATAAGGGATGGAAGAAGAAATATTCTGTGCCACAATAAACAAAATTCATGCGATATGCTATCCACAATATCAGTTCTCGCTACGGAACTTCAAAAGAAACGATTGAAATTTAAAAATTTATCATACCTCAAGTATTCTCGCCAATCACTCCTATTATCTGTAATTTCTCATCACACGGATACGGAAAAAGTAAGAACGTTCTCCTTTAATATAGGAAAGGAATTGCAGAAAGGTTTCTGAAAATTCAGAATTTTCCGTTAACATATCTTTAAAATGATAATTTACCATCAATATAAGAAAGAAACTGCAGAAAAATTTATGAAAGTTCAGAATTTTCCGCTAACACATCTTTAAAATGGTAACTTACCGTCAAAATAAGAAAGAAACTGCGGAAAAGGTTTCTGAAAATTCAGAATTTTCCATCAACACATCTTTAAAATGGTAACTTACCGTCAATATAAGAAAGAAACTGCGGAAAAGGTTTCTGAAAATTCAGAATTTCCGTTAACACATATTTAAAATGGTAATTTACCGTCAATATAAGAAAGAAACGGCGGAAAAGTTTCTGAAAGTTCAGAATTTTCCGCTAACACATCTTTAAAATGGTAACTTACCGTCAAAATAAGAAAAAAACTGCGGAAAGGTTTCTGAAAATTCAGAATTTTCCATCAACACATATTTAAAATGGTAATTTACCGTCAAAATAAGAAAGAAACTGCGGAAAGGTTTCTGAAAATTCCGAATTTTCCATCAACACATCTTTGAAATGGTAATTTACCGTCAAAATAAGAAAGAAACTGCGGAATTTTCCGTTAACACATATTTAAAATGGTAATTTACCGTCAAAATAAGAAAGAAACTGCGGAAAAGGTTTCTGAAAATTCAGAATTTCCGTTAACACATATTTAAAATGGTAATTTACCGTGAATATAAGAAAGAAACTGCGGAAAAGTTTCTGAAAGTTCAGAATTTTCCGTTAACACATATTTAAAATGGTAATTTACCGTCAAAATATGAAAAAAAAACTGCGGAAAGGTTTCTGAAAATTCAGAATTTTCTGTCAACACATCTTTAAAATGGTAATTTACCGTCAAAATAAGAAAGAAACTGCGGAACGGTTTCTGAAAATTCGGAATTTTCCATCAACACATCTTTGAAATGGCAATTTGCCGTCAAAATAAGAAAAAAACTGCGGAAAGGTTTCTGAAAATTCAGAATTTTCCGTTAACACATCTTTAAAATGGTAATTTACCGTCAAAATAAGAAAGAAACTGCGGAAAGGTTCCTGAAAATTCAGAATTTTCCGTTAACACATCTTTAAAATGGTAATTTACTGTCAAAAAAAGAAAGAAACGGCGGAAAGGTTTCTGAAAGTTCAGAATTTTCAGCTAACACATCTTTAAAATGGTAACTTACCGTCAAAATAAGATAAAAACTGCGGAAAGGTTTCTGAAAATTCAGAATTTTCCATCAACACATCTTTGAAATGGCAATTTACCGTCAAAATAAGAAAAAAACTGCGGAAAGGTTTCTGAAAATTCCGAATTTTCCATCAACACATCTTTAAAATGGTAATTTACCGTCAAAATAAGAAAGAAACTGCGGAAAGGTTTCTGAAAATTCAGAATATTCCCGTAGTTTGAAAAATCCGTGAAATTCAGATTTCTTTCTGTCATTCCACGGAAAAGGTTGCATCAGAAACATGCATTGTTAATTCACGAAAGAAATGAATGAAAGTGGCTCGTCAATTTCAGAAATATTTTTACAGTGTACTGCTGCTTAAGTGTCTTACTGGAATAAAGAATTAAAAAAACAATAAGCAGGAAGAAATTCATTCTGCAGTTGACTGCTTAACTTGTCTTAGCCGCTCTTCATTTTCTTTAAATTATATTTAATTTGTTTTGTTTCAAGTACACAGTCATTAGATTTTACACATCAACTCTTTAAGAAAATAGATATCTGTCTATTCTAAATAAAGTAACTGCCGCCGCCTCCGCTGTTTTAGAAATTTCGCGATACCTGCACTTTTCTAGCTCGCAGCACAAAAAGTATTGAACACAAAAATATGAAATTTACATCGTTTGTAGAGAATGATTCGAAAAATATGCTGAAATAAACCGTTTTTGGATTCTGGCGATACTTCGAGGGCTATTTTATTTCAAAGTTAAGGTAAGCAAAGAAGTGCTATCAGTTTGCGTTCCGGACACAGCAACAGAACCACGAAACGTTTTTTCTTTTTTCGATTGGAGGTTTAACGACCACCGTGAACAACTCAATGGGCTATAAGCAGTCGCCCGTCCCTAATTTAAGGTCACTGGTTCCAGGGAAGGGAGAGAGCCAGTGCCGTAAGACAAACACAACATCCATGCCTCACCGGGATTCGAACCCGGACCCCTTTCGGACGAATGATCAGAGGCCATCGCATTAGACCACTGCGCCACCGGGGCCGGCCCACGAAACTTTGTAGACATGGAAAGCCATGACCGAATTTTTGCACCTCATCATCCTTTTCTTTTGAATTTCGATTTAGTTTACGAGAAATAAAACTTTTAAATTTACAAAATGCCTTATTTCGCGATGGGATCCATTTAAAAAACGGATATATGGCAAACTGTAAATAATAACGCATTGCAATTTTTACAGCATAAACTCACAACTATCATCCCTCTTTAACAAAAAAATGTTTTTAAGAAGAAGTTATTTTCTGATTTTTAAGCACTTTTTAAAGACGTATATGAAAGAAACGCGGGAAAGTTCTGGTCCCGTGACGTGCTGCCATGGTGACGCAGCTATTTTTAGTGTTCTCTTCTCATTGGGTGAAAAGACAGGCTACAAAAATGCTTAATCACGTAGCTACGCTTTTAAATTTCTGCGTTTTCCGCCGGCATACGTGAATACCTATGTAAATATAGGCTTTCGCCTTGTATATAAAAGCCAAGAGGGAAAATGCGAGTGTGTTCGTCCGCGAATTGTTCGACCGCTTCTAAATGACCTAGGGATCTGTAAATTGGCATGCTGATCGGTCTTAAGGTCCGTATACCTCGAAAAGCACAAAAACCTAAAAAAAAAATCGGGTTCGGAACATTGTCTGCTTGAATTTTTTGCGAATTGTTTGACCACTTCCATATTACCTAGATAATTGAAAATTAGTATGCTGATAGGTATTAAAGTCCGGATACCTATAAAAGTCAGAAAACTAAAAAAAAAAAAAAAAAAAAAAAAATGTCGTCTTTGGAACATTGTCTGCCTGAACTTTTCGCAAATTGTTCTACCACTTTTAAATAACCTAGATATCTAAAAATTGGCATACTGGTAGGTTTTAAAGTCCGTATACCTGAAAATGCACGGAAAAAAACCAAAAAAAAAAAAAAAGAAAAAAAAACCCAGCACTTTGAAACATTGTCTGCTTGAATTTTTCTATCACTTCTACACCTAGAAAAAAGTCTGAAAACCAAAAATTCAAAAGGGTGGCTTAGTTTTACTGTTTCAGAATGCTGATATGTTTAAAGAATATTTTGTCAGAATCACTGAAATGCTTTGAAAATTTCAAATTTTGATTTAAAATTGAGGGGCGCCAAAGCTTGCTCCGTTTTACGTCAAACCGTCACAACGCTGCGTTTTACGTCATTGACGTCACGACGCTGTTCTAAATAAAAAAAAACACCGTATGCGTTGACGTCACGACGCTGTTCAAATAGTTGTGGATTTTAAATTATTTTTCCCTTTCTTTAACTTTATATTCAAAAAATGATTTTATAGATTCACCATTCGGAGAACGGGCATGATTGCTAGTATAAAAAATTATAATATATTAGCGTGTCATTCATATTTTGAGAAAATATTCAATCAGGGAACATAGCCAGACTCGTGATGATACATACTTTCAAAAATTTACACGCGAAATTTTTCAATGGTGGATCCTGGATTTTTTGGCAAATTTTCGAAAATATTATTATTCTTTTTTCATTGGAGGTTTAACGACAACCGTGAGGAACTCAGCAGTCGTCCGTCCCTAATTTAGGGTAACTGGGAAGGAAAAGAGCTTAAGTCATGACACAAACGCAACACCCATGCCTCACTGGATTCGAACTCGGACATATCGCGGAGCGTGTAAATTGCGAACCAAAATCGGACCGCCCTTAACCGCTATATGTAAATTGCGAACTAAGGCCCAAGGCCCCTTTGTGTAAATTGCGAACCAATTTTTCTAGAGCCTATGTGTAAATTGCGAACCAACTTTTCTGCGCCTATTCTGACGATATCAAAAGATAATCCAGTATGAAAAATTAATGGTTAAAACAATGTAAAACAATTTAAAGCAATTTATTCACAAAACTAGTTTGCCAACCGTACGCAGGAGCCATGTTAATTTTCTCTGTAATGTTCCAGATTTAGTATGCGTATGTACTTAATTCAGTGTATTCACGAAAACAACAAATGTGTTAAGTAAGTACACTGGCGTACGAAAACTAAGGACGAGATGGTTTTTTGAATGTAACGTCGTGCAGAAGTGCTCCACATCGACTCAAATCATACCATAAGATCCCCAAGATGTAAGAATATGGGACAAGTGAGCAAAACCGTCCAAACAAGGAATTCAAAGGATACAAAGGCACTTTATTGAAAAGGTAGCTCCGAGCACAACTGGACAAAAGACAGAAACGTCCATGTGACACGCGGCTGCCAAGAAAAATCCAGTCTTGAGTAGGGGATATGATCCCCCTGACTGCGTTTCAGGATTTACAACGTCTGTCCATGCTGAGGACGAGGTTGTCAAGGAGCTGTTGAGGCATCGCGTCCCATTCCTCATGTTGCGCCAATCGCAGCTGCAGAATTGTTGCTGGCGGCTGGTGACGTGCTGCCAAGCGTCTTGGGAGACGCTTGGCAGCACGTCACCAGCCGCCAGCAACAATTCTGCATCCATGCGCTGAATATCTTCACTCTCCAACAGCTCTGCGACAGCCACTGTACGATGAGGTGTAGTGTTGTCGTCCATTAAGAGGACTTCAGGACCCACAGCACCTCTAAACAAACGCACGTGAGGCAGGAGAACCTCGGTACAATAACGGACACCAGTGGAGGTCAGTACGACTACCAAGCATGATACCGCCCCAAACGAGAACTCCGCCACCTCCAAACCAGTTTCTTTCGATGATGTTGGAGGTGTGATTGCGTGTTCCTGCTCTCTCCAGATGTGTATACGTCCAGAATCGTTCGTCAGACTAAATTCGGCTCTCATCCGTAAAGAGAACTCGACCCCATTGCTGATGTGTCCAGTTCTTGTGTTCCTGGCACCACAGAAACCGCCGTCTCCTATGAGCAGGCGTTAATGGCATACACCATTCTGGTCGTCGTTCAAATAGACCACTTTTGTGCAACCTCCTGGCCAAGGTAAACCGCGATAACGGACGTCCAGTTGTCTGTTGAATGTGCCTTGCGATTTCTCCCGCTGTCTGCCGTCTGTCTCTTCTCGCCTGTAGGACAATATACCGGTCGTCCGCCGCCGTGGTTGCTCGTGGACGACCACTGCTAAACTCTCGGACAGCTGTTCCTGTTGTTTCAAATGCTCTCCAAGCTCGTGAAACGATGCTGTGAGTGATCCCGAACTCATCGGGCACACTATTTACACTTCGACCTTCTTCCAACTTCCCAATGACGCGACGTCGGGTAAAGTCATCCAGATGTCGTCTACTTGTTTGTCTGTTGGCCATATGACACGGTGGCAGCAACTCGACGTTGTTCAAACCGATGGACACCGTGCAATAGCTTTCACCGAATTGCTGAGCGTACACCGCTCGTGTGCTTTATACCCTTCCGACACTCCCCCCCCACGTCATGCTGCATATATGCGCATACCCTACCGTACCGGACCCTAGTCTATCTCCTGAGTGGTCTTTCGGTCCGTTCTGCCTGCGCGTTCCGCTGTTATGCTAATTTCTCCTCTTCGTCCTTAATTTTTGCACACCAGTGTATATATGTACTTAAACAGAATCAAGCAATTAATGACGAAAACAATGTAAAACAATGTAAAGCAATGTATTCACGAAAACAAGAAAATCAGTTTGTCATCCTTGCGAAGGGGCTATGCTAATCCCCCCCCCCCCCCCACATTTTCGGAAACAATCACATTTTATAAGGATGTGATGCAAATTTTACATAAGAAACTTTTGAAATGAGTCCTCTTTTGTAATAGTCTTTTTTTTTTCTTGCAAATTTTTTTTCGTTGGAGTGTACTTTGGATGTTTCACACTTTGAATTTTAATGTACGTTTGCATTTGGAATAATGTCAACACTTCTACGAAATTATACAAACCTGGGTGCTGATGATAAAATGGGCGTTGAATACAAAATGAATGGACTCGCATGCATTTTTAGTGTGTTCATTAGACGCACTGGACTTTCTGTCTACAAATTTTAAGGAACATTCAATCCGGTTGTAAAAACCTTTTGCTTTACAGTTTTTTACTGTGCATAACCAGAAACACTCCTCACTTTTCAATATCTTCATTTTGCGGTAAGTGTAGGCGTCTACGATTAACAAATCTCCTTTTTCAGAGATCGAGAGCGTCACTTCCATCGTAAAACTTGTCGAACAACAAAAGATATATCTAAAGCAAGGCAATCAAAAAAGGTGAGCTAGCTTAGGTAAATTCCGCAGATGTTCAGAGAAGTGGGTTCGGAATTTACATATAGCGGTCATGTGACTTGGTTCGCAATTTACATAGGGTAAACATTGGTAATTTCATGGCATAGGTAAACTCGTGATAGAGCGTAAGCGGCTGTTCGTAGAATAACTACTGTCGTAATTAGTTTCAACTTTGTGACGCGCCTGCCCCGCAGGACGCACACGACATAAAGGCAGATAGCAGCAAGAACGAACGTCTGTGTAGCTCAGTTGGTAGAGCGACTTGTTCTGGAATAAGTGGACTCGTGTTCGATCCCCGACGTGGACCAAAAATGACGGAGAAATTTACTTCGTTATAATGGCGCCCGAACTTCCCGGATGACCCGGCCGTTAAAGTTCTCGCAATAGTGTGATGTTCTTTCCACACCACGAGATAAGAAAAATGTGATGTTGCATTCCACACACCAGATTGACTGGGAGTTCTCAAGTGCACGTTCTTCAGCGGATGGCTGCCTACGACGATTCATGGTCACGGCTGACCCGTGGGCTATGCCCCCGGCCCTCTTTCAGGGGGATGTGACGTGCCTGCCCCGCAGGACGCACACGACATAAAGGCAGATAGCAGCAACAACGAACGTCTGTGTAGCTCAGTTGGTAGGGCGACTTGTTCTGGAAAAAATTGGACTCGTGTTCGATCCCCGACGTGGACCAAAAATGACGGAGAAATTTGCTTCGTTATAATGGCGCCCGAATTTCCCGGATGACCCGGCCGTTAAAGTTCTCCCAATGGTGTGATGTTCTTTCCACACCGCGAGATAGGAAAAATCAGAGAATCCCTTCTCCAGCGCTTCGAAAAATAAATGTGTGTGACGTTGCATTCCACACACCAGATTGACTGGGAGTTCTCAAGTGTACGTTCTACAGTGGATGGCTGCCTGCAACGACTCATGGTCACGGCTGACCCGTGGGCCATGCTCTCTTTCGGGGGGGGGATGTAACGTACCTGCCCGCAGGACGCCCACGACATAAAGGCAGATTGCAATCAAAATGAACGCCTGCGTAGCTCAGTTGGTAGAGCGACTTGTTCCGGAATAAGCGGACTCGGGTTCGATTCCCGGCGAAGACGAAAAATGACGGAGAAATTTACTTCGTTATAGTACTCAATAAGAGAAGCCTTTGCATAATTATTTTTTAACCAGATTTCCAAAAATTCCAAGTGACTGTTTGGCGGCATGGACACAGCTCTAGGCTGTATAAATGGATATAATGCTATATGAAAGGCTTTAAATTGTAGTTAACTTACCGAAAGTAGACTTGTGGAAGGAAAAATATTGAGTGTGTGTCTTCCTGAAATAAAGCTGCTTTTATTGTACGAAACAGGCAAGAAAATAAGTTATCTTCGAAAGCTAAGTCCGCTGAAAAACTGCGCAACTTCCGGCGCAGCCAAGATTGTCATTGGACGAAAAATTACAGACGGATATAAAATTAACTTTTTCTTTTAAATCAGGTGTATTTTATTCAGCTTGTTGACTCTTTAACTTCAGGCACATTATTGTCTTTGGTATTATTTTCGGCCTCCGCATTTCGTGTAACCTGATTCAACCCTCTTCAGATTCAAGGAGACTACGCAGTCTTTCTCCTTTATAATCCAGACTTTATTTTCAGCGCTATTTTTGCAAAAGGAAGCAAACTTAAAAACTCCTGGGTGCCGCATTTTATATGGTATCTGGAATGCATCTAGGAGGGAACTATTAAGAAAGTAAAATGAAAACTTTCTTACAGCGAAACGTTAAACCAACGCAGGTATGCAATTAAAGCGAATGACGAAAGAATGACATAAAAAAAGATACACGTTTTAACGGAAACATCTTTTATCCAAGCAAACAGGCAAAAAAGTCATAAAGTTTCTAATAAATACCCAGTGTAACAATGAAGAAATGAGATTGAATTTAAAAAGATGGAAAAGCCGAAAACCTGAGGTGAATATATTTTATTTGGAGTACAGGGTGTCCGATAAAGATGTAACCAATTTCAAATAATCGTAACAGTGAATGAAATACGGGATTACACCATTGTACAATACAAGTTTGGAATATGTGAATCCGTTTGTTGGTGTAAATATGACATGAATGTTAAGTCAGATAATATCCGAAAAAGCGTCCGAGTATGCTAACCACTACACCACCCAGAACGACTAAGTTTCAAGTTTCCAAATAATTTGAATAAAACCATCACAGATTTGCTAGTCGAAGTAACCGGCATTCATATGTATAGCTAATCTGGAGGTTTAAAATTAATTTCCGTGGCTTTCCGGAGGCGCATAATATCAATGAATGAAATACGGGACAACACCATAGTACAATACAAATGGAAGATGTAAATCCGTTTATTGGTGTAAATATGAAATGGATGTTAAGTCAGATAATATCCGAAAACTTAAAAATTTCGGATATTATCTGACTTAATATCACGTCATATTTACACCACTAAACGGATTCACGTCTTCCAAATACAAATTAATCATAACAGTTTTAAAATAAATGATCTCAATACAGAACTTGTGTTAATTGACAGAACAGATCATGACGTTCTATAAACATTCGACCTGGGCACAATTTGTCACCCGAACAATGTCTAAACGGTATTCCGGTTACAACCATGTTCGTTCCAGAATGTCCGTATTAATATATATATATATATATCATCATCATTGTCAACCATTATCAGCCGCCCTGGTGGCGCAGTGGTCTAAGCGATGGCCTCTGATCATTCGTCCGAACGGGGTCCGGGTTCGAATCCCGGTGAGGCATGGATGTTGTGTTTGTCTTACGGCACTGGCTCTCTCCCTTCCCTGGAACCAGTGACCCTAAATTAGGGACGGGCGACTGCTTATAGCCCATTGAGTTGCTCACGGTGGTCGTCAAAACTCCAATCAAAAAAAAAAAAAAAAAAAAAAAAAACATTATCAATCAACAGCTGGACGAAAGTCTTCCAAAAGCTCTCCAGGAAAGTTTTGTACTCCGATTAATTTCTTCATCAATGTGACCCTCACTTGATATCTGCTGTCCAAGATAAACGTACGTGTCTGTTATCTCCAGCTATTCTCCATCAATCGATAAATCCTTATTTCTTGTAAAAGCATTGAGCATCACTTTTGTCTCCTAAAAGTTCATTTTTACTCCCACTTCTTTAATCTTGTCAGACATTTCCTGGATCATACCCTGCAGCTCTGAAGGGGTAGTTGCAAAAATGACTACGTCATCAGCAAAACGAAGGTGGGTTAGATAATCTCCATTAATCTTTATCCCATCGTTTTCCCAGTTCAGTGATTGAAAGACATTTTCCAATGTGGTATTAAAGACCTTCGGAGCATTTTCATGGATGTTATTAATAATATTAATGTATGCTTCTTCAATACCGCAGGATTTCAGAGCCATTGTAACTGTTTATGGTTTCACCGAACCAAAGGCTTTTTCATAATCGATAAAAACCATGCACAATGGAAGTTCATATTCCCTCGCTCTTTCAATTAGTTCTCTCAGTACGTGGATATGATCTATTGTGCTGTAGCCACCCCTGAATCCAGCTTGTTCTCTCGGTAGAGCCATGTCTAGTGTTGCCTTCAAGCGGTGTGAAAGAACTTTAGTGAAGATTTTATAAACCACGGATAGGAGGCTGATAGGTCTGTAGGTTCTGAGATCCTCAACGTCATCTTTTTTATGTAGCAGGATCATTGTAGCGTTGTTCCAATCCTCAGGAATCTTCCCTTCATTAAGGCATCGAGTGAAAATTTGGGCGAGTACTGTTTCGATTTCTCCACTTGCTTCTTCTATGATGTCTACAGTAATTCCATCTTCTCCTGCAGCTTTTCCCCGCTTCATGTTCTTGATTGCATGTGCAACTTCAGCTTGGAGAACAGGAAGAACTCTGGTACTGGTACCTTTCATGATGTCTGGAGTACATGTATCATCCCTTTCATATAATTTAGATTAGAAATCTTTCATTCTTGTCAAAACTTCGCCTCTATTTCTTGTTACAGAACCATCTCCTTTTCTCAGTGCCATAATCTGTTTTCTTCCCTTACTGAGATGTCCCTTTGCTATCTTTAGGCTTTGGTTGTTTAAAATTGATTTCCTTACTAGTTCACAGTTGAATTCCCTTATGTCTTCAGTGATACTTTTTCGTACTGTATTACATAGCTCTATATATTCCACTTTGGAAGTCACATCTTCTTTAGTTGTCCTCATCTCTCTTCTTTTTGCATGAACATTTTGGTTTTCCCTGATAATTTGTTCACATGCAACTTGTTCTTAGACCCAGCTAATTTTGTTGCTGTTTCCATAACAGCTTTGGTTACTTTTCTGTTAAATTCAGAAATATCCGCTTCTTCCGATGTTAGGCCTTCTAAGGCAGAGAATCTGTTTTTCAGTTCCAACTTGAAGTTATTATGGTGTTTTTCAAGGTTGGTTATGTCAATACATTTTGTTTGTCTTATGAGCTTGCCACGTTCGAGTTTAGTGTTGAGGTGCATCTTACATCTCACCAATCTATGGTCACTACCTGTGTTGAACTTGTTTAGCACACTGCAGTCTTCTATGCCGAATTTTTTGTTACACATAATAAAATCAATTTCACTTGTCGTCCCATTTCAATGTCTCCATGTCCATTTCCTGTGTGGCTTTTTCTTGAAAAAGGATTTCGAGATGAGAAACCCTTCTGCCTCTGCAAACTCTATGAGGGTATTTCCACGCTGGTTTCTGTTGCCGTGACCGAATTTACCTACTGAAGTTTTATTCTGTTGCAGTTGCCCTATTTTTGCATTGAAATCTCCCATAATTATCTTTAAGTGCTGCTTACCTTTATTATTTAGATGACGAATTTCCTCATAAAATTCTTCAATTTCTTCTTCAGGATGACTTGTGGTTTGTGCATAAGTTTGAATAATCTGAGCCTGGTATCTTCTCGAGAGTTGGATAACGAGTCGTGCAGCTCTGTCAGAGGAACTTTCAACTTCTACAACTTTATCCTTCAGTTTCTTGTTTATTATAAATCCAACACCACTAGTTCTGCCAGTATCAGTCCCACGATAGTAGAAGAGATGTCCACTTTTCAGTTCAATGAGATCTTCTCCTTTTCTCCTTACCTCACTTAGCCCGACGATGTCCCACTTGGTCCTTTGTAGTTCCTCTTCCAATTCAAGAAGCCTTGAATCAGAAGATAATGAGCGTCCGTTATACGTAGCCAAGGTCGGCATCAGAAGGCAGCCTAGTCCGGTCATCCGGTGATTCGTATCACCCTCTGCCTTCATGTCGCACTGGCCGCTGCCTTGGCCAGGTACATTCCAGCTGCCGGAGACTGAGGGCCAAGATTTAAGTTGTGGAGTCATTTTGGAGGGGTTTGGCCATAACTCACCACGCTGACCAAGCGGGTGGGTGAGTTGTAACGTATACTCTATATTCACTTTCCTTTTGATTTTACTATCTCTGGTTATTTTATTTTACTATGTAAATTATCTTCCTACTGAACGAAATATTATTTCACCCCGCTGAATGAGATCTGGCAATGAGTGTAAGTCATGACGTGGTGGTAGCTCGTATATAGGCGCGTTCATCGAGAAGTGAGTTGTTGTGTTGTTGCGTTGGAGTTGTGTGGTTGGTGTGGTGTGTTGCGTTGCGTTGCAGTGTGTTGTTATGTAGTAGTGATATATGAGTGCCTTAGTTGACCAGGAGTCATCATAATAAACAAGTTGTTCTGTAAGTTCAGTCTTTCTCAATTCTTAGTTTTGTCAGACCTCTGTCTATCTGTTAGGTTTATGACTTTGATTACTTAATATAAATAACCAGCGTTGAGACTTTGTTTAAGTTCATAATTAACGAGTAACAACACCCTTTTGGGAATTCATCATTTTGAAGCTTAGAGCATTATTCATTCATAATAATTAGCTTAGCAAAAAGGTAAGCAAAGCTAATTCATTATAATTGGCGCCCGAACTTTTCTCGAACACGAGATCCTGACTATTATTACCCATGGCTTCCTTACCTGAGACAACTGCAAATTTCCACCTTCCGGCAAGTCTCGAGGGTAATGGTGTTTGTTTGGACAATTTGTACGAAGCCTGTGGCTCTGACTTGGATATGAATAATCTACACATACCCAAGCATTCTTCACCATTTCGGAATGCACCAGCTTCTTATCACTCTGAGTCGCGGGTCGTAGCTGAGGGAATTCAATCCTCTCAGCGAAGCAGAATGCTTGCCCATTTCGTGCCGCATGCTGGAACAATTTATTTCAATGGTTTGGAGGGGTCTTTAAAGTTCCTCGAAGATCTGGAAGACCATTTTGACTTATATAATATTCCGGAAGACTGCAAGGTCCAAATTGCCGGAACTTGCTTGAGAGATACCGCCAAGACCTGGTATCGGCAGTGGCGAGGGTCGAACCCGGATTCTCATTATGAGAATTTCCGTGCAGAATTCTTGGAGGTCTTTCCTTTCGGCCTCAGTCGAGCTAGCCTTGCTCAACAGCTGTTTTCTCGTCAGCAGGGTCCCAATGATAGCCCTGTTGCATTTGCGTTGGAAACTACACGCCTATATAATCTATGGGATCCACATGCCAGTCATGTTGACATGTTGGATACCCTCGTACAGCAGCTCGACCCATTCTTACAAGATTTTCTTGAGGTTCGACACCCTACCACTATTCATGAATGCCTTCGCCTCATACGCACGTATGAAGAGCGACATGGCAAACATGCTGCAACTCACCATGCTCGGGCACCCCGCGAGGCTTATTACGAAAACCCTCAGCGGCATAATAGACAAAACTTTCAGCGCGAGCATACACACGTGCCCACCCAAGCTTCATACGTTCCACCACACAGAAGAGTGGCGAACCAGCAACGAGTTTCGGAGCAAGCTTCGGGATATCGTCATAATGCACAGTATGCTCGACCCCGTTCCACTCAGCAGCATTCGGAACGTTATCATGCTCAGGGCAATAATAATTTTTCTGCCCGTGCTGAGGGCAGACGTAACGAAAATGAAAATCTCAACAGACACGCGGAGTTCCCGACGCAGGGTGCACGCAATTTTCCTTATCGTGAAAATTTTCCCGATACCCGGCAGGGTCGAGGTTTCCGACCACATGATAACACCACCAGAATTCCTTTAAACTTCCACAGGAAGTAGACGAAGGGTCGGTCCTGCTTCCTGATACCAAACATCCTGACCCTAAAACAGTATTAGTGACTGTTCAAACTCCTCAGTTGCCTGATGTATTCTTGACACTTGAAGACATTATTGTCGAGACAAAGTTCGACACTGGGTCTGAGATATCAGCCCTAAATACAAAGTTTTGCAATGATGTTTTTTCTGCAATACATGTTCAGCCTGCAACGCAGTATTTGCGAGGTGCAAATAACGAAATCTTCAGTATCGCAGGAACTGTCACATTATCTTTAGGGCTGGGAAAAGCTCGTTTTACACATTCTTTCCTGCTTATAGACGAGCTACCCGTGAAATGTCTCATGGGTATGGACTTTATTAACAAGTTTCAAATAACTTTGAATTTTGTACAACATGTGATTTCCTTTCCGGAACCTGTCGAAATGATTCCGACGGTTCCTGTAGATATTACGAGTTTATTGTTGAGTGACCAATTGAATGAGGGGCAACGAGACCAGCTTTCTCTCCTTTTACAGGAAAGCCCTGGTTTATTTTCGGATCAACCTGGTTTCACACAGGTGGTTTATCATGTTATTGACACTGATGGTTCGAAACCCATTGCGACGAAACCTTACCCTTGTGCTCCACATAAAAAACAGGAAATGCAACGTCAAATTGCGGAAATGATTAAGCAAGGCATAATCAGGGAATCAACAAGCGCCTGGGCGGCTCCTGCCTTCTTGGTTCCAAAGAAACAACCAAATGAATTTCGTTTCGTGACAGATTTTCGCAAACTCAACCAAATCACAAAAACAATCAATTATCCCCTACCTGTCATGTCACATATTCTAAATGACTTGTCGTCAACCAAATGGATGTCAACTTTGGATTTGGCGAGTGGATATTGGCAGGTGGCAGTACATCCGGACTCGGTCGATAAAACAGGCTTTGTGACTCCTTTTGGGGCCTATGAATATTTACGTATGCCTTTTGGTTTAGCTTCTGCACCTGCTACTTTCCAAAAGCTTATGGACACGGTTCTCAGACCTGTCCTGGGTCCCCATGTGCATGTCTATTTGGATGATATTATTATCACATCAGAGACTTTTGACGAGCACCTTTCTCTGCTCAAACAGGTGTTCCAACTTATATACAATGCTGGCTTGACGTTAAAACCTAGTAAATGCCAGATAGCGCGGGACGAGATTGTATATCTGGGGTTGAAAATTACTCCCCACGGCTTATTCACTGATAATGAAAAAATTAGGCCTATTGCTGACTTTCCTCGGCCTAAAACAGCAAAAGAACTATCCCGCTTTCTGGGAATGACCGGATGGTATCAGCAGTTCGTCCCCGCTTATGCTACAATATGTGAGCCATTGTATGCTTTAAAGCGTAAATACAAGAAGTTTATTTGGACACCTGAAGCTAACGCTGCATTCGAAACACTGAAGTCTGCATTGACTCAGCCTCCGGTGTTGGCTTTCCCGGATCATTCTAAAGAATTTGATATTTATACTGATGCATCCGGAGTTGGTCTTGGTTGCGTTTTGTCACAAGCTGGGCATCCAATAGCTTTTGCGTCTCGTACTTTAGCTGCCAAAGCTGAACGCAATTATTCAGCTACGGAACGTGAATGTCTTGCTGTTGTGTATGCACTGAATAAATTTCAATGTTATCTTAACGAATTGACAGTTAACATAATTACGGATCATTCTGCCCTTCAGTATTTGAATTCTGCTAAACACCTATCTCAAAGACTTATGAAGTGGGCTCTGAAGTTACAAGAGAGCAATATCAAAATTTCGTATCAGCCAGGTCATAAGAATCAATTACCGGACGCATTATCTCGCGTTCCGATTAGTGGGGTCCCCACCGAAACTACTCCTGGATGTCAGCCTTTACTTCTGATAGCTGATATCACATCCAGAGAGCAGATAATGGCAGAATTAATAAATGATCCAGATTTTGGGGATATTTACAATTTTTTGCTTGCGGGTTCGCCCCTACCAAGTGATCCTTCTCTGGCTGGAAGGTCACAACATTTTGAAGTAATAGAGGGTCTTCTTTATTATACAAAGTCTCGGACTACTAGGGCAGAGTTTCGCCCATGTATTCCGCGAACCCTTAGAATGGCTCTTTTAAATGAATTTCATGACAAACCTCTTGCAGGCCATTTAGGTATTCGCAAGACCCGTTGTAAATTGCGGGATGTTGCCTATTGGCCTGGCATGTACCAAAGTGTGCTCGCATACGTTCAATCATGTCACTTGTGTCAGATTAATAATTACCGTAATGTAAGACCGGCCGGTCACTTGAAATCTAGTTCAAGTTCTCATGTATTTGATATTATTTCCATAGATTTATTGGGACCTTATCCATTATCTGTTAAAAATAAAGCTCGTTATGTTTTAGTACTAACTGATAATTTTTCTAAATGGGTTGAAGTTTTTCCCATTAAAGCCGCTACGGCTGAGATTATTTGTAATGTCTTAGTTAATGAAGTATTTTCTAGATATGGTGCACCTAATAAAGTAGTTTCGGATAATGGTCCTCAATTTATTTCTGACATTTTTGAAAGAATGTGTGCGAGATTACACATTAAACATAAATTCATTTCCCCATATCATCCCCAGAGTAATCCTGCAGAACGCGTTAACCGAACGCTAGTGAAAATGATTGCGACTTTCGTAATGGACCACCATGAAAGATGGGATGAACATTTAGAACTTTTTGCGTTCGCCCTCCGCTCGTCTGTCCAAGAGTCTACTAAAATTACTCCTGCAGAACTTTTTCTGGGTCGCAAAATTAAAACCCCTTTTGAAAATTTAACGGGGATTATCGACGAACTAAATCAGCGACCAACTCCGCAATCAGTACACATTATGGCAGAAAAAGCTCGTGTTGCAATGCTAGGAGCACAAGCGGCTCAAGCACGATATTATAATTCTAGGCGTAGGGAACCAGATCTTGTCGTTGGAGATCTCACTCTCGTGGAAACGCACTTCCAGTCTTCTGTTTCGCATACTTTAGTGAAGAAATTTGCACCCAGCTACGAAGGTCCATATCGGGTGGCAAATGTCTTTGAAAATAATATTGTTCTGGAGAAACCGAACAACAATTTTCATTATGTACATGTTGATCAATGTCGCAAGTATCACGAACGGGATATCGAGTTCATTATCAATCCTACTCAACCTTCTGTTCCACAGACTCAAGAATCTATATCTCATGTTCAACCGCCAGAAATTGTGGACGACCCACCGAACATTTTTGACGAATCACCAGTGATTTTTCCTTCACCCTCCCCCTCCAGACGAGTTTCTACAACCGCAACCTGATTCTCCCGTGAGACCAAGGCTCGATTCGCGTTCGTCGAATACTAGTATCGTTCCTTTCCCTCCAACCATTGCCAAGACTATTGCTGCGCCGTTTCCGGCTAACTCTGCACCAACGCGGGATACTTCTTCTTTGAATACCTCATCGGAAAGTATTCCTATAGGCAAATCCAAACATCGCCCTGCACGACCGCTGAATTACAGCAGCGACTCAGAGGCGTCGGACATTTCGGATTTGTCAGTTATGAATCCAACATTTAATATTCCACACCGTCCAGCACCACCAAAAGCTGGGCGCAAACGTCACTTGTCTCCCCAATCTGCTTCGCCGCAACAGCGACGAAGGCAGAAATCTTTGCATCCGCCCGGGTTTCGCCCCTGGAACCTCCGTTCAGGGCAAACAGGGCCGATGCCTGCTACTACTATCATGCCCCGTGGGCGTAAACGAAAACAAGCGATGTGGCCGGAGACACGTCCCTCCAAAAAGATACTGGAAGGACACAACGGGCCCCAGCATCAAGGGACTTCATATCCAAAGCCTGGGGAGCCCGTTCCTATCAGCCGCAGCAGGGATTTCCGGACCGCCAGACTTCTGACGTTCCTGACCGTTCTTCTCAGCCGCAGGGATTTCCAGACCGCCAGACTTCTGACGTTCCTGACCGTTCTTCTCAGCCGCAGGGATTTCCAGACCGCCAGACTCCTGACCGTTCCTATCAGCCGCAGCAGGGATTTCCGGACCGCCAGACTTCTGACGTTCCTGACCGTTCTTTTCAGCCGCAGGGATTTCCAGACCGCCAGATTCCTGACCGACAACAGACCGATGTTCCATTACCGTCCCGGAAGAGATCCAAGCCACCTGATTTCCCCAGTCCCATTAGGCCTGGAAAACGTTTTCGCACTAGAATTTTTTATGCGTCCTCGAGATAAGTAAGTTCTCGTGGACAGGTTCTTTTCTCAGTTTATTGTTTTTCCTGCTCGACCAGTTGGCGTGTCAGAATTTCTTTTTTCGTGTGGGCCTATGCATTCTTTTTGTGTATATATGTGTGTTTTTTTTTATATTTCTTCTATGTCCATCTACTAATCCACTTTTTTTGTATATATCTATGTGCTTAGGGGTAAAATAATAAAATTGTTACTGTTAGGCAGCTCCAGGTAAATTTCGCTGCTGATACAGTTGTTCTGTATTTCCACGCATGAGGCAAACGTAATTTGAAATGAAAATAATAAAATTGTTACTGTTAGGCAGCTTCAGGCAATCTTCGCTGCTGATACAGTTGTTCTGTATTACAACGAATGAGGCACGTAATTTGAAATTAAAAAAGTGATTCCTGCTAGGCAGAATAAAAGGAAAGTATGCCGATGCAGGTTTGGTTTGTTCTACACTACAAATTTCACAGTCGAATACAGATTCGTAAATTGTTATGCCAAGTTGATAATGTAAATACGGCTACCACCAAACAACAAATCAAAAAAAAAAATCGAGAAACGTCAATCATCGAAATGTAAGACTTACACTCCAAAATTGATAGATTTTTCGGAAACCAAAAAAAAAAAAAAAAGAAGAAAAATTAAGGGGGAGATGATGTAACGTATACTCTATATTCACTTTCCTTTTGATTTTACTATCTCTGGTTATTTTATTTTACTATGTAAATTATCTTCCTACTGAACGAAATATTATTTCACCCCGCTGAATGAGATCTGGCAATGAGTGTAAGTCATGACGTGGTGGTAGCTCGTATATAGGCGCGTTCATCGAGAAGTGAGTTGTTGTGTTGTTGCGTTGTAGTTGTGTTGTTGCGTTGGAGTTGTGTGGTTGGTGTGTTGCGTTGCGTTGCAGTGTGTTGTTATGTAGTAGTGATATATGAGTGCCTTAGTTGACCAGGAGTCATCATAATAAACAAGTTGTTCTGTAAGTTCAGTCTTTCTCAATTCTTAGTTTTGTCAGACCTCTGTCTGGCTGTTAGGTTTATGACTTTGATTACTTATTATAAATAACCAGCGTTGAGACTTTGTTTAAGTTCATAATTAACGAGTAACAACACCCTTTTGGGAATTCATCATTTTGAAGCTTAGAGCATTATTCATTCATAATAATTAGCTTAGCAAAAAGGTAAGCAAAGCTAATTCATTATAGAGTGTGGGATAGCATTTCCTCTAATCCCGATGGTATAGTTATACCGCTATTAGCGGTCGTCAGAGCTCCTTTAGTGGGAACAGGATGTACCACGAGAAGGCGGGGTTGACATTTGTCAAGGAGAGGCTGTGATGTTACGCATCACCTGACCTTACATCCCTCTGAGCGTATATATATATGTGTGTGTGTGTGTGTGTCTAAACGGTATTCCAGTACTAGCCATGCTCGTTGGAGAATGTCCGTATTAATATATATATATATATATATATATATATCGGATGTAAGGTCAGGTGATGCGTAACATCACAGCCTCTCCTTGACAAATGTCAACCCCGCCTCTTCGTGGTGCATCCTGTTCCCACTAAACGGGCTCATTCGACCGCCAATAGCGGTATAACTATGCCATAAGGATTAGAGGAAATTCTATATCACACTAACCAACCCGCTTGGCCAGCGTGGTGAGTTATGGCCAAACCCCTCCGAAATGACTCCACAACTTAAATCTTGGCTCTCATTCTGCGGCAGCTGGAATGTACCTGGCCAAGGCAGCGGCCAGTGCGATATGAAGGCAGAGGGTGCTAAGAATCCCTGGAGGACCGGACTAGGCTGCCATCTGATGCTGACCTTGGCTACGTATAATTGATGCTCCCTATCTTCTGATTTAAGGCTTCTTGAACTGGAAGAGGAACTACAAAGGATCAAGTGGGACATCGTCCGGCTAAGTGAGGTAAGGAGAAAGGAGAAGATCTCATTGAACTGGAAAGTGGACATCTCTTCTACTATCGTGGGACTGATACTGGCAGAACTAGTGGTGTTGGATTTATAATAAACAATAAAGTGAAGGATAAAGTTGTAGAAGTTGAAAGCTCCTCTGACAGAGCTTCACGACTCGTTATCCAACTCTCGTGAAAATACGAGGCTCAGATTATTCAAACTTATGGACCAAACACAAGTCATCCTGATGAAGAAATTGAAGAATTTTATGAGGAAATTCGTCATCTAAGTAATAAAGTTAAGCAGCACTTGAAGATAATTATAGGAGATTTCAATGCTAAAATAGGGCAACGGCAACAGAATGAAACTTCAGTAGGTAAATTCGGTCACGGCAACAGAAACCAGCGTGGAAATACTCTCGTTGAGTTTGCAGAGGCAGAAGAGTTTTCATCTTGAACTCCTTCTTCAAGAAAAGCCACACAGGAAATGGACATGGAGACATCCAAACGGGAGGACATGTGAAATTGATTTTATTATGTGTAACAAACATTTCGTCATAGAACACTGCAGTGTGCTAAACAAGTTCAACACAGGTAGTGACCATAGATTGGTGGGATATAACATGCGCCTCAACAATAAACTTGAACGTGGCAAGCTCATAAGACAAACAAAATGTATTGACATAACCAACCTTAAAAAACACCATAATACCTTTAAGTTGGAACTGGAGAACAGATTCTCTGCTTTAGAAGGCCTAACATCGGAAGAAGTGGATATTTCTGAAGTTAACAGAAAAGTAACCAAAGCTCTTATGGAAACAGCAACAAAATTAGCTGGGTCTAAGAACAAGTTGCATGTGAGCAAATTATCAGGATAAACCAAAATGTTGATGCAAAAAGAAGAGAGATGAGGACAACGAAAAAGATGTGACTTCCAAAGTGGAATATATAGAGCTATGAAAGACAGTACGAAAAAGTATCACTGAAGACGTAAGGAAATTTAACTGTGAACTAGTGAGGAAAGCAATTGAAAATAACCAAAGCCTAAAGATAGCAAAAGGACATCTCAGTAAGGGAAGAAAACAGATTATGGTACTGAGAAAAGAAGATGGTTTTGCAACAAGAAATAGAGGTGAAATGTTGACAAGAGTGAAAGATTTCTACTCCAAAGTATATGAAAGGGATGATACATATATTCCAGACATCATGAAAGGTACCAGTACCAGAGTTCTTCCAGTCCTCCCAGCAGAAATTGCACATGCAATCAAGAACATGAAGCGGGGAAAAGGTCCAGGAGAAGATGGAATTACTGTAGACATCGTACAAGAAGCAAGTTGAGATATCGAAACAGTACTCGCCCAAATTATCACTCGATGCCTTAATGAAGAGAAGATTCCTGAGGACTGGAACAGCGCTACAGTGATCCTGCTACATAAAAGTTTACATTGAGGATCTGAGGAACTACAGGCCTATCAGCCTCCTATCAGTGGCTTATAAAATCTTCACTAAAGTTCTTTCACACCGCTTGAAGGTAACGCTGGACATGGCTCAACCGAGAGAACAAGCTGGATTCAGGAGTGGCTACAGCACAATAAATCATATCCACGTACTGAGAGAACTAACTGAAAGAGCGAGGGAATATGAACTTCCATTGTGCATGGCTTTTATCGATTATGAAAAAGCCTTTGATTCGGTGAAACCATCAGTAGTTACAATTGCTCTGAAATCCTGCGGTATTCATGATGCATACATTAATATTATTAATAACACCTATGAAAATGCAAGTGCAAAGATTCGGCTGTTTGATAATACAACACACATAAAAATTGGAAAGGGTGTGAGACAAGGTGATACCATATCTCCGAAGCTCTTTGATGCCATATTGGAAAATGTCTTTCAATCACTGAACTGGGAAAACAAAAGGGATAAAGCTTAATGGAGATTATCTAACCCACCTTCGTTTTGCTGATGACGTAGTCATTTTTGCAACTACCCTATCAGAGCTTCAGAGTATGATCCAGGAACTTGCTGACAAGAGTAAAGAAGTGGAATTAGAAATGAACTTTCAGAAGACAAAAGTGATGTTCAATGCTTTTACAAGAACTGAAGATTTATCGATTGATGGAGAAAGCTGGAGATAACAGACACGTACGTTTATCTTGGACAGCAGATATCAAGTGAGGGCCACATTGATGAAGAAATTAATCGGCGTACAAAACTTGCCTGGAGAGCTTTTGGAAGAAACAGCATAATTTTCAAGAGCAATATGCCATTATGTCTTAAAAGAAAAGTGTTTGATCAATGCATCCTTCCAGTGCTTACGTATGGTGCAGAGACGTGGACCTTAACTAAAAGATACATACAAAAGCTGCAGACAACTCAAAGAGCCATGGAGAGGTGCATGCTTGGTGTAACCAGGAGACGAAAGAACAGCAACTCGTGGATCAGAAAAATGACAAGAGTGGAAGACATCATGATCAGAATTAAATCCCGGAAATGGCAATGGGCTGGACATACTGCCAGAAGGACAGACCATCGATGGACAGCCGAAATTTTAGATTGGATTCCAAGGGACAGGAAAGACCCAGAAAAAGACCACATGGGAGATGGGTGAATGAATTTTGAAAGTATGCGGGATTGATATGGAGGAGACTGGCACAAGACAGACCGTTGTGAAGGAAACTTGGGGAGACCTTCGTCCAGCAGTTGATTGATAATGGTTGACAATGATGATGATGATGCTATATATTTCATCATCATCATCATTGTCAACCATTATCAATCCACTGCTGGACGAAGGTCTCCCCAAGTTTCCTCCACAACGGTCTGTCTTGTGCCAGTCTCCTCCATGTCACTCCCGCATATTTACGAATTTCATCCACCCATCTCCCATGTGGTCTTTTTCTGGGTCTTTTCCTGTCCCTTGGAATCCAATCTAAAATTTCGGCTGTCCATCTATGGTCTGTCCTTCTGGCAGTATGTCCAGCCCATTGCCATTTCAGGGATTTAACTCTGATCATGATGTCTTCCACTCTCGTCATTTTTCGGATCCACGAGTTCCTCTTCTTATCTCTCGTGGTTATACCAAGCATGCACCTCTCCATGCTTCTTTGAGTTGTCTGCAGCCTTTGTATGTCTCTTTTAGTTAAGGTCCACGTCTCTGCACCATACGTAAGCACTGGAAGGATGCATTGATCAAACACTTTTCTTTTAAGACATAACGGCATATTGCTCTTGAAAATTATGCTGTTTCTTCCAAAAGCTCTCCAGGCAAGTTTTGTACGCCGATTAATTTCTTCATCAATGTGACCCTCACTTGATATCTGCTGTCCAAGATAAACATACGTATCTGTTATCTCCAGTTTTTCTCCATCAATCGATAAATCTTCATTTCTTGTAAAAGCATTGAACATCACTTTTGTCTTCTGAAAGTTCATTTTTAATCCCACTTCTTTACTCTTGTCAGCAAGTTCCTGGGTCATATTCTGCAGCTCTGATGGGGTAGTTGCAAAAATGACTACGTCATCAGCAAAACGAAGGTGGGTTAGATAATCTCCATTAATCTTTATCCCTTTGTTTTCCCAGTTCAGTGATTGAAAGACATTTTCCAATGTGGCATTAAAGAGCTTCGGAGATATGGTGTCACCTTGTCTCACTCCCTTTCCAATTTTTATGTGTGTTGTATTTTCAAACAGCCGAATCTTTGCACTTGCATTTTCATAGATGTTATTAATAATATTAATGTATGCATCTTCAATACCGCAGGATTTCAGAGCCGTGGTAACTGCTGATGGTTTCACCGAATCAAAGGCTTTTTCATAATCGATAAAAGCCATGCACAATGGAAGTTCATATTCCCTCGCTCTTTCAATTAGTTCTCTCAGTACGTGGATATGATCTATTGTGCTGTAGCCACTCCTGAATCCAGCTTGTTCTCTCGGTTGAGCCATGTCCAGTGTTACCTTCAAGCGGTGTGAAAGAACTTTAGTGAAGATTTTATAAACCACTGATAGGAGGCTGATAGGTCTGTAGTTCCTGAGATCCTCAATGTTACCTTTTTTATGTAGCAGGATCATTGTAGCATTGTTCCAATCCTCAGGAATCTTCCCTTCATTAAGGCATCGAGTGAAAATTTGGGCGAGTACTGTTTCAATTTCTCCACTTGCTTCTTGTATGATGTCTATAGTAATTCCATCTTCTCCTGGAGCTTTCCCCCGCTTCATGTTCTTGATTGCATGAGCAACTTCTGCTGGGAGGACTGGAAGAACTCTGGTACCTTTCATGATGTCTGGAGTACATGTATCATCCCTTTCATATAGTTTGGAGTAGAAATCTTTCACTCTTGTCAAAATTTCGCCTCTATTTCTTGTTATAGAACCATCTTCTTTTCTCAGAGCCATAATCTGTTTTCTTCCCTTACTGAGATGTCCCTTTGCTATCTTTAGGCTTTGGTTGTTTTCAATTGCTTTCCTTACTAGTTCACAGTTGAATTTTCTTACGTCTTCAGTGATACTTTTTCTTACTGTCTTGCATAGCTCTATATATTCCACTTTGGAAGTCACATCTTCTTTAGTTGTCCTCATCTCTCTTCTTTTTTGCATCAACATTTTGGTTTTTCCTGATAATTTGTTTACATGCAACTTGTTCTTAGACCCAGCTAATTTTGTTGCTGTTTCCATAAGAGCTTTGGTTACTTTTCTGTTAACTTCAGAAATATCCACTTCTTCCGATGTTAGGCCTTCCAAAGCAGAGAATCTGTTCTTCAGTTCCAACTTGAAAGTATTATGGTGTTTTTTAAGGTTGGTTATGTCAATACATTTTGTTTGTCTTATGAGCTTGCCACGTTCCAGTTTAGTGTTGAGGTGCATCTTACATCTCACCAATCTATGGTCACTACCTGTGTTGAACTTGTTTAGCACACTGCAGTCTTCGATGACGAATTTTTTGTTACACATAATAAAATCAATTTCACTTGTCGTCCCAATTGGATGTCTCCATGTCCATTTCCTGTGTGGCTTTTTCTTGAAAAAGGAATTCAAGATGAAAAATCCTTCTGCCTCTGCAAACTCAACGAGAGTATTTCCACGCTGGTTTCTGTTGCCGTGACCGAATTTACCTACTGAAGTTTCATTCTGTTGCCGGTGCCCTATTTTTGCATTGAAATCTCCCATAATTATCTTCAAGTGCTGCTTACCTTTATTATTTAGATGACGAATTTCCTCATAAAATTCTTCAATTTCTTCTTCAGGATGACTTGTGGTGGGTGCATAAGTTTGAATAATCTGAACCTGGTATCTTCTCGATAGTTGGATAACGAGTCGTGCAGCTCTGTCAGAGGAACTTTCAACTTCTACCACTTTATCCTTCAGTTTCTTGTTTATTATAAATCCAACACCACTAGTTCTGCCAGTATCTGTCCCACGATAATAGAAGAGATGTCCACTTTTCAGTTCAATGAGATCTTCTCCTTTTCTCCTTACCTCACTCAGCCCGACGATGTCCCACTTGATCCTTTGTAGTTCCTCTTCCAATTCAAGAAGCCTTGAATCAGAAGATAGGGAGCGTCCGTTGTAGGTAGCCAAGGTCAGCATCAAATGGCAGCCTAGTCCGGTCCTCCGGGGATTCTTAGCACCCTCTGCCTTCATGTCGCACTGGCCGCTGCCTTGGCCAGGTACATTCCAGCTGCCGGAGACTGAGGGCCAAGATTTAAGTTGTAGAGTAATTTTGGAGGTGTTTGGCCATAACTCACCACGCTGGCCAAGCGGGTTGGTGAGTGTGGGATAGCATTTCCTCTGATCCCGATGGTATAGTTATACCGCTATTTGCGGTCGTCAGAGCCCCTTTAGTGGGAACAGGATGCACCACGAGAAGGCGGGGTTGACATTTGTCAAGGAGAGGCTGTGATGTTACGCATCACCTGACCTTACATCCCCTATATATTTATATATATATATATCTAAACGGTATTCCAGTTCCGACCATGTTCGTTCGAGAATGTCCGTATTAATATATGCAGTATCTACCAACAGGTAATTGGACACCTGTGATAAAAAAGGAAAACGAAGTTTATTCACCTTTAATAGTTGGTGGAGCCTCCACGAGCGGCGATTACAGCTATGACCCTCCGGGGCATACTCTCAACCAAGCGTTGTACGACGGCTAGCGGTATTTTCTTCCACTCGACTTGGAGAAAACAGGTCAGTTCCTTCACCGATTTCTGACGGTGGGAGCACCCCTTAAGTCGACGCTCTAACTCGTCCCAGAAGTGCTCAATGGGGTTAAGGTCCGGGCTCTGCGCAGGCCAGTCCATTCAATTTACCCCATTGTCGCCATACCAAGCCATGGTGGACCTCGCAACATGACAGGTGGCATTGTCATCCTGAAAGTAACATGGGTCCACCCCGTAAAACTGCCACAACGTAGGAAGCGCATGGTCATCCAAAATGGTGCAGTAGGTCTCGGCGTTGAGTTTACCAGGAATTGCGACTAAGGGTCCCGTGCCATACCAGGAGAAACACCCCCATAGCATAATTCCACCGCCGCCGAACTTCACAGTTGGCACAATACATTCGGCAGGAGGCTTTCTCCACGCAGACGCCAAATGCAGACCCTGCCATCCGAACGGTAGAGGGTGAACCTTGATTCGTCGCTCCAGAGAACCTGTTTCCACTGTTCAACGGTCCACTGTCGACGTTCTTTGCACCATGTTAGCCGAGCAGCGCCATTGTACTTGGTGATCAAAGGCTTGTGGTCGGCAGCACGTCCATGATAACCGACCAGATGGGCTTCCTTACGGATGGTATTCATCGAAAGAATACTCCCAGATGCCTGTTGAAACGTCTCGCGGATGTGGCCCATCGATTTGGGTGCGGTTCTTCCGAATTTCCCTGGCCAGCACCCGTCGGTCTCTAACTCCCAGTTATGTGGGTCTGCCGGGTCGGGGCACATTCCGACTGTCACCTCTCATCTTCCACTTGCCAATCACGTAGACCACTGTCGATTTTGGGTACTTCAACTCCCTGGATATGTCACGTATGGATCGGCCATTTCTGTGATACCCGACGATTACACCTTTCTCGAAATCAGACAGCTCCGAACTGCGTGGCATCTTACATACGACTGGTTGCGTTGTTGTTTCCCACACGATATTTAACGGCGGCGGCCGTGACGTGTATCAGGACCGCAGATATCGTCGATTGCAGGGGTGTCCAATTACTTGTTGGTAGATAGTGTATATATATATATATATATGTCTAAACGGTATTCCAGTTCGAACCATGTTCGTTCGAGAATGTCCGTATTAATTTATGTATAAAATATTTTAAAGGTGTACTAATATATATGGTGTACAACGGGGTCTAAGGATCATGTACATTTCCTTGATATGGACCTTCATCCCCAAAATCAGGGCATCATTCTGGATCTTTTCGATAAGAGAACACATTTTAGTTTTGATACCAATGTTTTAAGTAGTTGGTACTTCAATATTTCTAAACACGTACTTGGAAATATTACTATTTCCCAATTCATTAGAATCACAAGAATATGCAATAATCGGTCCAATACCACAAAGCAGCTAAAAATACTTTTTTCTTCTTTTTTAAAAAATAATTATCCGTTAAAATATTGTTTATTTCATTTCGAAAAATTATTGACATCTTTTAATTCGGGAAAATCTTATAAAATCAGACTATGTAACATTACTACCTTTTAAGCTTTGGACTAATTTTTCTTCGGGCATCAATTGAAAATATCTTCCTCCGAGTCGCCCCGGAGCATTTAACCTAACATTTGCTGACATCCATTAAAACACAAAAACAATTCATTTTCGTTACAGTTTTTTGTGAATTCCGACAGAGGTCGCCATGGGATGTCGTGTGGTTGCTTTCAAAAATTCAAGCTATGTCTGTGAGTGGGTTCGGCAGCTGTTGGTATGTTTTTGCAAGATATGGAAGGGATGTGTTAACATCGAAGTTTAGATTTATTGGAGTTGTAGGGTTTAAAGTTATTTCATTTCAGGTAAGTTTTTTGTATTTCAGTTCTGTGTTGTTGGTTCAGGTTGGGAAGACCAGGTGTATAACACTAAAGTAAAAAAAAAATTAACCCTTGTTTTGGAAATCACATATTTCAAAGACACCTGCATGAAACCTGAACCAGGGTTCGGGGGCCGGGGTAGTCTTTCCCTTATGAGTGGTTCCCAGTGCCCGACCCCAAGTGTTTAAAATTATTATTATTGTTATTATTATTATTATTATTATTATTATTATTTTGTTGTATGTGAATTGTGAGAGTTTTGATTTTAGTTTGCGTGTGTTTATTTAGTGGGAGTTAGGGATTTCTACTGGAAGTTCTTGGTTGAAGGTGTAGAGAGTTTGCTATATATATATATATATATATATATATATATATATATATGTGTCTAAATGGTATTCCAGTTCCAACCATGTTCGTTCGAGAATGTCCGTATTAATATATATATGTCTAAACGGTATTCCAGTTCCGAGAATGTTCGTATTAATATATATATGTCTAAACGGTATTCCAGTTCCAACCATGTTCGTTCGAGAATGTTCGTATTAATATAAATATATATATATATATATGTCTAAATGGTATTCCAGTTCCAACCATGTTTGTTCGAGAATGTCCGTATTAATATATATATGTCTAAATGGTATTCCAGTTCCAACCATGTTCGTTCGAGAATGTCCGTATTAATATATATATGTCTAAACGGTATTCCAGTTCCAACCATGTTCGTTCGAGAATGTTCGTATTAACTTTCTGCAGTGCGTGTGTAATCCTCCTCTTTAGGTTAGCAATGCCTGAAAGAGGTGTGCTGTAAACCTCACCCTTGATAACGAATCAGCTTCTGAATCGTATAAATAAAAAAAAAAAAGTTGTATACCAAATATCTGAAAAGTAAAACAGTAATAGATTTTAATAACTTTAAAACTAATAGAAATAAATTAAATTCGGATATACGAATACTCAAACGTAATTACTATTTACATATTTTCTCTCTTAATGTACCAAAATCGATGTGGAAACACTTAAATGTGTTACTTGGAAAAATAATACTCCAATAATGCCTGAACATTTAACAAACCCAGATGACCAAAAATTACTGACAAAGATTAAATTGCCACCATTTTAAATGATTATTTTATGTCTATCCCACAAGTTATCAAACGAAATTTGAATATGTCTAGCACGCATTTTACTCAATATTTATCCGGTACATACAGATCTAATACATTTTATATGCAGGAAATTACAAGAACTGAACTCTTACATATACTTAAACAAATTAACATCAACTCAGGACCAGGTTATGATGATTTTCACCCCAGGGTTATTAAGTATGTTGCAGGCGTTATTGTAGAACAATTACTAACAATTTACAACTTCATACTTCATTCAGGAATTTTTCCAGATGATTTAAAAGTAACAAAAATCATTCCTAAATTCAAAAATGGTTCAAAAAATGAAGCAAATAATTCTCGTCGTATAGGAAATCTTTCAATTTTGCCTAGATCATTGAAAAAATAATTTATACTCTACTAATTTTCTACCTACAAAAATATAAGATACTTAGTCAGTATCAATTTGGATTTTTAGCAGATAAACCTACAGAACTGGCATTGCTATACCTTCAAAATGCTATGCAAAATAATTTCACTCAAAAATATACAATAGCTTTATTTCTTTATTTATCAAAGGCATTTGATACTTTTAATCATGATATTCTTCTTCCTAAATTACAAAATATAGGAATCAGAGGTAATACTTATTCACTTTTTAAAAATTATTTAACTAACAGACAATAATATACACAAATTGAGCATTATCACTCCTCATTTTAAATTATGAGATCAGGAGTACCTCAGGGTTCTGTCCTCAGCCCTTTATTGTTTAATATTTACATTAATGATTTATTTTCGCTGTCAACTCAAATGGATCTTTTTCTGTATGCTGATGATACAACTGCTTTTATAAAAGGAAAAAAAACTTAGGTGAAATACTAACACAATGTAATAAACAGTTGCAAACTATATCTGACTGGTTAAATTCTAATGAATTAATAATTAACGTTAATAAAACTGAAGCAATGACTTTTTCTAATACATTATCTCGTTTAACACCAAATGCACGAATATCCCTTAATAATAAAAGAATTGATATAGTACTTTTATTCAACTACCTGGGAACTACAATAAATTTTGACCTCAAATGGAATAAACATATGGATTTTCTTTTAATTAAACTATCTGGAAACATTGGTATAGTATGTAATATCCCGACAGATCTATCAACTAAAACATTGATTTCATTGTATTACACATTACTTCAAACTCATATTAATTACTGCATACTATCATGGGGACGAACGACTCAATACAATATTAATAAATTACAAATTCTACAAAATGAATTTATTAGACCACTTGATCTCAAATCACGACCTAATACCCGATCTTTAATAAATTTTAGAGCAAAAATATATCCTAATAAATATAATATACTTCATCATCATCAATGTCAACCATTATCAATCCACTGCTGGACGAAGGTCTCTCCAAGTTTCTTCCACAATGGTCTGTCTTGTGCCAGTCTCCTTCATGTTACTCCTGCATACTTTCGAATTTCATCCACCCATCTCCCATGTGGTCTTCTTCTGGGTCTTTTCCTGTCCCTTGGAATCCAATCTAAAATTTCGGATGTCCATCGATGGTCTGTCCTTCTGGCAGTATGTCCAGCCCATTGCCATTTCAGGGATTTAACTCTGATCATGATGTCTTCCACTCTTCTCATTTTTCTGATCCACGAGTTCCTCTTCTTATCTCCCCTGGTTACCCCAAGCATGCACCT
Source organism: Macrothele yani (assembly GCA_039090855.1). Lineage (NCBI taxonomy): Eukaryota > Metazoa > Arthropoda > Arachnida > Araneae > Macrothelidae > Macrothele > Macrothele yani. The sequence goes on from CM077019.1 coordinate 41,374,526, forward strand.
CATGATGCTGCTTTGAGTTGTCTGCAGCATTTGTATGTGCTTTTTAGTTAAGGTCCATGTCTCTGCACCATACGTAAGCACTGGAAAGATGCATTGATCAAACACTTTTCTTTTAAGACATAATGGCATATTGCTCTTGAAAATTATGCTGTTTCTTCCAAAAGCTCTCCAGGCAAGTTTTATACCCTGATTAATTTCTTCATCAATGTGACCCTCATTTGATATCTGCTGTCCAAGATAAACGTACGTGTCTGTTATCTTCAGCTTTTCTCCATCAGTCGATAAATCTTCATTTCTTGTAAAAGCATTGAACATCACTTTTGTCTTATGAAAGTTCATTTTTACTTCCACTTCTTTAATCTTGTCAGCAAGTTCCTGGATCATACTCTGCAGCAAAATGACTACGTCATCAGCAAAACGAAGGTGAGTTAGATAATCTCCATTAATCTTTATCCCTTTGTTTTCCCAGTTCAGTGATTGAAAGACATTTTCCAATGTGGCATTAAAGAGCTTCGGAGATATGGTGTCACCTTGTCTCACTCCCTTTAAAATTTTTATGTGTGTTGTATTTTCAAACAGCCAAATCTTTGCACTTGCATTTTCATAGATGTTATTAATAATATTAATGTATGCATCTTCAATACCGCAGGATTTCAGAGCCATTGTAACTGCTGATGGTTTCACCGAATCAAAGGCTTTTTTATAATCTCTAAAAGCCATGCACAATGAAAGTTCATATTCCCTCTCTCTTTCAATTAGTTCTCTCAGTACGTGGATATGATGTATTGTGTTGTAGCCACTCCTGAATCCAGCTTGTTCTCTCGGTTGAGCCATGTCCAGTGTTACCTTCAAACGGTGTGAAAGAACTTGAGTGCAGATTTTATAAACCACTGATAGGAGGCTGATAGGCCTGTAGTTCCTCAGATCCTCAATGTCCCTCTTTTTTATGTAGCAGGATCACTGTAGCGTTGTTCCAATCCTCAGGAATCTTCCCTTCATTAAGGCATCGAGTGAAAATTTGGGCGAGTACTGTTTCTATTTCTCCACTTGCTTCTTGTACGATGTCAACAGTAATTCCATCTTCTCCTGGATCTTTTCCCCACTTCATGTTCTTGATTGCATGTGCAATTTCTGCTAGGATGACTGGAAGAACTCTGGTACTGGTACCTTTCATGATGTCTGGAGTATATGTATCATTCCATTAGTATAATTTTGAGTAGAAATCTTTCACTCTTGTCAAAATTTCACCTTTATTTTTTGTTGCAAAACCATCTTCTTTTCTCAGTGCCACAATCTGTTTTCTTCCCTTACTGAGATGTCCCTTTGCTATCTTTAGGCTTTGGTTGTTTTCAATTGCTTTCCTCACTAGTTCACAGTTGAATTTCCTTACGTCTTCAGTGATACTTTTTCGTACTGCCTTGCATAGCTCTATATATTCCCCTTTGGAAGTCGCATCTTCTTTAGTTGTCCTCATCTCTCTTTTTTTTTTTTGCATCAACATTTTGGTTTATCCTGATATATTTACTATTACTCAACTATACTATTTTAATCTTGGTGAAATTATGTTCAAACGAATTGAATAAAATTTATATTTAGATCCCATATTTTTTAATACACATGTACATTCGTATGAAACAAGGAATAAACTACAATTACAACCTATTTTTCTAAAAACGGAATCAATTGAACTTAAAATTACAGAGGCCCTTTAATACTGGAATTCTTCACCTAGCAACCTCACTAACTTAAACAATTTTAATTTATTTAAGAAATAAAACTTCTTCAATAATTTAAAAAAAGGAAGTATTTTCAAAACGTCTTCTGATTGTCTGACTTGATATACCTATCTGTTGTTTCATTTGTTTCTCCTACGCGGAGTATAGGGCTATGTCAGGCCATTTTGGGCTTTTCTCTTGTCTTCCCTGTTGTTACGGTCTATGTTCATCATTTATGTACTGTATTTTTTTCCCACTCTTTTTTTCTAAGAGCATGTAACAACAAAAACAAATAAATAAATATAATAAATCCAATCTACATTTTTCATTGAATATCTTTTAATCAAAGTTTTAACACGCTTTGCTGATCCAATAGAAAAACACAGTCACTGCAAGTGACATCGTCCGAAACATAACAATCTAATATCAACTGAGTCATTGATGTACTGGCCATGGTAACGTTGATCCAATACTGTCCTAAAGATTCCTGGAATGTAGCTGGGTTCTTTAGATCATTTAAAATAGAAAAGTTATCTGCAAATGCATATTCTAAAAGCTGCACTCCGTTTGCATCGTCTGGTAGTCCACCCCACACTGTGTTCTTAGCATTAAAAACTCCCACAATTATGCAATCTTGCACTTGAAATCCCTGCAAATTATTTCAAGTTCACTGATCAAATTTATGAAGTCCTCAGAAGGAGACTATAAACGTTACAAAACGTACCATTTCGCTCATTCAATTGTTCTGTCGCTGATTTTCCTGAGTTTGGGAGGAACTGGCCACTTTTCTCAGATGACTGGAAAATCAACGCGACAGATCCACGCATTCCCTTCGGGAATGATGAATGGGGAATCCTGCGCAAATTCTCCTATTTATCATCCCTGAAATTCAGCATCGTAAATTAATTCTATCTCTGAAATTAATTCAGTAAAAAAAATTGAAGTTCTTCCTATTCATTCTACTAGTTTCATTTTATTCACTCCATTCATTTCCATGACGTAATTCGTTTTTCTCAGTATGGAATCAATGATGGCACACTTGAAAAGCTCAGAAGCAAAAAATAAAAATAATGCATAACTTTTGGAAAAAATACTAAGAAAGTAATGTGAATAATTAATGATTTGTAAATTTTTATATATTTGTGCGTTTACGAAAGCAACTTCATAATAAATCAATAGATAGCCAGAAAAATAAAGTACACTTATTTTAAATTAACAAATTCAAATAACTTAAAAACCTGAGAATCAGAGTTTATAGCTAATTTTTAACTTCCACGTCAGCTAGCTGATTTGCTCTCAATCTGGTCCAAAATTCTGTCGTCATGTAACAGTATTAGAAATTTGTGAAACACGTTCATGTGTGAAAAATGTAGAAATTTGTAAATGTATGTCATGTGTATAAATTATGTGCAAGCGATAGATGAAAGGAGAAATGAAATAATCAAAAATTAGTCTTCAAAAAATAGTGAAAGCACGTGCTTCCTTAAGGAAATCCCTAGTAAGTGTTTGCCCAGAAACAACCTTTTATTTGCCACAGGCGATCAAAATCCCTAAGCGAGTCGTCCTCTGGATCACTCTGTTCACGTGGACCCAGGCAGCCTATGGACCAATCAGAGTTCAATGCCCGGAGGGTTGACATGAGCACCTTAAAAAAAAAAGGGGGAAGCCATGTCTCTCTCTCTCTGGGCCGTGGTGTGCCTAGTGATCAATGTTCGTGACTGCCATGGAGAAGACCTCAGGTTTCATCCCAGGCAGGTACGAACGCTCGATCCACTAAATATCCGCCGTGCGTCGGATGGGCACGTTAAGCCGTCGGACCCCGGGTACTGGCCCCCAGTAATAAATAAAGGCGTCTTCCTACCCCTTTCAACCTCGCTTCCGTGTTACTTTCCTATCGAGCACTCAGCCCAAATCTCCTAGCTTCCTAATTCTAAGGGTTGTTTAAGACGTGGGTTCAGACACTCCCTTCCTAAAATCCTCTACATCTGATCTTCTCTCTCTCTCTTTTTGCTCTTCGTTCCGGCTTTGCACTTGGGTGTGTGGCGGCGTACCCCCCCCCCCCCGCGTGAGTTCTCGTGGTTGCTACTCCAGTTCGGAACGCAAAGGTGTCGTTCTACCTTAGGAAGCCATGCTTGGAAAGTAACATCAGCCGTTGGAAAAAGTACCGTGCAAGGTGTTTAAAATGGAAAGTATCGTTCCCAAGTACCGTGTAGTGCCAATAACTGTCAAGCCAAGGATGTAAACTCTTCAAAACGACGCTTCCTCTGAGATTCTGAGAATGCAGTAAGTGTGAAAGTGTGTCCCGGAAAGTTAAATTCGCCATTGAAGTCGAGGTAAGAAAAATATTTACCTGATTGTTCTGGGCAGACGCTAAAGTCAGAACACGTGTTACTATTACAACGTCTAGAGGTAAAGGCGAGAATTTCTAATGAAACAAGATTTAGAACTGAACTATACGACAAAAACGAAGTCACAAGTAAAAATTTTCTAAGCAGCTGATGAGATTTTAACAATATATTTCTGCATGATATAATACTATACTGTGCAAATTAATTGGGACAAAGTAAAAAAAAAAAAACACTCTTTTTTTTTTTTTTCCAAAACTATGCCTTTATATCATTCTATGCCTTGATATACACTGATAAATACCTGTATTGGTATGAAGTATGTCCTCCTTTAGCAGAAATGACCTCTTGAATTCGTTTTGGCATTGACTCCACTAATTGAGTGCACGTAGTTTTGACTTCATAAACCACACTTTTATAGCATTCGTTATCATGCGTTTTTTGGTTGTACAGTCCATTTTACCTAAACGTCTCTTCAAAATATTCCACAAGTTTTCTATGGGATTTGGTGAATTTCCAGGCCAATCAAGCAAATGAATTTGATTTTCCAGCATGAAATGTTTGACCAATTTCGAATTGTGACATGGGGCCAAGTCATGTTAAAATGTCCCGTCAAAAGTTTGCAAGAATGGAACAATCCTACGTTGTAATATTTCTACGTACTTGGCTGAATTCATCATACCTTGAACAGGAACTAAGCTTCCCGTGCCATTAGATGTGAAAAAAACCCAAGACATCTGTTTCAGAGGGTGTTTTACAGTTTGTTTGACATGCTTAGGTCTTAAGGGTTCACAGTTGCTTCGTCTAACGACATTTGCTTGGTAACCCTGCACAAATAAATGAGATTCATCACTGAAAATTACTTTTTTCCAGTCGTCAGCAGTTCATGATTTGTATTTTTTGACCCATGCTAAACGTTTTATCTTAATTTTCGCATTCAAATATTGTTTTGTCGCTGGTCTTCTTGCCTTCCGGCCAACTTCCAGAAGCCTACGGCGTACAGTTGAATCACTAACATCACAACCACTAGCCAACAAATCTCTTTGAAGATCGGTGCTTGTTCTTTTTGGATTCATTTTACTATTTCTGATTAGATATTTATCGGTTCGTGGAGTTGTTTTTCGTTTTTTTCCACATTTACCTCTTCATTTTGGAGATGATGATCCAGATGCATTGAATCGCGCAAGAAGTCTTGATACACTTGATTTGCCTACACCAACTGCAGAAGCGATATCTCTCACTGTCATAGAAATGTGATTCTTCAGAACAAATATTTTTGCGCGCTTCATTGGGAAAATATCCATTTTTCAATACACGAAAGCAACACGTACTCACAGAGAGCAAAAACTAACATCCACCTGTCACACACGAAAGCTCACAACTGAAGCGCCTATTTCCTGTTTAAAACCGGTCAAACCACATTCTTACTATCAAGTTCGAACAGTCACACCACCTCACAGCTGATGAAACCGGTTTACGTGGGTTTCCGACATCAACTGGCGATCACATTACAATTCTGAGAATAAAATAGCTTGTCCCAGTTAATTTGTACGGTATAGTACGATGAAAGACAGTATGATTAATAGGAATTGGACAGAATGTTCATAAAAAAAGGTCTATTAGAACGGTATTCCTATCGCTTGCACGTGGCGTATTGAAAATTTAGAACTCATTCAATATATATATATTTCATGTCTGGAAGTGTCATCATAATAACCTATGACATTTAAACTAAGAAATTACCACAGACGTGTGGCTGAAAAGAAGCAAAAGAAAGTTTGTTTAAAACTTTTAGTGTAATCAAATTTCATTGTGGAAAGGAAGACGAATGATAATTTTTTTTATAATAAATCGTGCTTAGACGGTGTGTTATTTTATATTGTGATTTAGTAGCACCATATCTCTTTCATATTGAACTCAGCTATACCGCAGTTTTGTTTTGTTTCGTCGTGGACGTAAGTCTACATTGGTCACGTGTGAAACTTGTGTGCGATTATTTCGTGCTCTTTGCATTAAGCTTGCAAAAGAATCTAGTCATCTGTCGTTTTTGATCAACTGCAAGGGTTTGGATGTGATTCCTAAGCACTTGTGTATCAATACTACAACCTTTTCACGCAAAGATAAGGACATTATAAAGACAGCGGAGAAAAACGTTTATCCCAAGCCGTTCGCACCAAACGTGGATTTGTGAACTTGCTAAATCGCAAGTGCTATGCCTCATTTTTGAAATTCTCACATGGTACTCATCCAATATTAGTGAACCGTGAACTAATTATCATTAATGCTATCATCGATAGTGAAGTTCGGACATTAACTACAACCCATATAAACTTCGACGACTAGTGGCTAATGAGATAAAAAATCGAACTTATTGTCGTTCCTCGCAATTTTGGAACTCTGTAAAACAACCTTACCTCAGTTGTCAATTTGAGTGACTGTTCATTGAACTCAATTCAACTAAGAGCATTCGAACGTGGAGCAAAGTTCGCTTATTGTAATGCACAAAGAAATATTTTGTCTCTTATTCCACAGGTCGAGCGAGTAGTTCAGAATTTACCTGATACTAATAATGAAAGTGAGTTTACACGTATGAAGGTTGCTGAGTTATTAAAGAGTAAACCGAACCGTAAGCGGTCTTCACTGTAGGATAACCAATATAAAGAGGAACATGTTCAGCTCCAATTGCTTAAAAACAATCAAGATTTAGCAATTTTATCTGCTGACAAATCAAATCAGATAGTGATCATGAATAATTACCAGTATAACCACAAAATGAAAGACGTCATTGATTCTATACCACATAGTGTTATTGTTAGAGATCCTTCTAAGGCAGTTGTTGCCACCGCTAAGGAGTGCACATAGTTTTCCTGATAGTTTTCAAAATGCTTTTACTCCCCCTCCCCCTGGCTACAGTGTGTCTGATATTTTTGGATGGATAAAACTACATAAAGATGGGTACCCACTTCGCCCACTGGTATCAGGCTATGCTAGCCCTACCAGGCCATTGGAGAAAGCTTTAACTTTATATTTGTCCAAATTGGTAGTGGATTCGTCTCACTCCATTCGGAGCTCCACTAGGGCTATTGAAAGGCTTAAAATGTTTCAGCCACATGGTAAGACTTTTATTTTGGCGTCCCTTGATGTAGTTTCCTTGTACCCTAACGTACCTGTGGAATCCGCCCATCAAATTATTGAGGCTCTTCTCGCTGATTCTTGTGTCCCTCCTAATGAAATTTCGGCAATTATGAACGCTCTTCGGCTTGTCATGCAACGTTCATATTTTAAATTTCAAAGGTGTATTTATCAACAGTTGGAGGGCTCACACTGTCTTGTATCCTTGCGGAAATTGTTATGCAATTTATTGAAAATAAGGTTCTATTGGAATTCCCTTACACTCCCAGTTTATATTTAAGGTATGTCGACGATATCCTGGTCATTTGGCCTCATGCACAGGACTTACTGATTCAATTCGTCGACAAGCTTTCTTCTATTTTTCGCACTATCAAGCTCACGGTAGAACTAGAATATAATCATATTTTACCGTTCTTAGATATTAGTATCTTACATGATCCAACTACTCATAAATTATTTTCAGTGTATCGTAAACCTTCTTATGTTTGTTCCATTATTCCATATCGTTCAAACCACCCTTTTGTGCAGAAGACGTCAGCCATCGACTTTTAGTTTAGACGAGCATATACTTACTCCTCTACACACTCAGCTTTGCATAGTGAGATCGATAGACTTTTTGAAATGACTAAAAAATTTGGGTATCACAATTACATTACTCGTAAGATCCATGCAAGAGTTTTGGCACAGCGATCCACTACATTAGTAGGGATAAATGAGAGTAATCCGAGGTTTATTGGGTCATTGGAGTTTTTACCCGGAATAACGAATTTTCTGTCTCGTGTGTATTCCAAATATGAATTACAATTTGGTGTCAAGTGCAAGGATTTATTTGCACAACTCAGGCGTGACAGAGATAAACCCGACATATTACGACGTTGGGGAGTATGTAATGTTCCTCTCTTGGACCCTGTTACCAAACAGCACGTTTGTAACTACGTAGGTTACACAAGGAGACATTTGAATTTGAGATTAATGGAACATAAATATAGTGTTAAAGCACACTTTCAAAATACTTCTCTTGCAAGAAATGTCAATAATGGGACTTATTTTCCGGATTGGTGCAATGCTCGTATACTCTTGACACCCTCTTCTGTCAGTACCTTACTGATAGCCGAGAGTGTATTTATTAAAGCGTTGGACAAAAAATGTTGGAATGATTATTACCCAGTGGACCTCCATGAAAATTGGACACCGATTGTGAAGTCATTGAACTTTAATATAATTCGTAAGAAACTCACTTAATCTGTGGCAACTACTGTGTATGTTATACCGTTTTGTGGTACATGAATAACAAGTAGCTGGCTTTGTGACGTCACACATGGCCTGTGTGTATATATACAGCTATCCGTGATAGCTGCCTGAAACATCTGATGATGGAGTGATCGGCACTCCGAAAGTGCTTATGTTTTTAATCTGTAAATATATTTCGTTTTTTATAATAAATCGTGCTTAGACGGTGTGTTTATTTTATATTGTGATAAATTAGCAATTGTTGTAAATTACAATTTATTCACCAAATATTTTCATAGATGTTTAAACCGATATGTTTTGTGACAGCTATATTAGTTAGCATAAAATAATTTGAATGATAAATTCACGATCTTCAAAATTATGAATAGTGTTCTGGTTCGATTTTTATGTGACCGAAAAAACATAGGCAAAGCTGCCTTTCACAAAATGTATTCCTTTGTGTGTGCAGTGAATAGTGTTGAAGGTTGATCGTCTCTAATAGTTATCACTGGTATGTGTTCCACCTTAGTACTGACTAAGGCTGGATCAAACTTGGGGCCAAATTGTGGATTTCACAACTTACACTAACGATCAGGCCAATCTAAATTTCGGGGAGAATCTATTGTATTGTTAACCATTGCATTGTTCAAATACACATGTGCCACAAGTACGGAATATACAAAAAATTATATATTCTATTTAGTGTATAACATGTATGACACTTACATTTGTTTACATGGTGCCATTTGATCTTGCTGCAAAATATATATTTTTTTATTTCGCATGTTCAAGGAGAATAGATTCTCCCCACCGCTCATATATATCACAATGTTAATTGAACTGCAACAATAATCTTCGACGCATATAGTTTCAACACTTCAATTGCCTGGCTTATCACAATCGTAACCACCAGGGAGCAGTCCACGTCCGAATGAAATAATCAAAACTTTAACGAGAAACCAATAATTTTGGTTTAAAAATCACGAGGTTCTTGCATTAATAATATGTCAAATTTCCTTTCTTGGGCAAACTTTTGTATTTGTGCAGTAGCTGCCCTAGTATGATGAGAATTAAAATGCACTATCTTCATTCCTTTAATATTCTTATCATTCATATTGGATTCTATCTTTAGTCAGTTGAAGTTCTCTAATCAATGAAGGACAATTCCTACCAAGTGCAAAGTGGTCAATCTTAAGTCTTAAATCTTTTATTTGCATTATCGCAATTAATGCATCTTGGTTGGTTTTCACAATCCCAGTATTAGTGACTTTTTTGTGAACAAAGCCCACATCTGTCATTTTGTTCAGTACACTTATTTTTAAAGTGTCCAAACTGTCCACATTTAAAACATCGAATCTCTTTGATAAATTCCTTCACTCCATGAACAGATCATTTAATGTTGATTTTTCCTCTTTCATAATTTTCTTAAATCCATTGGTACTTCCTCAGTGGTAGCATGTCCGGCGCGTAACTGGAAGACCCTGGGTTCGATTCCCGGTAGCGGCCGATGAGAATTTTTCCGTGAGTCACTTATAAACGTGGAAAGAGCGATGACTTCTATTTGATATTCCTCAACCCAATATTTTTTCTTGTTCCTTGAATTCATTGAGAACTAAATTGCAATATCTTGCTTTCCCATTTCTTGATTTTGATCAACCAAACATGCTTGAATTTCCACTCTCGTTATTTCCATCCACAGCATAAATTGTGTGACTCTTGGATTTCCATTTTTAGGTCGTTTACTAACTAATAAATCTTTAATTTCAGGATTAGATTTTAACTCATTTTCTATCTTTCCTGTATTTTGAATTTGGCCACACTGTATGACCACTCCCTTATTATTAATTTTTCTAATACTTCTGACTCCAATTTGCAATTTTGCTGGATTAATCCCAGTTCTCAATTTTATTTTAACTTCTTCAGAGTTTAATCCATCTTATTTGAGAAATATCAAAATTCCATGTTTTTTTTCTCGTTTTTTCTTGATTTCAGCTGGTGTCTCTTTTCTGGCTGCCTCAGCATATGACGTTAGCTGGGACAAATCCAAATTTCTACTTCTCTCTTCCGATTTACCTTTAACGTGGTTCAACCTAAAATCTCTGCCTTATGTTTCCAATGGTAAAACTTCTTTACCTATTTTCTTCGTAATTAATGTATTCCCAATGATGAAAATTTGCACATCCATAAAACTAACTTTAAGTTATAGCATGGGATAATTAATACTTGCTAAAACATAACCATAATTATATTAAAAATCAATCATTTTTCTTTCAGTAATGTTCAGACCTGTTAATAGATGGCGCGAATTGTACATTGATGACGTCAGTAGACAAACAAATGTTGGATTGCTTAATTATGGTTATGTTTTAGCAAGTATGAAGTATTCCATGCGCTAACTTAAAGTTAGTTTTATCGATGTGCAAATTTTCATCCTTGGGAATACATTAATTGCGAAGAAAATATGTAAAGAAGTTTTACCATTGGAAACATAAGGCAGAGATTTTAGGTGGAACCACCTTAAGATAAAAAATAGATCTCACTTGTGCTATAAGGTCTTCTTGCTTCATGGCAAAAACCACCTTAATCTTCGATCTAGCATTCTTATTTATCTTATTTGATTCATTACCAAAACTGGCTTCTAACTCTGCGTCACACCATTTCAAAACGGGACTGTAATCAAAATTGCCACCGATGCTCTCCATCGTGAATCAAGCCGGTCAGTACTAAGAGTATCGATTCTTTTTTCTTTTTTTTTTTGATTGGAGGTTTAACGACCACCGTGAGCAACTCAATGGGCTATAAGCAGTCGCCCGTCCCTAATTTAGGGCCACTGGTTCCAGGGAAGGGAGAGAGCTAGTGCCGTAAGACAAACACAACATCCATGCCTCACCGGGATTCGAACCCGGACCCCTTCCGTGCGAATGAACAGAAGCCATCGCTTAGACCACTGCGCCACCGGGGCGGCAAAGAGTATCGATTCACTGGTTGGCTTCCAACAACCAACAACTCGATATACTAGCTGGGCAAGAACTTTGTGACGTGCCTGCCCAGCAGGACGCACAGGACCTAAAGGCAGATAGCAGCAACAACAAACGTCCGCGTAGCTCAATTGGTTGAGCGACTTATTCCGGAATGAGGGGAGCCGGGTTCGAGCCCCGGCGTGGACCAAAAATGACGGAGAAATTCACTTCGTTATAATGGCGCCCGAACTTTCCGGATGACCTGGCCGTTCAAAATCTCGCAATGGTGTGATGTTCTTTCCACACCGCGATATAGGAAAAAATCAGACAATCCCTTCTCCAGCGATTCAAAAATAAATGTGTGTGACGTTGCATTCCACACACCAGATTGACTGGGAGTTCTCAAGTTCACGTTCTACAGCGGATGGCTGCCTGCAACGATTCATGGTCACGGCTGACCCGTGGGCCATGCCCCCGGCCCTCTTTCGGGGGGGGGAGAGATGTGACGTGCCTGCCCAGCAGGACGCACACGACATGCTAGATCGACTTATTCCGGAATGAGGGGACCCGGGTTCGAGCCCCTGCGTGGACAAAAATCACGGGGAAATTTACTTCGTTATAACTTCGCTAGTACCCCACTCGGCTCCACGGTGGTAGGGATAATCATCACCGCGTCGAGGTGTAGGGCCCATCCAAAGACTGGAATACCGAATTTAAAAAGACTTAGCTTCCTTGAAAAGGCCCATGAAGCAACACGACTGCTCCGAAACACTTTTCTCCGCTTTTTGCCAAAACTGGAAAAAATAAAAATTTTCACCAGAAAAAGTATCCCAAATAACACTTGACCCTACCAAACACTTCACACGTGTGATCACTTTCGACATAATCTATAAATGCAGCTGTAATTTTTAATGGTGTTCATTTTTCACTTTCCAGCAGTGTATGTGGCACGAGTACGAATACAGTTTAGTCATCTTTCCTGGGACTAGTTGTTTCCATGCAGAAGTTTATTAAGTTCATTAGTTATTATCTCATTCTGTTTAAAAGAGTGTTTAATTACAAGAATTATTTTAAACATCATAAAATATTTAAATCAGGTAAATTATTTATTGCCGCTCTGTATATAATATTTTAAACCATACAGTAAGAACATTTAATTAGTGTTACTGAGATTCGATATCAATACATACACCGAGAGGACAGAAAACATGGGATATCTGGTTCCTGAACGCAACGGTATTGCACTTGTCGCAAATGGACGAACCCACCACTTGGCAAGTAACAACCAAGTACGGACCCACCACTTGGCAAGTAACAATCAAGTACGAACCCACCGTACTGGTTCGTACAGTACGAAATTAAGTACGAACCCACCACTTGGCAAGTCAGAACACATTCACGTGGGCGAAATCCGGTCGTTCAGATAAATCCAAAGGAACAAGAACCTTCTCAACGCGGGTCAGCCACGGCAGGACGATGTGTGGGTCAACCATGGAATACTACGGTGTTGTAAAACTGACATACCGCCCATACTCGGTTCACAGGGTGGGGAAGTACGGTGGTGATGAGAAGTCTGGTTTTCTTGCTGGTGCCCTGGAAAAGCAGTTCTTACCTCATGACATCCAAAATCTTGTTCATACTGGCAGGGTCATGGAGGCTTTAGCTGCGCACTATCATGATCAAACAGACGAGATCATGTCGCCTGTCAGCTACCGCGAGGTATCTGGTCCCATCAAAAAGCTAAAGGTGAAGAAAGCTTCCGCAAGAGATAAAGTTTCGGCAAGAGCTGTTCAACTGCTCCCTGAGAGGTAGATTATTGTACGGGTGGAGGCTTTGAACGGTTCCCTCTGGCTGAAGTTCTTCCCTGGGGTCCGAAAAAGGCTGTGGTAGTAGTGTTGACCAAACCGGGAATATCGCCCCAGTGGCACAGTGGTCTAAGCTCTGGCTTCTGACCATTCGTTTGAGAAGGGTCCGCGTTCGAATCCCGTGAGGCATGGATATTGTGTTTGTCTCACGGCACTGCTTCTCTCCATTTCTTGGAGTCAGTGCCCCTAAATTAGGGGCGGGCGACTGCTTTATAGGCCATTGAGTTGCTCACGGTGACCGTTAAACCTCCAATAATAAAAAAAAACCTAGAACCAAACCTACCCAACCATACCTTACCGCAAAACTATCGTCCAGTTTCTTTCTTAACAATCCTGGGCAAGTTACTACTGGAGAGGGTCATCTTCTCTAAGCTTACTGAGTTCTGCGAGACTAAGTGAATCACTCCTGACAAACTGGAAGATCTCTGAGCGAAGCGCGCCACGACCCACTAGTTGATTACATTTACGGAACTCATTTCTGAAGGACGTGACAAGAGCGAAATTTCCACCGCTGTCTTCCTGGACATCAGCAAGGCCTTCGACGTCGTGTGCTACGATGGTCTCCTTCACAAATTGCAGGAGATCCGGTGTTTGCGCCCACTTGTTGAACTTATTGTCTCGTACCTCAGAAGCAACAGTTTCGCTGGTAAGATTAACAGTAAGCTCTCTTCTGAAAATATGATACGGGCTGTTCTTCCTCAAAGTTTTTTTCTTAGAACTGTGCTCATCTACATTTATCTCCACGACTTGTCTGTACACAAGAATGGGCAAGTAATGACGTACGCAGATGATACAGCTGTCGTCATCAGGACTCTGAACAAAATCACAGCAGTAAAGCTCTTCCAGGACTTTCTCTTTCAGCTGGAAACCTACTACACCGACTGGTGGATCGAGATCAATCCATCTAAGAGCACAGCGCTTTTGTTCCATGGATCTCTCCAAGGAGTTTCGAAACTTGTCATGCTTCGGGAGAGAATGCCCTAGGTTACTTCCACTAAGTACCTGGGGCTGCAAATAGATTGTCGACTTTCGTGGTCAGCGAACATCAAATGGCACACGAATAAAACTATACACGACAATGCGACCAGTTGCACAGCTAGAAATGTCCGAGAGTAGTTGTAGGAGCACGATGAAGACTTCAAAGAACGTCTCTGGCCCCCTTATTCCCCAGACTTGAACCCAATTACGTATCTGTGGGACCACCTCGATCGTGTTGTTGGCTCTATGGATCCTCCACTACGCACCCTCCAGCAGCTGTCAGATGCACTGCAGTCAGCATGGCTCCACATACCTGTGATCACTTTCCAGTACCTTGTATAACTCCCAGCCCGTCTAGCTGCTGTCCGTGATGCACACTGCGGTTACGCTGGATATTAGCTGTTGGTTACAATAATGTGACTCGACAGTTTATAATATTCTGCCCCTCTGATTACAAAACAACTGTCTTCCGTGCTCGAATCAGAAGAGCGCTCGCCATCTCCTCCGGTGTTCCTTCTAGAATAAGCGTATTCAAAAGCGTTATCGAATTGGTCACTGAGGCTGGATACAACGCATACATAATACACAGATATATCGAAAGAAACGGAGTCATGCCAATCTTTCTATGCCGCGGCTACGCTTATAGCTCTATTCCTTCCGTACCAAATGTTTCCTATAAACTAAAGAACGCACTGAGGAAGATGAACATGGTGTCGGCATAAGATCTCCGACATCTTTATATGTTATGCTTAAGCGAAATACTGATAAGCCCACACTTTCTGCGGAAGTAGGTGTTTATGAGATCCCTTTACAATATCCGGATGACTCCAAGCGATATTACATTGGGATGCCCAACCGTTCATTTAGAATAAGAGTCAATGAGCATAAGAGGGACATAAAGAACGGAAAATCAATCACAACACTATCCAAGGAAGTCCAGTTCATGTCCGCCGATCCTATGTAGGATGACATAAAGAAATTAGCTTCCTACTCTACTCCTAAATCCACTGCCATTATTGAAACATTAGAGATCATTCCCAACAATGAAGTCTAAAATGATAACGTCTCACCAGAGTTACCACGAATTTGGAACCAATTCCTCATATTGTTAATACAGACATTTAACGTGGACCAGGAACATCAAGCAAAGATCCTCGCTCTTTCCACGTTTATAAGTGTCACAGAAAATTCTCATTGGCCGACACCGGGAGTCGAACCCAGGATCTTCCAGTTACGCCCCGGATATGCTTCCGCTACACCTCAGCGGCCTCGAATTCCTCCAGACTCGCACACTAACTGCCAAGCCAATTTGGCAGGTTGCTTCTTGGAGCACCGCATTTCTAATTATTTCTTCAGTTGCTGCTTACCATCTTTGGTGAATCCCCAGCATTGTGCGGGGCTCCAAGAAGCAACCTGCCAAATTGGCTTGGCAGTTAGTGTGTGAGTCTGGAGGAATTCGAGGCCGCTGTGGTGTAGCGGAAGCATATCCGGCGCGTAACTGGAAGACCCTGGGTTCGACTCCCGGTGACGGCCAATGAGAATTTTCTGTTGCTCACTTATAAACGCGGAAAGAGCGATGATCTTTGTTTGATATCCTCATATTGTGAATGCCTTTTGCTTTTCTTCAAGGATTTCGCGTGCAAAACGAACATGTGTATTTAATTGAATAAGTTGCAAATGTAATTTCTGAACTAAGGTTCAGAAATTACATTTGCATCTCTCTTTATTGTCAAGTCAAGTAACCGCGTTCAAACTGTTGAAGAGTTCTATTATCCAGTTTGCAGTTTCCTGTTTACCCTCCTCGAAAAAAAAACCCCATCTGACTGTTGTGAGAATGCTTGGAAACTTTAATTTTATCTACACCAATAAATTCGGATCACTAGTATAGTTATACACTCCTGATGAGATTGATGAACACAAGTACTTGGTATCACACTTCTTGTCTTAGCAATCGTTGAAGTGCAAGAGACGCTGTAAAGGAGTCTCTTTTTAAATTAAAAGCACCCTTTATAAATTTGGTTGCTGTAAGATGATATCGGAGTAAGGTTGCCATCATCCTTCAAATATATTTGCCAGACATGGAGTAATGGGATTCCTTGTCTCAAGAAGCGATTGTCTTGTGGTTGATATTTTTCAATTAAATTCCTTTCTAAGGAACAAAAGGTTCAGAAACTTTGTCCTTGCTGATCGATTGCCTGACGTATTGGAAGAGATGCAGTGAAAGCGCACACATGTGTCCTGACTCTTTGTGGAGAAATACGTTTCGTAATGTAAGGTTTATTTTTAGCTCACTAATGACATCGCCAGAAAAAACATCCGGACCTTATCACATTTTCTTCGTGAAATTTGAAACTCTCCCTGTTTATCATCCCCACCAGACTGCAGCCCTGTTTTAATGAGTGTGTTCATCGTTAAGAGGAATATTTCTTTAAATTAAAGACAAGAAAAGCGTATCCTCGTGAGTTATTGGATTTTTGCTCTTAATCTCCGCTGGGTACCTATTATTTTGTCAAGTGTAAGAGGAACCCACCGAATTCGTTTGCGAAATATATTTAAATTCAGGGTATAAAATGTGTTTAAATCTATAGGATAAAATAATGAAGCTCCAAAGAAGAAAAATTTTATTTTGAATGCAGGGTCTGTTCTTGGAGAACAATGCAGTGCGCTCAGTCAATTTTAAAGCCAACTTCGTATGGACGTTCTTGACAGTACTGAGACAGGCTGAAATCCGAACCCTAAACCCGAACCAACCCAACTTGCTCACATCTATTATATTACGAGTATGCGAAGGTTTTATCCTTTTTTGTAGTACAGAAAAACATTTATTTAATAAATAACATCTTTTTTCTTTTACATAATTGTCATTATTATCTATGACTTCTTGCCAGTTTTCTGGTACATGCATACATACGTATCACTAAGCTGTTCTCTGGGATTCAGAGGTTAGCTCCACAAAAAAATACATACTACCAGATAAATTTTTAACATATTATTTACTTACTGTTGCCGTATCAAACTTCTCCATTTACAGCGATCTTGACGAACAACTCCGGTTTCACTGACATCCATCACACGACGTACACAAGATCTCCTATACTTCATACCCATAATCCTTTATCTCATGCACACACCCCCGAATCTGATCCTCCCATGAATTCCTTGGCCTTCCTCTGCCTTTGTTTCCTGTCACTTGGGATAAAAAACATTCTTAGTAAGCATCTCATCACTCATGCCCAAACCCCCGAAGCATATTAGTCTCCATCTTGCTAACAACATTTTGCTTCACATTTTCATTCCTCACACGATCAGAACGTGTCTTGCCACAAACCCCCCGTAAGTAACGCATTTATCCAGCACACAGACGACTCCCATATTTTTTCTGTAGTACCTAGGCTTTTTTTTTTTATTGGAGGCTAACAACCATCGTGAGCAAATCAATGGGCTATAAGCAGTCGCTCGTCCCTAATTTAGGGCCACTGGTTCCATATAAGGGCGAGAGCCAGTGCCGTAAGACAAACACAACATTCATGCCTCACCGGGATTCGAACCCGGACCCCTTTCGGACGAATGATCAGAAGCCATCGCTTAGACCACTGCGCCTCCGTGGCGGCCCTAGGTTTCACTGCCATACATCAGAGTAGGAACAATTACGTCATCATGACGTCATCAAAGTACAGGTCGCGCCATCTTTTTTCTGGTTCAACACTACCAAAGGAAAAGTTATTGATTTTTTATATAACTATGGTTATGTTTTAGAATATATTAAGTATTCCAAGTTATAATATGAAGTTATTTTAATCGATGTTCAAATTTTCATCCTTGGGAACACAATAATTGTGAAGGAAATGGGTACAAAAGTTTTTTCATTGGAAGTATAGGAAGCAAAATTACTTGACGGTCCACCTTAACGATTTAGCATAACGGTTTACGGAAATGCTAATCGGACCGCGTTTGTTTTCCTTTGTGGTAAATTTAGTAAGTGCTATAAGTTCAAACGACAAAAGTTCGCCCTTCCAAAAAAATAACGACAGGTTAAAAAAAAAAAACCGAAATTTCGGAATTACAAGCCTTATTTGCTTAGACATGCAATAAAAATTGAAATTTATATGAACGCTCCAGTTTTGATTTCATGTGATATACTTGGAGATCGGGCTGCAGGGCCCGAGCGCTACTTTGGAAGCGAGAGTAGCGAGCCTAGAGGCACAGTCCCTTGTATTCTAAAACAAGACAGATGACACCGAATTTTCGGGTGTAATAAGCACGTCTTTTGAATCCGTTCTGACGCGAATTGAATTTATGAAAGCTTTTCAAAGTCAAAGGAACCGGTATGGAAAACAATAGATCTGACTAAAGAAAGAAGATTTTCAATCGGGTTTTTAATCCCTCAGATATTGCTGTAAACGGAATCGTGAGCTTACGAACTCTTAGAAAAAGAGATATCGACAAAAATAAGATGTGACTTTACGTTCCCTGGTGAGAAAACCATGCATTATTTTTGGAAGAAAGTATTCTCAAAAGGTTTATCCATATTAGCGGTATTGGTCGAAAAAAAAAAAAAATTAGTCAAGTTTTCAGGAGTCCAGATTTTGCAACAAATACTTCAGAAGCAGAAATTAACACTTATGACCTCTGGTGGCTAAACCATTCTTTACCAGACATTAGAAATTATGTGAAAAATATTTTCCATCAGGTCTTGTATACGATACAGGAAGAATTTTTCAAATCAGAGCTTTAGGAGCAGAAATAACGCAGAAAACGCAATTTACCTATGTGCCCCCTAGCGGAAATTCTGATTTATTTGAAAATTTTGGATTTATAGGAAAAACATTTGGCATAGGAAACACTCTCCAACAAAGAAGAAATTTGTCAAATCGTACTCTTAGAAGTAGAGATATTGAAAAAAATGAGATATACATCTACGCCCCCTGGCGTAGAAACCATGCATTTTTTCAAGAAGAAAATGTTCCTAAAATGTTTGTCGACAAGAGTGGTATCAGTCAAAAAACGACTTTTTTCAATCGAGATTTTAGAAGCTTATATTTTGCTGCAAATACAACAGAAGCGGTAATTAAGACTTACGCCACCTAGTGGCCAAACCATTTCTTACAAAAATTAGAAAATATGTGCAAACGATTTTCCACCAGGAGCTGCATGCGGTGCAGAAAGAATTTTTCAAATCGGAGATTTAGAAGCAGAGATATAAGGGAAAACGCAATTTACCTTTACGCCCCCTAGCGGAAAGTCTATGAATTACTTGAAGATTTTGAAATTATGTGAACCACATGTCACACTAGAAACACTATCCAACAAAGAAGGCATTTTTCAAATCGGACTCCTAGAAGTACAGATATTGCCAAAAATGTGATATACATCTACGCCCCCTGTCCTAGAAACCATGCACTATTTTGAGAAGAAAATGTTTCTAAAAGGTTTATCGACATGAGTAGTATCGGTCAACAAACGACGTTTTTTTCAATCGAGAATTTAGAAGCTCATATGTTGCTGCAAATACAACAGAAGAGGAAATTAAGAGTTACGCCCTCTGGTGGCCAATTGACCACAGGGGGCGTAAGTATTAATTTCTGCTTCTGATGTATTTGCAGAAAAATCTGAGCTTCTAAAATCGATTGAAAAAAAACTTCGTTCGTGAACCGATGCCACTCACTTCGATAAACCTTTTCGGAATGTTTTCTTCTTAAGATACTGCATAGTTTCTCCGCCAGGAGGCCAAGATACATATCTCCTTTTTGTCGATATCTCTGCTTCTAATGGTCCGATTACAACAATTCCTTCTTTATTGGACAGAGTTTCCGTTGCGACAGGCTTTCCATATAATTTCAAAATTTTCAAATAATTAACATACTTTTCGCTAGGGGGCGTAAAGGTAAATTGCGTTTCCCCCACTATCTCTGCTTCTAAAACTCCGATATGAAAAATTCTTTCTGCACGGGATGCAGTTCCTGTTGGGAAATTATTTGCATGTAATTTCTAATTTTTGGTATGAAATGATTTGTCCACCAGGGGAAGAAGTGTTAATTTCTGCTTCTGATTTATTTAGAGCAAAATCTGATCTCCTGGAAACTCGACTGAAGAAATTCTTTGCTGGACCGATATCGCTCACATGGAAAAACCTTTTGAGAATACTTTTTTCTTAAAAAAACACATGTTTTTCCCGCCAGGAGGCGTAGACGCACATATTATATTTGTCGATATCTGTGCTTCTAAGATTCTCATTTGAAAAATTCTTTCTTTGTTGGAGAGCGTTTCCGCTGCAAAATGTTTCTCATATAATTTAAAAATTTTCTTAATGCACAATCTGCCACCAGAGGGCGTAAGTTCACGATTCTGTTTGCAGGAATATCAGCGTGAATAAAAACCCGCTTGAGAAATTTCTTTCTTCTGTCAGATACTACTGTTTTCCATACCGGTTCCAGTGACTTTGAATAGCTTTGATAAATTTAATTCACGTCAGAACGGATTCGATAGATGTGCACATTACACCCGAAAATTAGGTGTCATCTTCGTTGTTTTTTGTTCAAAACGAAGTAAACGACATACGACTTTACGGAAAAGGAACAGAGCAAGTCTATTTCGATTTTCTCAAAGTGGTAATATAACGGGTTACCTATAAAAGAATCAAACAACCGTGTACCCTTGACATTTTAAAATTCAGAATTTAACGTGTTATCACAAAAAGCTCTAAATGAATTACGTACAACAGAATTACAAAAAAAAAAAATGTAGAAACTGCAGTAAAATGTCCGGGACTAACGCAGAATTACGTGTAAAAGTGAAAAACGTGTAACTGAAAAACGTATAATTCGATATGAAAATCTCTTTCTTGTTCGGTTTCTGATATCAACCATTCGAGTAAACAGGATAACGAAAAAATAATAATAATAAAAGAAGTTTGAAACCGGATGCGAGTGTTTACGAGTGCAGCGAAGTTCTGTGAAATCTTTATAAATCCGACAGATTCTCAATGTTATGTATTACAGACCGTCGCTGGATTTTGTTTGTTCATATCGTTTTATCAAACTTGCGCTATGCTTTGTTTGCGATTTCTTGCAATCACAGGATTAGGCAAAATCTCCTATCTAATGTTGTTTTCAATAAATCTCATCTTTTTGTTCTTGTTTTCACTTCACTTCTTGAATGTGCGTTCTTTTAAAATGCTTATGGTCTTTTGTCGAATGAACTTCAAAAGCAAAAATGGATCAAGTTTCCAATATGACTGGAATAAATAAAGCGCCATCTTTTTCGGGTAAGGAGATACGTTTTACTTCAGAAGTCTTTATACACCACATCGGCTCACCTATTGATTATTCATTAAAATTTCTCAATGACTTTGAAAATATTCATTGAAATTTCTCAATATATACTTAGGGTGGATCAAAAGTCAAATAACACCCTTGTATTTCAGAAACGGGATGGAAAATGAAATATCTGAATATTCC